>JBBMKA010000002.1:3640167-3660584 GCA_037833695.1 Sechiopsis laciniata | reverse complement strand
TATATATTTTTAGTTGTAATGCATTTTCACTAATAATATGATGTTTATTAAAATAAAAGCTAATTATTAAAAAAAAATGTAATTTTAATTTTTTTAAAACAGTTTAAAATAATATTTGAAAAAAATAATATTTAAAATATTATATTTCAAAATTAGATATTTAATATATATGTAAAAAAAATATTTTTAAAACTTGAAATAAAAACTTATTTAATTTTTAAAAAAAAAAATTATGTGGTTTAACTTTTGAATTTCAAAATTTGAAAATATTATTTTAAAATACATACTTTAAAATTATTTTAAAAGTTTCCAAGTGAGTATTCTAAATATTTTAAAAGTTTTCAAGTGAGTATTCCAAATATTATTTAATAAATCAATTAGTTGTGGGGTAATTCCTCGGGGACTGTTTGTTTGACATATTTAGGTAGGATTTAGTTTTAGGGTTTATTAACTCTTTCTCGAAAACTTATATTCAAACTAGTTTTTACTACTTTTAAAAATAACTCTCATTTCTAACATTTCATTTTTAATCATTCATTTATAACTATTCAATCATTTTTAACCACTCATTTTTAATCATTCATTTCAAATCAATCAAAATAATTCATTTTTATTTTTTATTTTTAACTACTAAAAATAACTACTCATTTTAAATACATTCAAACAAGATTTTGACTCTAACTCTTCTACACAAAAACTACATCCAAACAAGTTTTTGGCACAACTCCCAATCTTTAACTCTTCAATATAACTCCTTAATCTAAATCCTACCTAAATATGTCAAACAAACACCCCCTTGGTGATGTATTATCAAATGAACCCCTAGCTTAACGAAGATAGAAATAATATTTTTTTTTATTAATATTATTTTTTTTTACAAAAAAGAAGATGATTTTACTATAGTTATCATAAAAAATTTCAAGGTGGTAGTGACTATACTAAAGTCATCACCACAAACTTTATTTTAACACAGTTATTTTTTTTGGAAATTTCAAGGTGGTGGTGACTATATTAAAGTCATCACCGCATAAAAACAAAAAATTAGACCCATTTTGATAATAAATTTAAAAAATAACCCATTTTAATGTAAGTTTTTTAAAAATACCCATTTTCACAATTAACCCGATTATATTGCATTCTTGTTGACATATGCTTTTGTTATTCACTGTATATTATTTCCTATTTTGTTTTTTAAATACTTCGAAACTATTAGTAAATGTGATTTGTGCTATGTTTATTTTTGATTAAATAAAATCTATCGACCACTTAAAAATAAAAAAAAAAAAAAAAAAAACTATGGATAAATGTCCTATCATTTTTATTAATTTCTTAAAAAAAAAATAAATGCCATATCAAATAAATTAATATTATAGCTTATTTGTGTTAGATAGATAGCCATGTGGTTGTGAAATATATAGATATGATATTCAAAGGGTTTTTTTTCTTTTTTTTTTTTTTTTTTTTTGTCGAAAATACGTTATTCAAGTTAAAAGAATTTATTACAAAAGAGTAACTCAAGTGGTATAAAATATATATTTTTCACATCTCCCACAAATTAAAACAATTATTAAGTAATAAAGTTTGAAAATTGATCAGTAGGTCCTTTTATAATTTATTTAAATTATTTTTAAAAAAAGTTAAGCTTAATATTATTGTTTATAAATTTTAAATTTTAGAGTGAATTCAATAAAGAGTTTCTAAATTTGTAAGGATCAAACACAAGGTCAAACAGTTCCATAAACATGCAATGTAACGGCCCATGTTCATTCTCTGAGGTGAGTTATTTGTTTAGTTAGTATTTATTATGTATTTATTCGTATTAAATAGTAATGTTTGGTTGATAGGTCCTTAAGGGTAAAATGGACATTTTCATAAAACAAATGATGACTCAATATAATTGTTAATTGTTGTGGGGTGGAGTGAATTTAAATTAAGGATTTTGGACCCATAGGTGGGTCATGGTTTTTTTTTTTTATTTTGTTTTTTTTTTAATACAAGTTGAGTGAAGGGAGATTACAAATATCAATTTTAGGAATCGAACCCGTGATTATAGTGTTGAATTGAATTTATAACAAACAATAAAACCATCAATCCATTGATCTTTTCGGTAGATCATGGGTTAATCCATGAGTTGTGTTTGAATAAAATTCAAACAAGGGAACCAAGTCAAGGGGCATTTGCTTGAGTTGAGCTTAGGGGTTGGGTAACTTAGCCATCAACCATGTGTGTTTGAGTTGGTCAAGCACCAGGTGAGACATAGCTCCTATGCTCTTATTATTGCATCACTCAACTCACACCCTTTTATCCAAAATTCTCACAATCTCACTCTCTTATCAAATTCTCAAATTACCAGCTACATTTTTCGTTCGGCTGAATCGAGCTACACACTTTCTCGCATTCGCATGCCGCGTGCACTTATCCTTTTGGGTTCGATCGATCACTATTTTTAAACTATTTCGCTCGCTATCCCCAATTTGGATCGTGTATGCTATTGGGGGATCCCATGCCTTGCCATCTAATCCTAATTTCACCTGCGCCAGACTGATTGTCGAGAACTGACCATGACATATTCTTTTGTGAGCCGCCAACGTACCAGTGTCGAGCTGAACCTACTAGTGAGTTATTTTTCCGTTCGAGTCGATCACTGAGCCACGAACCCGCGCCTCTAGTGTCGTTCCCTATTCGCAAGCGGCCGCAAAGACACACCAAGCTGAGGCATGTTTGTTCGAGTTAAACTAAAATAATAATAATAATACTCGGATAAACTACCGTACCCCACGTAGCCACCAATTTATAATTCTTAATTTTTTTTTTTTTAATTTCATTTTTCTTACCTTGTTCAGTTTTTTTACTTCGTTTATTTTTTCAACAATTTTTATAAAAAAACATTTCAATTCCGATTTGTTTTTGTTTTTTTCTTCAAATTTTTATGATTTTATTTAATTCAAATATTTTACTATATATTTTTATTTTGTTCTTCTTATTATTATTATTAATATTATTATAATTATATGTACAACCTATTTTTTTTGAGATAATATCATATTTTGTATTTATTGACTTAATATCATATTTCATATTTTGTATTTATTGACTTAATATCATATTTTAGAAAATATGTTTCGTAATTTATTTTATATTTTTTTTATCTATATAATATCTTTCATTTTAATCACTTAGTTAACAATTATTCTTCTTTTTTATTTGAACATCGAAAAATTGGATTTTCGCTTTCTTATACTCGGAGCATCACTAGCTCATTCCTATGTTCTAGAGATACTTCGAAAGGTATTGTAGTTTAAGTGTTTACTAGCGGTCTCAAATCAGAATTCTCTAAAAAAAAGCATGTTTTGAAGTTCTTAGCCTCAACTTGAGGAAATTAATTAACAATTATTTTCTTTCACATAATATCACATTTTCAAAATGTTTTTTTTTTTTTTTTTTTCTATTGAGCGATTATGGATTAATGTTTTAAATAATTAATTGACATTTTTTTTAGTGTTCATTAAAAAAAAAATCCAATTAACGAAAGTTTCATAAATCATTTTGTTTTGCTTTAATTTATTTTCTTCTATTTAATATTATTATTTTCATCTAATTAGTTGACCATTGTTCCCATTCACATCATATCGCATTTTCAAAATAAATTTTGTAATTTAAAATTAATGCTTGTTACAAAATTAACATTTTTTTTGTTTTTAAAATTGTATTGAACCCATCTATTTAATATTATTAACTTTTAATTAATTATTTTTAAAAAATATCAAATGAAGTGATATTATTATCAAAGGAAAATAAAAGGTATTCTCATAAAAAAAAATGTAATGACAAAAATTTAAAAATATAAATTAAAAAATTAAAAAAAAAATTAGGTAAGAAATAAAATATATGAAATCTATTTTCAATATAAATGGAGAGAGACCCAAGTAAATATTTAAAAAATAATAATAATTAAAAATTAAATAAATCAAACACGACCTAAATTTATAATTTTTAAAGTTCAATAATTAAATGAATACAAATGACAATTTCCGAAGACGGAGGTTGGGCGTGACGGCGGTGACGGTGGCGGTGGAGACGGCTGCTGCGTGAGGTTGCAGCAGGGGTTGGTGATAGGTAGAGAAGAATTATTTAGAGCGGCTTGACCCTGCCGTTGCCGGTGTGATTCAGTTAATTGATTTCTAGTTTTTTTTTTTTTTTTTTTTTTAAATTTATAAAAACAATAAAAATAAGGTTTTAAAAATAAAAATTAACAAAATTAGAAACCCACTCACTACTCACGTATCAACCCACGTACCTTTGGTTTATTTATTTATAAGGGAGTTTTTTTTTATGGGTATGAAAAAATTGAAAAAAAGTTATAATTTAACTCAATAATAATTGAGGGCAAGTTATCCAGTAGAATTCGTTCCTTTATTTAAGGGCGAGTTGGGGCTAAGGATCGGCACAAGTTCCGACACGGCGAGTTGCAGCCATGGCAGCGGCGACTAATACTGCTCCACTGCTTCTCATAACGCTCATTGCCTCTGCCATTGCCGGCGGCGCTTTCGCCGACCGTGGGACCAGCCCTCCTGTTAAACCGACCCCTACTTCGGTTCCCTTCAACCGGACCAGCTTCCCGGCCGGGTTTTTGTTCGGAGCTGGCTCTGCCGCTTACCAGGTTACTTCTTTATCTCCTTATCTTTCCGTTTTTAGAGTTCCGACATGTCGGCATTGCCATACCCATTTTTGTTAATTTTATATGATTGCAATTATTATTCCATAATAAAATCAAATGGGAATGAAAGATTTAGCTCATATCTCTTATCGAGTTGTTAAAGACTCATCTCTACCGTGTGGGACCAGATGATAAAAGATCAAATAGCTGCTTAAATTTTTTACTGCCCGAGTGTGAGGTCCAAATCATTTGCTTGGGTCGAATAGGAATTTAAGGACAAATAACCCACATCGAGTTCATATAACATATAATGGTTTCACCTAAAAAATTATTGATTTTTTAAATTTATTTTGGGTGCAGTTAGAAGGAGCAGCAAATTTAGATGGAAGAGGACCAAGTATTTGGGATACTTTCACAAAGAACCACCCAGGTCTTTTAATTCACTGCCAATAATTTTGGTTGTTTTTTTTTAGTTATACAGGATGGAAATTTACTGGTCAATCATAAATCTATAGTTTATGTTGGTTAAATTTTGTTTGTGCTGTTACTAATTTTATTTCACTTTCGTTTTTAACTAAACTCAAATTTTTAGTTTCTATACTTTTAAAAACTTTAAAATTAGTCTTTATGAAAAATTTATAGTTGATATTAATCAAAGTTTGTTCAATGATGTCAATAATTTGAATACAAATGATAACAAAATATTAACCTATTTCTGCAATTTATAGAGGAAGAGAGATTTTTCTTTGGAATTTTCTTTAAACAGAATTGATCATATTGACTAAATTTTAAGTTTTTTCTTAAGTGAAAAATTAGGACATTTAAGTTTAGAAACTATCAACAAAAGTTTTAATTATTTAAGGTGAATATTTATATAACAAGCCGTACTTGTATGAATGATTTAAAAAAAAAAAATCAATAATAATTGTGGTTAGAGCATTCGAATTTATAAATTTTTAGTTTATAAATATACATTTATATTGTGGAGTTATTAATTTTATTCACAAAATATATATATGTATATAAATTTTTTATTTTAACAGTTAAGCTTGTAATAGTTTTTTAAGAAACTTAATCACACATAATAATTTAAATATAAAAAAAGACTAAACAATGTTTTGAAAATTGATTTAAAATGTAAATATGTTGTTAGAAACTGTGTGAATTCAAACTCGTAATCTTTTGATTATCATCATAAATCATGTCAGTTGAGTTTAACTTTCGTTGACAATTTTTTTAATGAATAAATGGATTTTAGTAATTCAATAATTGAAAACCAAAGATTTGTATCCATGATACCACACTTTTGAGAGCTAAAGCTCTTCTTCATGTGTGATTTTTTTTATTAGTATGTTATAATTAGTTTAGTGAAAATTAGTGTTTTTTTTGTAAAAGGAAACATTATAGTGGTTTATGTTAAAACGTATTCCGTCAACTTTTAAGTATATTTTGTATAAAAAAAACGGGTTTTCTTCCAAGTCTATCTAGATTTATTTGTCTCCTTTGTAGTTCTTGTGATATAAAATCCGCAGGGTGTGTTTGTTTTTTGGACATTAACCACTCCTAAAAAATTTCTCGTTTGTTTTTTGTAGTAAACAACTACTGTTAATTACTCTTCAACCCCTTTATCAAATCTCACATTAAATTTTATTAAACTTCACATCAAATTTATCACTTAACCATTACTGACCTTAATTCTCAAACAAATAGTTGATTATTCAACTACTATTAACCTCAATTTTGAAACGAGTAGTTAATCACTTCAAACTACTATTAACCACTTCATTCTCTTCTACTCCACTCCACTCTTTTCTACAAAAAAAAACAAACACACCTCGTACAGACCTTTGACTTTTCCTTTGTTTAACTCATCTCGTTTCATTAGTGCTCTATCATCTCTCTCTTAATAATTAATTTATTAATAATTAATATTTTTTAAATGCTTCTCCATCCATGTTATTTATTCTCATTTTAAATAAAGATATATATTTTTTTAATTAAATAACATATAAAATGATGAAAGATTTAAACTTCTTAACTTTTAGGTTAAAAATGTATTATTTTACTTCAAAAAAAAAAAATTTTAATTAGTTGAGTTAGGTTTAGATTGACCACAAAATACATGATAATAAAGAAAAAATAACCAATAATAAAAAAACTAAATAATGAGTTATCATTTCAAATTTTAATTATAAATAACTCATATATTAAATATTCCAACTTTGTCAATTTTTTTTTATTTTGTTGAGGATATAATTTTGTCTTATTAATTAAACAATTCTTAAGTTGATCACGACATTATACTTACCAAATTTAATGATTTTATTAAAGTGAATTGTGTTTTAAAGAGAACGACGGATTTGTGAGACCAATATAACATGTTGCATCACTTCAATCATCATTGAGAATGTGTGATATTCAAAATTATGACTTTTGTTAGTATATGTTGTATTTCTTGTTTGAATTATGACTTTTGTTACCCTATGCCATATTTCTTTTTTTTTTTGTACAACAATAATTTGGAGTTTGAATGCGTGATTTATCAATCATAAATATACACTATTGTTGATTGAATTACTTTGATTAGCGTGAAGTTGCTTTACTTTAAATAATCTTTCGATCAACAATTTTTTATGTTTTAATATTTAATAATAAAACATTGTGAAATGACCATATTTTAAAAATAGTTTACAATTTTTTTTTCTCGAATTTATATTATAATATCAACAATATTTTCTTACTTAAATTCAACGGCCCTAAATATTAAAAATAAAATTAAAATTAAAAAGAAATCTCCGGCAACCCCAAAAAATGAGATTTTTTTTTTCCTTTTAAAGATAATTACATAAAAAGAATAATTCTTTTTTAAATTTTCTTTTGCAGTTTATTATATTTATTATGGTGTGCTTCACCAGTTGTGATTGGCATATTCACAAAATTATTAATATTTTTGTGGCCACGTGGTTATTGGATTATTGACAAAATGAAATAAATGAACAGAAAAAATATGGGACCGTAGCAGTGGAAAAGTGGCTACCGATTTCTACCATCGTTATAAGGTATGATTTTGTCCCTTTTTTTTTTTTTTTTTTTTTGAATTTATCGACATTTAAGAGATCGAAAAACTCTCAAACCTCTAATTTTTTAGTTACTAAATTGTATATGATATCATTAAAACTATGTTCTTATTGATTTTTCTGCTTTAATGGTTAAATTTATGATTAAGTAAGAGATTTGGTTAAATTACAATATCAATCCTTCATTTTTTAGATTTATGCCAAATAAATTCTTCCATCTTCATACATTATAAAGCATTTTACAAAAATCTAAAAAATTGTCCGTTTATTTTTTAATTCAAGAACACTTGAGGATTAAGAGTAACTTCTTAATTATTAAGTTTTACGTGATATCATTAGAGCTATACTTTTGTTGATAAAAAAATTTATCAATCGTATAATCATTTTATTCATTTTTTATTTTTAAAATTTGAGTTTGTTTTCTTTCTATGTTTATCTCTGGTAAAAAAATACACTTAAATTCTTAATATATATATATATATATGTATGTATATGTATATATATGTATGTATATGTATATATATGTATGTATATGAAACTTGACTTGGAAACAACCAAGTAAGAAAACAAAAACAAATATTTATAGGCTAAAATTGAAGAATCAAAAACTAAAATCAAATAAATATCAAGCTTTCAATTTTACAATTTATAGATCATTGATTTATTTGCTATATTCTTAAATTTAACGAATTTATTAAATATAAAATTTAATTTATCTTTAATAACTTTACAAATTAACAATGAATATATATAAAATTTAGAAATCTATTATACTTTTAAGACTTAGGGTGTGTTTTGATTTAAAAAAAAAAAGACTTAGGGTGTGTTTGGGCCCATTTATGTAAACAATTTGGTTGATTATAATAATCAACCAAACCATGTTTGTTCCACCGTTTATTATAATCAGTAGTTACCTAAACTTGCGTGTCCGTTTATCTAAACTTTACATATATTATTTATTGTTATAATAATCAGCCTCTTATCATAATCTCTGTTACAATAACTTGTCTCTCAAACACCGTTTATCATAACTTTCCATCCATCATCAATTAAACCGGTGCCCCAAACACACCCTTAGAGACAAAAGGTCAAAGTTCATCTTTTACGTTATATTTTATTGTCTGCATTGTAGATATTAATTATTATAATTTTTAAAAATAATTTTTCTATTTATAAAAAAAAAAATTGTGATTAATTTGCAGGGAGATGTACAAATTATGAAAAAGATTGGGTTGGACTCTTTCAGATTCTCCCTCTCCTGGTCAAGAATTCTCCCAAGTATGATTTTTAAAATTTCTTTTTTAATATTTTTCTACACATAATTTAGATTTAGTTGGATAACCATTTAGTTTGTGAAAATCAAGTTTATTAATACAATTTCTATAAATTCCCGTACCCATGTTTTCAAAACCAATCATTTTGAAGACTCAAAAAAAGTTTTCTAAGTTATTGTTTAATTTCTTTTTAAAAATTGATTTCCAACTCAAGTATTTTGAGATAGAAAGTTTAATTTTTCAAAACATAAACAATTCCTTACATTTTCATTTCCTTCACTCGGTAAAATTCAGTTAATTACTGTTTTTTTTTCCTTTTGGATAACTTTTACAGAAGGAAAACTCCGAGGGGGAGTGAATCCACTTGGCGTTAAATTCTACAACAATCTCATCAACGAACTCCTCGCCAATGGTAATTTTTTTATAAAAAAAAAAAATTGTTCTAAAAATGACAGGTTACTACATTTATTTATTTCAATACATTATTGATATTTACAACATTATTTTATATAGTCAAAATAATTATTAATTGAATTATCAATTTTGGAAAAATAAATAATAATACAGGAATAGTGCCATATGTAACTCTGTTTCACTGGGATCTTCCTCAAGCACTCGAAGATGAGTATGGAGGATTTCTAAGCGCCAAAGTCGTGTAAGTAGCACAACATAAATAGGTCGACTTTAATTTAGTCTAACTAATTGAGACCCGAACAAAACATAATTTAATTGACATAAAATGTGTGACGACAAAAATAGAATTCTATTCGTATAAATATATACATGTTTACGGTTATTGTTTAACCAGCAAAATTAGGACCCAATGAGTCAGTGGTGCCGTTAGTTATCGTGATTGGTGTTATTCTATTTCAATTCTACGCTTACAAATTCGAGTCCAAATTGATTCTCATATTATTTGAAAGTAGTAGAATTTCCAATTATTGTAATCTAAAGTAATAATAATAATAGATTATAAGATCGAATTATTTCACTCACAATAACTATTGAATTAAAAAATCGACTAAGATAATAATTATTATCATCTCTTAATTTTTCGATTGTTTATCTAATGGATCCATGAACTTTATGAAAATGTTGATAAATCTTTGTACTTTTAATTTTAAATATAATTATAAATCTGGTTTTTTTAATTTTGTATTTGATAACTTCTTTATTTATTTGATACTTTAAAATTGTATTAATTTATTAGATACACAATTAAAAATAAAAAAATTAGTAGTTATATTGTACACGAAGTTTAATTATATGCATAACATATTTATTAACTTGAAAAGTAATGAATGTCTAAGGGTTTTTTTTTTTTTTTTTTTTTTAAAGCATGTGTAAGGTTTTATTAGACATAGTATTACCTCCGAATCTATTAGATATAACTTCACAAACAAAATTTACATTTTGAATTTAAAAATAAGAGTGGTGAGATTTAAATCTACAATTTTTTTATCAAGCATGCATATTTGTTATCACTAGACTTTTTTCTTTCTTTTTTTTTTTTTTTGAAAAGTTGTTATCTCTAGACTTAATCATCGACAAAGTTAAAATTTTATTAAACATCAATATAAAAGCTTATAAAATATTATAAAATATTATTTTTTTTTTTTATAAATTCAACTGATTCAAACATATAATCAACTAGTTATTATATTATACATCAGATTTGAGTTAATACTTTAACATTGACTTTGTAAGAGTTAATACTTTGATTGTAATTAATTAAGGTAATTTTGGTGTTAAACAGGGATGATTTTCGTGACTATGCGAACTTGTGCTTCAAATTATTCGGCGATCGGGTCAAGTATTGGGTAACCCTGAACGAACCATTTTCGTATAGCAATTTTGGGTACAACGCCGGAACTTTCGCTCCCGGAAGATGCTCAAACTACGTCGGAAATTGCACTGCCGGCAACTCCGGCACCGAGCCCTACATCGTCTCCCACAATCTCCTCCTCTCCCACTCCGCCGCCGTCAAAATTTACAAGCAAAAGTATCAGGTGCGTATTTAACAACAAAACCCTAAATCGGACTCCTGTTCTTGACATTGATTTTTTCTGATTTGAATCAATTTGTGATCTACAGGCGAAGCAGAAGGGGCAGATCGGAATCACATTGGTGACTCACTGGTTTAAGCCCAAACGCAACACGCCAGCTTCGCAAGCGGCGGCGAATCGAGCTCTTGATTTCTTCTTGGGATGGTGAGTGTTTTGATTGGAATTGTTGATTGAGAAATGATGGTGAAATGTAACGAAATGTAATGTAACAAAATGAAATATAGGTTTCTGCATCCGATTACTTATGGCGATTACCCGAAATCGATGCGACAGTATGTTGGATATAGGCTGCCGAAATTCTCCGATGCGGAGTCGAAAAGCATTAAGGGATCATATGATTTTCTTGGAATGAATTACTACACTGGGAATTATGCTGACAATGTGCCTTTCTCAAATTCGCCTAACAAAAGCTACACTTCTGATATGCACGTCTCACTTTCTAGTATGTATTGGTTCTTTTCTTCGATTAGATGATTAAATTTTGACAAGGTGGATTCATTTTTGCCTAAAACAATTGATTTCAATTTTATAGACTTGTTGAGATATCTTCCCCAAATTTGAATATGCCATGCAATTTCTATGCGTATAAAATCTAGTACAAATTTGATAGAAATTTAGGAAAATATGATTTTGGACTAGAGTTGTATTCTGGTTCAAATTTGTGAATTTTATTGAAGGGTCAATGGAGTGGCCTAGTGTTCACAGTGATCTTTGAGGAATTAAGAGGTGATGATTCGCCTACCTAAAATTTTATTTTCTACAATTTTTCTTGACATTCAAATGTTGTAGGGTTATTCAATATGTTACGAGATAATAGTTGAAGTAAATGTTGTAGGGTCATTCAATATGTTACGAAATAATAGTTGAAGTGAGTTGCATGCAAGTTGGCATAGGTAGTCATAAAAAAAAAAGAATGCGGCACTTTAGGCAATTTTTTCAGTTGAAGCAAATTTTATCTGAATTCTTGAAACTTAACATAAATTTTCTTGCTTCAATCTGTTGCTACAGCGGAGAAAGATGGTGTTCTAATCGGACCAGCGGTACATAATTTCTCTCTGTCTATAGCTGTTGTATTCAGTGCTTTAATTAGTAGCTGAGCCATTCATGACTCTTTAAACGGTTTCTTTCTTTCTTTCTGCAGACTGGTTTGAACTGGCTTTACATCTATCCAGATGGCATTCGTCTACTGTTGAAATATATTAAAAAACAGTACAAAAACCCAGTTATTTACATCACTGAGAATGGTACCCTCTCTCGCTCTCCTCTCATTCTATATCTTTAATGGTTGATTTAATAAATAACTATCATGAACTGACCTAATGATCAAATAAAGGCCTTGTATGTAAATCATAAAGTTCTTAAAAGTTATGACTTCAAATATTTTCCTATGAGCTATCTTGACAACGAAATATAGTAGGATCAGGTGATTGTCTTGTAAAAATTAGTAGAGATGTGCATAAGTTGGCCCAAACACTCACAAATGTATAGAAATAGATGACTTATTGGTCTCCGAGAGGTGGTATAGTGGTTGAAGGCTTGAACTTTGAAGGTGTGTGCTCCCCTCAAGGTCTCAGGTTCGAAACTTTGTAGACACCTCTTGTGTCTCTATTCCTTTGATGTCTCATGGTGTTTAGGAACAGGCGTGGTTACCTCGGATATAGTGAATTGAATCTCTGATTTCCAATTAAAAAAAAAATAGATGACTTAATGAATCGGTTGGTTTGTTGTGTACAGGTTTGGCTTATTCAGACAATAGTACACAGCCAATTAAGGAAGCTCTGAAAGATGCAATGAGGATCAGATACCACCACCTCCATCTTGCATCTCTTCTTCAAGCTATTAAGTATGAATAATCTCTCATAAACATAAAACTCAATTGATAAGAACAGATGATTGCAGAGCTTCTCTAATGGTTGGGTTTTTGAAATGACAGGGAAGGAGTGGTCGTGAAGGGATACTACGCATGGACTCTTTTGGATGACTACGAATGGGACGCAGGCTTCACAGTGCGGTTCGGCCTTGTCTACATTGATTTCAGGCACAAACTGGGAAGGTACCTCAAGTATTCTGCTTACTGGTTGAAGAGATTCCTTCTCCATTGAGCTCTGCAGTAGAATCTCTCCCACTTTCCAGAGCTTCTTCTTATAAGGGGAGTGGAGTGAGTGAAATAAGAAACTTTTGTGGTTTGTTTCTGTTGGGAATTTCTCTTCTTTTGCACTTCAGGGTGTTGGATTCTAATTCTAAATAAAGTTTGGAATCTCTATATTCAAATAAAAGTTTTAGAATCTTGAATGAATGTGTTCGTGAATCAAGTTGAACTGCTTCAGACTGATTGATTTGGTTAAGTTATTATGTAGCTTTTTTAGTTGATAGTTGCAGGAATATTGTGAGTTTAGAGAAGTGGATTGATTAGTTATGATTCATAGAGCACAATTTTTTTAAAAAAACTCGTGAGTCTATTCTCATGGGATATTACAACATTTAGATCTCAAAGAACCCTGTAGAAAATTATTTTCTTAATAAGTGATCATTATAGATTGAACTTGTAACGATTTAGACTTTCAAAGAGGGTCTTGGAGTGCTTAAGGAGATGGATTCAATCCATGATGATCACCTACCTAGAAATTAATTTTTTACGAATTTTCTTGACATCCAAATGTTGTAGAGTCAAACGGTATGTCTCGTGACATTAGTCGAGATGTACGAAAGCTGGTCTGGATAGTCATGAATATCAAGAAAAAAAATACAATTTAGACTTTTCTTTTTTTTTAATCTCTAACTAGGCCACCTATGATGGTTAGAAAGTTAATTATATATTAGAATCAAATACTTTTTTGGAATTATGTCGGCCATATTTCGCCTTAATTTCCTCTTTCATTCACTTAATTTGATTTTGGGCTTACAATTGATCTCATGTGATGTTTTTCTTAGAAATTCTGAATTCTATGGCCTTAATCCTCCACAAGGTTCTAAGAGAACATGTTTTATGAAATACAATGATAATTTTTGTCAAAGTTGAAGTTAAATAAAGTAAAATGGAAAGAGGAGAGAAAGCGGGAGTGATAGGACGGACAGAGAGAAAAAGTAGAAAGAGGGTGAGGATAAAATGATCTAGAGTGAAATGAGAAGAGAAGAGGAAATATACTAAGCACATTAGTAGGGACGAGCAAACTTAATGTTGACAGACCTAGAAAAAATGTGAAAAAGTACGAAGGGTTAATTGCAACACTTAACGAGCTACCTTCTTTGTTTGATGACTTCGAAGAGGGAACAGGGCTGCACGGTGCAGTTTGGCCGCATCTACATCGATTTCAGGCACAATTTGAAAAGGTACCTCAAAATTATCCTTGCTAATTCGTTCTTCGTGGAGCTCTGCTGTAGAATGATAGAATCTCTCTCACAGGTGAAATAAGAATTGTTTTTGTTTTGTATGTGTTCGGAATTTCTTTCCTTTTGAACTCTCGAGTATCTTGGTTGATATTTCTCAATAAGATTTTTATATATTTCATCAGTGTTTGAGTCGGTTTATACAAACTCGACTAGAACATATTATCTTATTTGACCTTACAATATTTGGATCTCATTAAAACCAAGAATAATTAATTTTTAAGTAGACAATCAACCATGATTAAATTCATCACCCGTTAATTTGCAATGCCCCTCTTGAACACCAACCGATATAGTTAAAAGATTTATAAATCTTAAATGTTTAAGTGAGACATATTGTCAATGTTTAGGAAACTAGATGTAGATTGAATCCACAATCATTCATTCATTTCTTAATGTGCTTTTGACCACTAAACTATCTATATTCATAGAATATGATGTTCCCTAATCCAACGTTTTTAACCCAAATTTAAACCTTGGTCATAGAAATTAGATAATTAACATTTGCCAAACACTACAAACAAAAAAAGCCATGTTTGAAGTGAATTTATTGCATTTGTTATTCTTAGAAGTTCTACTCAAGATAGAGACAGTACTAAAACTGAAAGCAACCCAAGAAAAAAAGAAAAGAATCACCCATACATCAGATATTCCAAGGAATCTTTAGAATTCTCAGCAACTACACTTTATCAACAAGAAGAGATCTTCAACAAAATTGATTGCCGATTAAGTAATAATCTCTCCACACTAGAATCCCTCATGAACAAAGAAAATTTGAAATTTGAAGCTTTTATTTGAATCAATGCAAGAAATGATACAAGAATATGCTGCTCGTGCTCCGAAAATCCGAGAAAGAAGATTGCTGCATCAATCCAATCCTTCAGAAAATTTCCAAATCCAGTCTTTCGAATGCAATGGGCAGACGAATCAAATCTCCAAATCTTCATTTCCCATCAGTAATGGTTTCAATGTTTTCTCCACAAAATCGATAAAATCTTGTTGAGCTTGTTATCTCCTCAGTTGCTCTTTGAAGTAATTGTCAAGTGTCAGAATGAAGAACTATTCCTGATTTGCATAACCTTTTCTAGGTTCTTTATTCTATCAAACCTCAACCAAACAGGAGGCATCTTTGTGAGAACACCAATGTGGTGAGAGAGAAACCACTTTTCCAATTATGATTAAAGTAGGTGAAACCAACTCTGCTGCTTTGATTTCATCTGCAAGATCCTTCAGTTCTGCAAAAACCTGCACAATTGTATGTAACAGATCCAAGCAAGTTAGTTATAGGCACTAGAAAAATGAAATCAAAATACTAAGCGAAATCATGCCCTGCCCCCTTGATATAAACGTTTAGAACCAGACGTTCACTAAAAAAAGGTAGCTTGGCTAGACACAGATAAGAAAATAGACATATGGGAGATTCTCCTGGTTTAAGTAGATGAGCTAGAACGGTAATTGTTAACTTATGTTAAATCACCAATCAACTCAAAAGTTTAAGCTGATGGATACCAACACTCTCACTCAGAAATTTGAGAAATGCCCTTTAAGTTGAATTCAATTTTTTACTGGGAAAGAAACAACTTGACAGACACTCAAACTCAGAACCTCCTACCCTAAAACCACGTTGAGTTATGTTAAATCGCCAATCAAGTAAAAAGTTTAAGCCGATCAGTTGAAGTAAATTTAATTATATCAACCAAAAGTAATGAACCAATAGACTTAGATACCAAACCCAGTAGAAGGCGGCAGAGAATTGTGCTTACAGTTCTTTGTTGGGGTGTTGTCCCTCGTTCAACGGCAACAGCGGGTGTATCGGGTGGCAGACCGTGCTGCATCAACTTAAGGGCAAGAGATGGAAGAGTTGAAAGACCCATATATACCACCAGAGTTGAATCTGGATCAGCTGCATTTTCGGCTACAAACAGAGGATCGGTTCCTCCCTTTCTTGAGTGGCCGGTGAGAAACCTGACACTCGTTGCAACTCCCCTGTGTGTTAAAGGAATCCCCAATTCAGCTGATATACCTGAAGCAGCAGTTATACCTGCAAGGCAAACATAAATATCCTTTTATACGAGGTTACTCTTAAGGGTAGTTTCCTTAAAATACTGATGCATAGACATGACATGACATTGGGAATGAGAATGTAATATAGAGAGCCTTCAGGATCTAAGAAATTATATCCAAGAAGCTATGAGTATAATCCATGATGGCCACCAACCTAGGTGTTGTAAAACAAAAAAACCACCAACCTAGGAATTAATTTCCTACTGTTTTCCTTTTGACAACTGAATGTTATAGAATTGGGAAGTTTTTCATGTGATGATAGTTGAGGTTCCCATAAGTTGACCCTGACACTCACAACCATTAAAAAACAAACCTCTAATTATTTTCCCCATCCCTTTAAAACTTTCCATCTCGAATAGGAGGTGCTACATTCTAACCTCATATGGTTCAAAGAGATATAAGGGTATTGTAGTTCAGGTCCATACACCAGCATAACTAAAGTACTTAGGATATGGAGTAAAATACAACTTTACAAACAGTAATTTCCAGATAATGAGTCACTTAAAGACAATTGCAATGAGTTCAATCAAAACTGCAAACAAATACTCACAAGCACTACTGACTGGCTTTTCGTCATGATAAACACCATTAAACAAACAAATGATAATGCAGAACACATTCAATTAAGCTTCATTGAAACTCCCAAATGAATGAAACTGCATTTATAAATGGACTCACCAGGAACAATTTTGACTTGAATCCCTTGCTGTTGCAAGAAATCCATCTCCTCCCCACCCCTTCCAAACACCTATAAAGTACAACAATATCAAAACTTTCAACATAACATCACTAAAAACCACTTGAATGACAAAACCATATTCAAAATTCACACTTACAAGAGGGTCTCCTCCTTTAAGCCTCACAACAGTAGCCCCAGCTTCAGCAAAGTTCAAAAGCAGCTCATGAATCTCCTCCTAAAACAATCACAGAAATGTCAAAAAAAAAAAAAAAAAACGAAACCCAGATAGAAAATCATAAAAGAATCCTTATAACTAAACATTTCAAAACAAAAATCATCACCTGGGTTCTGCTATGATACCCAGCAGTTTTACCCACATAGAGAAGCCGAGCATCAGAACCCACCAAATCCAACACATCATTAGAAACCAACCGATCATACAACAACAAATCAGCACTCTGAATCACTCTCACAGCCTTCAACGTCAAAAGCTCTGGATCTCCAGGCCCAGTCCCCACCAAAAACACATTCCCAGGACCAATCGAACTATTTCCCCTCTTTTCCTTCAACACCTGCAGCAACTTCTTCAACTCCGGCAACTGCAATGCAATGTCATTCAACCTTATAGACTCAGAATCACTCGAAACCGAACACGATGGAGCAACAGAACCTTGGTCCGGTTGGTTCTTGTACACCCAATCGTCTCTTTGGTACCTAGAAACGGCGTGTTTCTCTGTAAATGGGGAAAATGAGGAGCTGCAGTGAAACGAGCAAATGGGTTTGGAATTTGGGGAAGTGGGTATTGTTGGGCGAGATGGGAATCGAGATGAAAGGGATTGAAGGTTGTAAACACTAGCCATGGCGATGGAGAAAATGGGGGGAAATGGCGATGAGTGCAAGGGAATTTTGGTTGGAATAATCAATAAATAAGGGATAAATTAGTGATGGGTTGCCGCTAATTTGTGATCTTTTGAGGAAGATGAGAAGGCAAAAAGGGGAAAGGAATGGCCTTTTGAGACTTGCGAGAGACCAAATCGAAATTCGTTTTGGAGTGGCAATGGCAACTAGGTATTTCTATGGACTGGCTTCACTGAATTGAGAAGTTTTTGGTGACTTTTTATAAATTATTGTTTTAAAAAAAATAAAGAATTCAATTGAAATTTGAGGTTTTTTGTTCTCTAGATTATTACGATTTTATGAAAGTTAAAACTAGACGCAATCTTGTTCAGGTCGATTTGAAACAACATATTTATAATTTATTGTACCTAAATATAACTTGGTGATTTTTTCCTTTTTTTTTTTGAAGAAAAAATTTAACTTGATGATTAAAGTTAAATTATAGCTTCAACAAAAATTTACATTTTCAATCAGGTTGAAAACTAATTCCAAAATAGGATTTTGTTTTAATTTGTTATAGTCTTTTAAAAATAGAAGAAAACTTCTGGGGAGAGCTCTATCTATATGTGACACAAATAATTTCTTGTTTAATATTTTTATTTATAAAATAAATTTATGTGACATCTAATATAGTACATATACAAAAGGTAGAGTTTCTATAGCAAAGTTGTTAGGTATTTTATTGGAAAGGCAAGGCACCCATGAAAAGATTCCTAGAAGGTGTCTGTCTTTCATGAAATCCTTAGGTGTGAGAGCTATCTTATTCATTTTCTTAGGTAAGATGGTGATTTTTACTCGTTTTTCTCTATTTATTTTTAAATTTTAAATTCAATCAACAATTATTTCAAAGTTTTATATAATAAAAAAAAAACAAAAAATACAATTGAGCCTTAATCGCTAATCAACTTCTATATTTTTTTCTAATTATCATCAATGAATGAGTAGATGAGGATGAATATATATTAAGCAGTCATCAATTTGATTTTTAGGACTTAAATTTTTTATTTATAATTAATATTTTAATGTTTTATGTATAATGTCACACTTGAGATCATTTGATATCTCTCCATGAGCTCTGAGCTAAATTGGTGAACTGTCCTTATTTTGGTTTGTATAATACAGAACAAAGCACTTGCAATCATAGGAGGTTCCTTGGGTAGGCAGCAGTTTCAATCTTTAGTGTGTATTCTCACTAGTGGTGAAGAAAGCCCCGATCGAAGACGTGGGAAGAGAATACGGTCTCGTCAAAGCTCCCGAGGCTCTTCGACCGCACGGATGGGTATATCGGTTTCCAAACACAAACACCACTATTCTATATTACTGGTCAGGAAGCCTCTGTGATCTAGAACCTCTTAATAAAACAGATCCATCAACAAATATTGTAATGCATTTGGACCAAAGCCAGCAGAAGAAAAGAAGCCTTTTTGGATATGGGGAATGCCAAGAACTTGACTGTTTACAGCGTTGTCAGATGGTTGGATTTGCAACTTCCTGATACGATCCAATTAGTTAGTAATTGGTTATGGTAGTTAGTTGATTAGTCTCTTGAACGACTATATAAGTGTAACTTACCCCATTATAAAATAGAACATACATTTTGATATAGTGTTAGACTCTATCACTTCCCCTGCATCCTCGTAATCTAAAAGATTTTGTTAGGAAGAGGCATATCTTTTGATGATATGACTAATGTCGGGTGGGAGCGAGATTGTTCAAGATGGATCTAGTGACATTGTTATTAAAAGTGCTTTAAAGGGTATCGAAGTAAATATATGGGACATAACTGCCATTTCTCAGTTGCGAGGCGAAGGCCACGCGTCGTTCTATACTCGTAGAGAAATCCTAAACACCAATGATTGGTTGCATTGGTGCATGTCTGGAATACGAGACATGGAATAAACTTCTAATCTAATAGATATAATTTTGCATTTTCTTAAAATTCAACAATATTTAAGGTGGAAGGATTCGAACTCATAACCTAATAATTACGGGTCAATTAACCTCTCCTCCTTTTGACTAAAATTTTGCATTACAACACTTTTAAGACATTCACAGATAGACTCAATCATTCATTATTGCGGTGTAAGAAGGCTAGATTATACAAAGATTCTTAGGAATAGTTGTAGTTGAGAATTTATCAATTTACATCAACTATGCTGCTTGAAGTACTGCAAAAGGTTGTTGAGGAATCTACAAACGAGAAACCTCCTAACATTTATAGGATAGATGAACTAATTTAGGGCAATTTAAGAAAGTAGTGTAGTTTCAAAAAACAATTGCAAAAAAGGGGTAGTTTTTAAACTTATGGCAAAAAGT
>JBBMKA010000002.1:3597887-3620774 GCA_037833695.1 Sechiopsis laciniata | reverse complement strand
TTTTTTTTTTCTTTTTTTTTTTTGCAAGAAAAACTTATACTTAGACTTATTACTTTTTTTTTTTTTTTTTTTTTTTTTTTTTTGAGAAAGGCAAAAGACTTGGGTTAAAACGTGCATGATTGGTCAATAAATTTAAATTTAACAAAAATCCAATTAAATTATATGATTAATATGACAATAAATACTATTTAAAAAACATGGAAAAAAAAAACGTGAAGATTAAAAAAGAAAATTGAAATGGAAGTTACAAAATCTAAAATCAAATCAGAGAGAGAATTACAGAGCTCGATTTGTTTCCCGAATTGTCCTCTTTGTCACTCCCTATTTCTTTCTCATCAGTTACAATTTCCAAAAATTTTCCATTTTAATCTCTAATTTCTCTAATCTTTCAAACCCACAAAGCTTTTTGACTCGTCTCTGGTAAACTTTCTTCAATTTCTCTGTTTCATATAAACCAAATGCTCTGTTTTCTCTGTTTCCATGGAACTTGAATTTCTCATTGTTTGCAGGCCATTGGAGTTCAAACAAGCTTTTTCATCAATGGCGGAGAATAATAATCGGAACCCACATAATCCACATGATGATTTCTCTCTCAAAGTTACCTCCCCCAACATCAATGGCAGAAAATCCTCCGTTGGTATGACTACTGCATTCGATCTCGTCGAACAGATGTTGTTTCTTTATGTCAAAGTCGAAAGAGCAAGAGATTTGATTGGACCTTGTGACCCTTTTGTTGAAATCAAGCTTGGAAACTACAGAGGAACCACCAAATCCTGTGCGAATACAGCAAATCCAGAATGGGGTACTGTTTTTGCCTTTTCGAAAGATCGAATTCAAACTTCTGATGTTGAAATCTCTCTGTTCAATAAGGGGGTCGCTGACGCCGAGGTTGGTAGCATTGTTTTGAGCATTTCCGACGTCCCATTGCGGGTACCGCCCGATAGTCAGCTGGCTTCGCAGTGGTATAAACTCGAGAAGCGAAACAGTGGTGGTGGTCGAGTTAGGGGAGAGTTGATGCTCTCTGTTTGGATGGGGACTCAGGCCGACAGCCATTACTCGATCGCATGGCATTCTGATGCCGCATTGGTTGCGGGGGACGGCGTTGTCAACACGCAATCGAAAGTTTACCAGTCGCCGAGGCTATGGTACCTTAGAGTGAATGTAATTGAAGCTCAAGATTTAGTCCTTAGGGATAAGAACAGAAAGCCAGAGGTTTTGATTGAAGCAAGAATTGGGATTTTGCAAATGATAAGCAGAGCATCAGAGAGTAAAAATGTGAATCCAACATGGAATCAAGACATGTTGTTGGTTGTAGCAGAGCCATTTGAGAAGAATTTAGAGCTTAGAGTACTTGATAACATTGGTCCAAAACAAATTGATGTTCTAGGCATTTGTCAAATCCCTCTTAATAAAGTTGAGATACGTAACGACGATTCGTTGGTCGAGAATAAATGGTACAATCTCGAGAGACCAAGCGTCGTAGGCGGTGGAGCAAATAGTGAAACGAAGGAGGTGAAGTTTGCTAGCAAGTTGCATTTGAGGGTGTCATTAGATGGAGGGTACCATGTCCTTCACGAGCCGATACATTACGCAAGTGATCTTCGAGCGACGTCGAAGTTGTTATGGCCACCCTGCATTGGTGTTTTGGAGCTAGGCATCTTAAGTGCTTATGGCTTGTTGCCGATGAAGCCGAAAGAGAACCGAACCGATGCGTTTTGTGTTGCGAAATACGGTCCGAAATGGGTGAGAACTAGGACAGTTACTAATACCTCTACTCCTAAATGGAATGAGCAATATATTTTTGAGGTTTATGATCCTTGCACTGTTCTCACTATTGGAGTGTTTGATAATGGCTATCTTCAAGGAGAGAATAAAGGGAACGATATTCGAATTGGGAAGGTTCGAATTCGATTGTCGACGCTCGAAACTGGTCGAATTTACACACATTCTTACCCGCTTGTGTCATTGCAGCCTTCTGGTGTGAAGAAGATGGGTGAGATTCAATTGGCAGTGAGATTTTCTTGTTTATCTTTGATCAACATGTTGCAAACTTATACACAACCTTTGCTACCTGAAATGCATTACAATCTCCCTTTATCCATGTACCAAATTGATCATTTAAGAGACCAAAGCTTAAACATTCTTTCAAATCGACTAGCACGCGCCGAGCCAAAGCTAAGGAGGGAGGTCATCTACTACATGCTCGACGGAGATTCACATATATGGAGCATAAGAAAATCAAAAGCAAACTTCAACCGAATCGCATTGCTTTTCAACTGGTTGATACTATTCTGCAAGTGGTTTAACCACGTACGAAGCTGGACAAAACCAACCATAACAGTCACAGTTCACATAATGTTTATCCTCATCTTGTTCTTCCCCGAGCTAATCTTCCCCACCATGTTCTTTTACTGCTTCATGCTTGGTATCATGCGCTATCGTGGCAGGCCGAGGCATCCACCGCACATGGACACCGAGCTCTCGTATGCCTATTCAGTGACACCAGATGACCTAGATGAGGAATTCGACGTGTTTCCGAGTAGGGCGAACGGGGGAGTATTGAGAAGGCGATACGACAAGCTTCGACACATCGGGGGGAGGATGCAGGTGCTGATGGGGGACTTAGCAACACAAGGGGAGAGAGTGGAAGGGCTTTTGAGTTGGAGGGATCCAACGGCAACTGCTCTTTTTATGATGTTTTGCCTTGTTGCTTGTGTGGGAATGTATGTTGTTCCTTTTCATATTGTTGTGCTTTCTTTGGGGCTTTATTCAATGAGACACCCAAGATTTAGGATTAATTTGCCTTCTTTTCCTCAAAATTTTCTTAGGAGAATGCCTGCTAGAACTGATAGTTTGCTTTGAGATTAGTATTGTTTTTTTGCCCAAATGAACTAAATTAAATGGGTTTTTTTTTTTATTCTTTGCCCTTTTACTCTAGATTCTTTGATTTTGTTTTGTGTTTGGTTTTCATTTTTGTGTAACAATTTCTTTGTTTGTTGTGGTAGATGTATGTTTTTTATACTGTTTATGAAATTGTACTTGTTTGCAATCTCATATCATATAATGTTGTTGGTGGTTCATTTGAAATCTTTATGTTGTTCTCTTTGTTTTCTTTTTGAAATCATGTATTTGAAATAAACAGATTTAACAGACACATTTTAATAGCAATCTACTGAGATTTTGATATATATATATATTTATATATTTATTCCTATTTTGTTTATATGTTTTTAGACAAAGATTAAGATTTAAACAAATTCCGTTAAAGTTTAAATTGATACCATTAGTAGTACGAAATTGTATTGCAATTTCAAAACTTTTGATTTCTGTTTGTTAGTTTAAAGTTTATAATAAAAGATTCCAGTCTCTAATTTTTTGGTCATAGAAGTATATTTGAAGCTTGAAAATATTCTTTTTTTTAAATATTTAAAAGCTATTGAGCGAAAGAAAATCTCTTTGACTTTCACAAGTTGTCTAGGAGAACCATTTTTGTCCAATTCTAGTAGAGCTTTTTAATTTATATGAAAAGAAAAACAATCCAATGTTAACAGGTCATATATATATATATATATATATATTATACACAAAAATAAAAGTTTTAGAATTTATCATGGTTTAACCTAATCTTAAATGAGCTTTAATTTTTTTTTTTTTTTTTTTTTTAAAAAAACTACCGAATGGGTCGGTGACGCGATCGGTTATTTAATTTGGTGTTAATCCATTTTCAATCTACGGTCACCGGTTCGAATTAGTATTTGTAATCTCCTCCCCCAACTTGTACTCAAAAAATAAAAAAAAAATAAAAAAACTTTATGTTCATTTAAAACAACCACATAATTTTGTAAAGGGAAATGAACGTGATTAAAACATGTTCTTCTGGGGGTTTTAAATAAAAAAAAGAATATTGATTTGGGAAACATTTGACTCAAATCAAAATTAAGCCAGATTGTATTAGTAATCGATTTTAAAATTTTGTAAAATTGGATTATACTGGAGATGTATTCGTACTAAAAAAAATATGTAAACATGTTTTTATAAAATATCCTAAAATTCATTTCTTAAAAAAAAAAAAAAAAAAACAAAATATTAATAATAATTATTATTGAAAAAAATATCAACACTATTTATTATACTACTTAGACCGAAGCCCATGAAAAATAAGAAAAAAAACGCAAATATATATTTCATTGTTGGAGAATTAGGGCTCTCTGGCGGTAACCTTCTTTCTCATTGCGAAGAAGAAGAGCTGATTCTAACAGAGCTACGCCAATGGAGCCCAAAAACCCTAGAATTACCAGAAACCCGGATCTAATCCGAGGCGTCGGCAAGTACTCAAGGTCGAAGATGTATCACAAGCGAGGTCTCTGGGCCATCAAGGCCAAAAATGGCGGAGTCTTCCCTCGTCACGATGCCAAGCCGAAATCTGATGCTCTAGCTGAAAAACCACCCAAGTTTTACCCTGCCGATGATGTGAAGAAGCCCCTTGTTAACAAGCGCAAGGCTAAGCTCACCAATTTGAGGTATGGTATGGTGGATCCATTTGTTTGTTTGATATTTTACAAAAATGTGCTGTTTGATTTTTGTGTATCTTGTTTGCCGTTGTGAAGTTTATCAATGTGTTGTTTGATGAATTATGCTTCTGGGATCCATGTTAACTTGTGCATCTGTTGCTGTTTTGTATCACAAAGAGAATTAGAAATGAAACAGAGAGAGTATTGGCCCTGAAAAGTATTCAATTCTCATTAGAAGGTTAAATGGAAGAAGTTATACTTATACACTTATGTGAATATGAATAAACAAAATAGCTAACAAATGGTCGGAGTAGCACGATGGTCGAAGGCTTGGGCTTTGAAGGTGTGCTCTCCTTTCTCAAGGTTCGAAATTCACCCGTAACATTAATTTGTAGTTTGTAAACACCTCCCGTGTCTCCATTCTTTGGATGTTTTTTCGTGGTGTGGCTGGTTATAGTGGAGCGAAGCTCCAACTTCCTGGTTTCCAAAAGAAAAAAACTAACAAATGGTTACAATAATAACCCAACTAATCTCAACTATACAGGTTTAATGTGCTCTCTTAACAGTCTTATTTGTAGATGTATATTGGCTAGTGTGTTTTTGTTTTTAATTTTGGTCTGTTCTTGTTTTTAGAGCCAGCATTACTCCTGGTACTGTGTTGATTATCCTTGCTGGGAGATTCAAGGGGAAGAGAGTTGTGTTTTTGAAACAGCTTCCTTCTGGTTTGCTTCTGATTACTGGTGAGTTTCCTTGTTTCGTTCTCAGACTTGGCTAGGCCTTACAACGTGTGAACTTTGGTGAAATTTTGATAATGTGCCATGGTTTTTTAATTTGATTTCTATGTAAGTTCGACAGCCTCTTACAACGAATTTGTTTCCATATTTGGTTTCATTTGTTTTCTTTTACTATTCTCTGTAATTATACGCTTATTGGAAGCGGGTTCTAGTTATTCTTCCAAGTAAGAAGTACTTGACGTAGTACAAGTCATTTCTTAGCTGCCAACTCGAAGCTTTTCCTTGATGTATTGCTTTCATTTTTATAGTTGTCTGATCGAATTTGGTTTGGTGTCCTTTAAATTGTAAACGTTTGTCTTCACTTCAGTCTGTGAGTGATCTGCGGGGGATTTTCTTCTATTGTTTACTTTCAACCAGAAATTCCAGAAGATGATTAATTCTTGCCATTAGAAAATGTGTACACGCTTAAAGTGTTAGCCATGTTCCTTATCTGTTTGCTCGGAAGTTTTTGATGAAGAAGCTTGGATTTAACGTGCCATTTGAGTTGTTTGTGTAGAAATAGAACACCAACTCAAGTCGGCTTTTGATTTCTATTAAAAATGGATCTACTTTTAAACAGTCGTATAACATGTTCTTTATAACTATAGGGCCTTTCAAGATTAATGGTGTTCCTTTAAGACGGGTGAACCAATCGTACGTGATTGCAACTTCCACCAAGGTTGACATCTCAGGAGTCAATGCAGAAAAGTTCGACGACAAGTATTTCTCCAAGGAAGTCCAGAAGAAGAATAAGAAGAGCGAAGGCGAATTCTTCGAAGCAGAGAAAGAGGTACCTGGATTGTAACAGTCTATCCCCTCATCATTGTATCTTTTTCGATTATTGTAATTAATCGATTCAAACTTATTGTAGGAGAAAAGTGCTCTCCCAGCTGAAAAGAAGGATGACCAGGAAGCTGTGGATATTCAATTGATAAAGTCTATTGAGGGTGTTCCAGAGTTGAAGACATACTTGGCAGCAAGATTTTCTCTCAAGTCTGGAATGAAACCTCATGAGCTTGTCTTTTAGATTAGGGATTTGGTTTTTTATTATCACCATGTTTTTTTGTTGATCTTGAACTTGATTATGACTTCTTATAGTTGCCTTGTCCTCATTTTTTTAGTCTAAATAGAGATTCCATGTTTTTCTCCTCTACTTTTTTTCTTATGGTATACTGTTTTCAGTTTCACTCCATTACAACATTTCAGATTTTAGTCTAGTCTGATTGATTTTTGTCTATAGCCACCCAAATTCCATGGTGCTTGCGAGATATATCTATGATCAGCATAATTTGCTTGATATTTACAAGTATTAACATTGATTATGGTTTGGCTGGTCAAGAGGCCATTGGAAAATTCGAAAATAATGAGATTAATGCCTTAGGGCTACTTATCTAAGAATTAACTTATGAGTTTTATTGACATTACAATTGTCTTTAGAAAAATAGTAATTATGGAGTGATGTAGTGGTAAAAAATAGTAATCATTATGAAGAATTAAAAGGTGATGAGTTTAATCTACGATGGCTATCATACCTATTTAGAAACTAATTTTTTACAAATTTTTTTGACATTTAAATATTGAAGCTGGCACAAATAGTCACGAAAGTTTAAAGAAACCAGTTCAAGTGAATTATTAATCGTTCTATTTCTTTAGTGTCTTTAGAAGTCTACTTTCGAGTAGACTCTAATATTAGCCTGGGAAAGACTAAATTTTCAAGCAAGAAAGTTCCTTAGATTTCATATCTGTAAATTGGCAGAAATGATAACGAAAAGTATTTCAATTTAATAGAAGTGTATAAATTAACTCTTCCTTGCAAACTTCATACACAAATTATATACATAACAAAAAACTCTAGACAACACAGTTATGCCTAAATTTCAAAAAAATCCTGAACATTGATAAATGATGAATTGACCATGACCAAACTAAAATGTTAGTCTACTAAAATCCAAAAATTGTAAATAAAAAGATAAAATGATCATTTTGAAAGTACAACATTAAAATATATAAAATTAAGGGAATTTTTCGTACACAAAAAATATATATATATATGAATAACAACATTCTAAAAGAAATTTGTTTATAACATAAACAACATATAAGTTTCAAATAGTTTTCAATCCATGTAATACATATTATTCAAATCAATAAATAATGAAGAATAGAATTGAAATGTGCAAAGAATTGCTAAAAATTCTACTACGAATGAAAATATAAAATTCACTATGTATGAAAATAATTTGAAAAGAATGATATAATTAAAATAGCGGATCAAAAAGTTGACAAAATCCCTAAAATCAAACGTAAATAAAAGCTACAATAGTATTTGAAAATAAAAAATTAAAACTTAAATCTTATTTTTAAAATTTGAGGGCTAGATTCTAACTACGGCATAGTGTACATAAATTTCTGGACGGAACAAACCCCCCACAAAAATATAAGAAAAAGATCTCTCTCTCTCTCTCTCTCTCTCTCTCTCTATATATATATATTTATTTATATATTTAGAGGGGCTTCCAGAAATTTTGGGTCCTTTCTTCCAAAAATAAACCCAAAAATCGATCGATTCTCTTTCTCCTCTTCTCTCTGCTACAATCTTCGGCCATTAGGGTTTTTCAGGGTTTATCTATCCCGCTATTGGGTATTCTTCGATTCCGCTATTGGGTAGCTCCAAATGGTTCGCTCCGATGGCCGCATGTTCATCCGTTTGTTGGCTCGCCGTTCTCTTATTCCCCATCTCCTCTGCGAATCATCCACCCCCGTATGTCGAATTTATGCTATTCTCTTTCGTAATCAAGTTATTGATTTTGTATGTTTCTGTGATTTTATTTGGGGATTGGTTTGTTGTAGGTAAACAGTGCGGTTTTTGGAGGGAGTTGTAGGGGATTCAATTCTGGGGTTTGCAATCCGTCTGTTTTCTTTGGAAATTGCGGTTCGAATAACGGTATGTGTTCAGTATTTATACCTTCTTTTAAACCATTGTCTAATTTCTGGTTGGGTAAAATTATCAATTTGGTCCCAATGGTTCGATGAAAGTTAGACTTTAGTCCCTTTCAAAATCTAGAATTTAGTCCCTATGTTTCGGAATAAGATAGAATCTACTGGCTTCTCAAAAAAAAAAAAATGTTAGAATCTAGTGGCTATAGTTTTAATAACTAGAATTTAGTCCCTATGAAAGTTGGAATTTGGTCAAGGTGAGGTGGTTTGATGAAATTTAGATTTTAGTCCTATTGTCGTTTGTAATTGTTGGTGAATTAAATATGTGAAAGTCAATTATTCATGTGTCTTGAGTTAAATGGTTGATTGAACAAAAAATAACATCTTTTACATGTACATAATCACCCACATGCACTTAATTGGTCAACAATTACAAACGATAAGAACTATTTTTTAGTTCTATCAAACAGCTGGGACTAAATTTTAGTTTTTAAAACTATAGGGACTAAATTCTAACTTTGTGTATACCGGACTAACCTAGATTTTGAAACCATAGAGACTAAATCCTAACTTTCATCACACCATAGGGACCAAATTTATAATTTACCCTTTCTGGTTTATTCATTTCTGTTGGGTCGAGTTAAAGGGAAAAGAGATTGCAATATTGGGTTTTTAATTGAGAACTTTTCATCCCTTGTTTTTTCTTATTGGAATTGGATTACAAGCTTGCTTGAGTTTCTGTACTATTTAGTTGATTGAGTCCTTTTTTTTATTGTGTTTTGTGGTGCAGTGAATAAAAAGAACTGGTTTCAATTAGGAGTTCTTGGAGCCAAATACGGACAAGCAAAATCAATCCATGGCACTGGTATGAGATTGTAAACCGTTCAGAATAGTTTTTATCTACTTCCTATTTGGTTCCATTCGACTGCTTTCCTCTGTTGCATCCGTAGCTGATGGGTGTTGATGCCTATTATTTGCTATCAATTTTACTATACAAGGGTGTCATGAATAACTTATTCAGATGTTGAGCAGTCTTGTGATGAGGTTTGGAAATTGCAAGATTTGTTACCACTTTGTGGGTGCCGGTCATTGGGTTTTTTTTTTAATTATGGTCTTTGCTTGATTTTGTTAAATTGTAGTCTGTTTCTGTAGCTTTTTTGGCATTGTCTTGTTTGTTTGTTTGTTTTTTGCTGCTTTTGTATATTATTTCATTTTTCTCCATGTAAGCTCAGTTTCTTACCCATCAAAAAAATTTATGTTTTTTTTGGATCAGCTCATATGTCTGCTAGAGATTATTATGAGGCACTTGGTGTGAACAAGAACGCAACTGCATCAGAAATAAAGAAAGCATACTACGGGGTAAGTTTCTGCCATAAGTGTCCTAGAAGGAGTTAGAAGTAAGCCGTATTTCTATTATATATTATTGTAATTTAGAAATTGGGTGAATCTGTTGTTAAGACTTAGCAGCTTCTTTATATTGAAGAATTGAACATTCTTTTTTGGCAGCTAGCAAAAAAGCTTCATCCAGATACAAACAAGGATGACCCTAATGCTGAAAAGAAGTTTCAAGAAGTTAGTAAGGCTTATGAGGTAATCCCCATAGATCTCTTTCCCTTTAAGGGAATTGGATAAGTCGGACAGATAATTTCATAGATAAGCACAATCTTGCTTTGAGATGACACGCCCAAAGACTCCTCGTACATATACGGTTTTGCAGGGATGTGCATATTAATATGTACCCTTTTTCTTTTTTCTCATTCTACTATTCAAGTTTTTGAAGTTTCTGTTTTTCTGGTGTTAGGTTTTAAAAGATGAGGATAAACGCAAACAGTATGATCAGGTATGATTTCAAATTCCACAGTTTTGATGATTTGTTGCTCTAAAAGTTATATGTTTAACTATCCGTTATTTTATTCTTATAGTTTTGAAACACCACTTAATTATTGGAGATCACTTATTTGATCTCTTGTAATATCATATCCCATTCCATATTGTAATTTCATAAATCAATGAAATCGTTTCTTATCCAAATTTTTTTTTTTATATGTTTAACTAACATGCAATGGAAGCTGCATCTTTTCTTCAATCCTTGTGGAAATTGAATTTTTCATTTGCTTTCCTCACAAACAGTTTTTCTTATTTACTTTCTATCACAAAAAGCCAACAAATTGGCATTTCTTCACATTTCTCTGAAATTTCTACCTGTTCGTCAAGACATCAAACTACATTGGGTCTGGTTGTTTGTACTTTTAACGAGAGCTAGAGAATTTTCAAAAGGGGAGGATAGATGACCTAAGGGGAGGAGAGCTAGAGAATCTTTCCATAAGTCTTTTGTTTTGTTTGCTTGTTGATGTTTATTTTTTACTCCTTAGAAGAAAGCATTCAAGACATTTATTCTGTTTCCATCACAATGTCATAGGTTGGGCATGATACATTTACACAAGACCATCCTGGTGGCTTCCCTGGTGATGGCTTTGACCCATTTAGTAGAATTTTTCATGAATTTGATGTAAGTTAATCTTCTATTGAGTTTCTTTTGTTACAATATGTTCTTTTTCTTGTAAGCTTACAGTCTTTTTTATGTGTTCTCCTGCATGTGGCGATCAGATCTCTAGTATATTTCGCCCGAAGTATGGTGGAGAAGATATCAAGGTGCTAACCTTATCTGACTATATGCTCTGGGCTTCATTCTTAGGCCGCAAACAAATCATTGTTAGTTTGTGTTGGTAGGTTACATTGGAAATATCCTTCATGGAAGCTGTCCAGGGATGCTCAAAAAATGTGGCATTTAATGCTGCCGTGTCATGTGATGCTTGTGGTAGGAAAAATCTATTCACTCCTTGAAACTTCGTCTTCTAGTTGTCGGCCGCCAATCCTTTGGTAAGATATATGTCTTGATTTTGCAGGTGGAAGTGGTGTTCCCCCTGGAACAAGACCCGAGACATGTATACGCTGCAAGGGCTCAGGCATGGTCAGTTTCTTTAATCTGTTATGCACTATTCGACGAGTCATTTTCTCTATGAATGTGGTTTTGTGAGATCTAAGCCATTTCATTTGTCATGCTCCAATTCTAGACATACATGCAAACTGGTCCATTTAGAATGCAAGCCACGTGTACGCAATGTGGTGGAAATGGGAAAATTGTAACGGTATGTTGCACATTAAAAAAAATTAATCTATCAATAATGAAAATTTGGTTTCTTATTAAAAAGAAAAACCTTTCAGAACTACTGCAAGTCTTGTAATGGAGAACGAGTTGTGAATAGATTGAAAACTGTTAAGTTGGACATAACGCCAGGTAAGTCATTTGATTTCCATTAAGTGTTTAATATTTTAGATGTTACCTAGAAAGGGGAAACTACTTCCCCTATTCTGCACTTGTCAATGTTCGATTGGCGTTCTCGATGCCCGGTACAGGGGTAAGCGATAATGAAACTATGAGGGTGTTTGGGAGTGGAGGTGCAGATCCTGATGGAAATCAAACTGGTGATCTATATGTTACAATTAAGGTGACTTTGATCTTTCATTCATTTGTTCCATCTTTCAATTCTATATCGTACGGTCTATTTCTCAACCCTTTTGTTTATTGGTAAAAAAGGTCCGTGAAGACCCAGTTTTCAGAAGAGAAGGCGCTAACATTCATGTGGATGCTGTTTTAAGCATCACTCAGGTATTAATGTCTTTTTTAGTTTGATAGGAAAGAAATCAATCTTTCATGGAGAAATATAATAGAATATACCATGGCATAAAAGAAAAGGAAAAGGTCACACAAAATAAGAGTTTAACTCTCAACTGGCATGATGTATGAACGGATAACCAAGAGGCTATGACCACCCTCAAATATTGTTGAATTCCTTAAAAATAATTAAGCTCAAACCTAAAAGAGGGCCTCCAATCAAAAAATATAGCTCCCTAGCTTGATGATAATTTCTATGGAATTAGTTGCTGAATATGAGGAACGGACATAATTTCTGAAGCGTGGTTCTATCCTTTCGATCCCAACAATTCCTTAGGCACTTAGTAAATGCAGTACTGATTGGCTTAACTTCCTTCCATCTATGACCTTAACCCTTCTCTCGTTGCCTGGCTTAGAGACGGGTGTGGTTATCCCAAGTATGGTGGAGTGAAGCTCCGATTTCTCAGTTTAAAAAAAAAAAAGAAAAAACCTTGACCCTTCCTAACTGTTTTTTTTTTGTTCAACAATATTTGGGATAGGATTTCAAACTTGTACCTCTTCATTAGCAAGTCATACATCATCTCAGTTGAGCTCGGTTACCCTTAATTATCAATAGAAAAAGTACCAAGGCCTTTGAAAGTTGATATACTGGTCAAGACTTCTGCTTTCGTGCAATTATCAAATTTTAAATTCATTAGTAGTACCTAATTAATTTCTCGGTGTAGGCTATATTAGGAGGCACTATCCAGGTTCCGACGCTAACAGGAGATGTTGTCCTTAAGGTTGGCAATATATTATTATCGAAATCATGCGTTTTCTGTATTGTGGATTCAGCGATATTGATCATATTGACTTCTAATTATATTAGGTCCGTGCTGGCACTCAACCTGGACAAAAGGTTGTTCTGAAGAAGAAAGGTAATATAACGAATTTTTGCTCGCTAATATTATCTTTTTAGGTTTCTTGATGGCATTGGAAAATGTTTTAATAAACCTGTTGGAGCATCAAATTTTTTTGGTTTTGTTTCTAAATAAATAATGAGATACAAAAAAAGATCATATTAGAAAAAAAAAACAAAAGGGACAATCTAAGCCAACAAGAGCGGAGGGCTACTGCTATCTTGTATAACTTAATAACCATGAAGTTACAGATTAGGTTACAGGTTTGAATCCCCATGTTGAGGACAATCTAGAGGCCTCATCCAAAGCCCTAAGGAGTGAACAAAATAGATTTCCAATCTTAGGTTGAAAGGGAGGGGATATCAAGATTTGTGAAGTGCACGTCAATTTCGGACTGTATGCTAGACATGATTAAAAAACCCAAATTGAAGTGAACTTATCAGATGCCTTTCTTGCAGGGATAAAAACAAGGAACTCTTACACATTCGGCGATCAATACGTGCACTTCAATGTCAGCATACCGAAGTGAGTCTACCTATCCTTGCATCTCTGTCAATTTAGTCTTAATCTAGCACACAAGCTCTCTTCTCTCTTTATTATTTATCGAAAACATAGCAAACTTATATGTTTGAATGGCTGCACTGCATATTTGTTCTTTAGTTTCTTCTTCTGAAGGTGACATCTGTCTTTTCATTCTCAGGAGTCTTACTCCAAGGCAGCGGGAATTAATCGAGGAATTCTCCAAAGAAGAGCAAGGAGAAGATGAGAAATGCACCGCTGCTGGAGCATCGGGCTAGCTCATACAACAATCTAAGAACTATTCTTTAAACACCCTCTCCCATCGCTTTCTGTTGTAGCAAAATCCTCAAATTTTAGAAAGGAATGAAAATGGTAAGGTTCTATGGAAATGGCAGGAGCCGCACCCAATACGGAAGTTTTGTAGGAGTATTCTTGTTGGTTGTATTTAGGCGAGAGACAAACGCCAGACAGTTAAAATACTTCAGTTTACTATACATTGTATAGACTTGCTATTTGTTTGCTTTTATTTATATCATAATGGGCATGAATTCAATGTCCTCTTGATGATATCCTTTTCTTTTCTTGTGTTTGTTTGATTTGTTTGCTTCCCAGTTGGATAATGGAATTTTTGTTAAACCCAAATGTTATAAGATTAGGCAGACGTATTAAACTAGAGAAATGTCTTTCTTTTTTAAAGTTTTCAAAATACATGTCTGACATGCAAAAGTACTAATCGAAATCTTGAATTGGTATTTTACTCCCTTTCAAACTAGCCATATTACTCGGCTCATGGTTTGGCCTACACATAAACTTCAATGCCTACAACTTAATCCAATCCAACCCTAAAATAACCAGAGTCATCTACATTTGCATCCACCGAGCCCTCCTTGACTCGGTTTGGTTTGCATCCACCAAACCCTCAACTCGGTTTTCCTCAGCACCTCAATGGGGAAGCCACTAACCGCAGTGACACAGCCTAGGCAAATTCTCATAAATCATAGCATCAATCAAGATAGTGAGGTTGACAAGAGATTGCCAAAGATGGGGAAGCAATGCAGAGGTTGTCTGGGTTTTTTTTTTGTAAGACACTCTTTATTTACAAATAATAGACACCCACTTATTTATAGACACTATTGAACTTGGGCTCCAAGTAAAGTCTAATGAACAAAATATTGCCACATTTTCCCTTAGAGGTCAATCATGTGACTTTAATTTCACGACATCTTTTTACTTTGTTCAAATTGTATAACTAGATCTATCATAAGAAAGAAATATAGAAAAATAAGGGAGATTTAAGACTTCAAATCTAAAATCTTCTTTGGGCCTACATATTTAAGGGAAGGATAGAAAATGATCGTGTCCAAGCAGTTTAGAACCCTAACAACATTTGATCTAGTTTTAAGCAATCAGTACCAAAATCAATAAGCCACAGATTTGCACCTGAAATCAAGCCTACCCAGAAAAGAAATAAGTCTACCAAATTGAAGCAATGAGTACCCAAATCAAGAAGCCACTTCGTAAGAACTATAGAATTCAGATTGAAGCGCAAATTCCCTTAGTACACAGAATTTGAAATCCAAAATAGACACGACTTACAATATACCCATGGGATAGTAAATCAAAACGCAACAGATTTACATATTAAACTAAACCTAAGTTCAGAAACAGCAATTCAACAGAAACACGCAAAACAACTAAGCCAATCCTCTAAGCCCTTTCACCTCTAATTCTCCTGGCCAATTGAATATCCTTAGGCATGATCGTAACCCTCTTGGCGTGAATCGCACACAGATTAGTATCTTCGAACAGACCGACCAAGTACGCCTCCGCCGCCTCCTGTAGCGCCGCCACGGCGCTGCTCTGGAACCTCAGATCGGTCTTGAAATCCTGTGCGATCTCACGAACCAATCGCTGAAATGGAAGCTTGCGGATCAAGAGCTCGGTGCTCTTCTGGTACTTGCGGATTTCACGAAGCGCGACGGTTCCAGGGCGGAAACGGTGGGGCTTCTTCACTCCGCCGGTCGCCGGAGCCGACTTCCGGGCAGCTTTGGTCGCCAATTGCTTCCTCGGAGCCTTGCCTCCGGTGGATTTTCTGGCGGTTTGCTTGGTGCGAGCCATTCGGGCAAGAAATTTGAAGATTTGAGTTTTGAATTGCGAGATTGCGATTGAGCAATGATGAATTTGTTAGGGTTTTGGAGGTGAATTTATAGGGCTTTTGGGAAGACGATAAAGCGGGAGATTTTAAATTAGTTTTGGAATTTTGGTGGGCTAATGTTTTTATGAAAACGTGAAGGACCCTTGGATTGTTGAAAGTTTGGACGGTGAGATTTGAGGGATTTGTCTGTTTAAGGATCGCGATCCGTGGCTCGCTTGAATATTCAATCACTTTCTGCCACGTGGATGCTTTTCGCCTTTTCGTTTTTCAAACGATTTAGGTAACAATTTTACCACGTGAAATTATGCAATTCTAAATTATTTGTTCCAGCCTTCAGGTTGTTTTTACTTTTTAATTAGTATTGAACTGATTATATGGGGATAAATAATCGGGTTAATTTATAATTATTATTGGTTGAATGTTTTATTTGACTACAATGTGTGTGTGTGTGTTTTTTTCTGTCAAGCTTCTTTGGGCATCAATTCAATTATCATTGAGTCTTATTATAAATAGTATGGTTAATCCTTGTGCTATATACTATGGAGAAAATGAGTATGTGAAAAAACATCATCAATTTTATGCTGTCTTTTAAATAATATCTTCTCGTTATTTGATGGTCATTCTGTTGAGAATTTGGCAAAATATTAACAAAATTTGTCCCACATAAAAAGTTTTGGCAAAATATTGAAAAAATTGCCTCACATTGAAAAGATGCAAGAATGTTGTGTGTTTCAAATACTATAAAAGGAGTAAATGGCCTTGGATTCAAGACATTTGAATTAAAATCACTTTAAACATGTGTACTAACTCTTTTGTACACGAAAATTAAGCAAAAGCTGTGATTAGTATAAGCTTTGAAAAGTGATTTTGTAATTTTGGTCGGAGAGAAAATTCTTTGTAATTGTAACAATTTTTCACATAGTAGAAATTCTTCCTCGTGGTTTTTTTCTTCGGGTTTTGAATTTTTCCACTTAAATTCTCGTGTTGTTCTTTTTGTTGTTTCCTTTAATTTCTTAGTTAATTTTCTTGTTTATTCCTACGATAATAAGATTGTTTTTCCAACACATCGTTTCATGTAGCTAATACGATTTTATGTGTCTTAAAATTTATATCTTCTTGTTATGATAAAAATAATTTTGGATGCAAGTTATTATAACAGTAATAGACGGAATCTGGATTCAAAATGTTATTATAATTGTAAGAAGTGACATAGCAACTTGAACTTTGGTCAATCTACCTATCATTATAACTAATAGACAAAATGTGAGTGGGATATAATAATTCAACCACATTTGCATAAACATTATTGAACACAGCCTTAATATTCAGCTTTTTAAAAGTATATGTACATTGATGATTGTTGGTTGAATTATTAAGTTGAATGAAAACTATTTTGTATTAAACAAAGTCCACGAGAACGTCTTTGTCATTCTTTTGTTTTTTGAGTTACTCCTTTGTCATAAATTTAAATTGATGAGGGGAAGAAATGTTCGGATTAATACGATCAAACCGGTTCTTTCTTGTTATGGTATCCACTTTTTAAATATATTTTCAAAAAATATATCCAAATATAGAAAATCAGTTGATAATTTCTAAAAGGAACAAAATTTACAAAAAAGTAAGGATATATACAAAAGAATTACATCCCAAATTTCATAAATTATTTTCATTTTTTTCCATTGATTTCTTATGGGTTTTGGTATATAGTATTAGATAATATGAGATTTTACTCACAATCAATTGGTCGTGAGATGAATAGCTTATACATTTTATAAAGATGTCGAAGATTTCTCATATTTTAAATGTGAGATAAGATGAACATCTCCAACGTTATACCTCAAGATAGTACTATATTGGAAAGAGCGTCTTGAATTAAATTTGAATTTGCTCTGCTCAGGCTTACTCGGGTTCGATCAAACTTTTTAGTATCAAATACCACTAGCTTTTACTCGCTTGGATCGGATCAAAATTTGGGGTCCAACAACAACCCACGTGGAGCTCTGATACTATATTACTTAATATAAGGTTCCACCTCAAAACTAATTGGTTGTAAAGAGAGTAGTTCATATATCTTATAAAGATGTTGAACATTCTTTGTCTTTCCAATGTGTGACAAGATGAGTATCTCCAACATACCTGACTTCAAATCCAAGTAAGTAGATGTAAAACAAGATCAGTTATAACATGGTATGGTTTATACATATTGTCTTCATTTTAATGAAAGGAGTTGAATCAATCTAAATAGTCTTAATAACATACACAAATACCCTCAAGCATAAATATTGCACTAATTATGTAATAGAATGTTAGTTAGTTATATATTCAAGCTCCAAAATTCCCAAGACGACATACTTTCAGATTTGACTGTATATAGGCGACTGGTTAGTAAATTGATATATCTTACCAACATCACTTATGATGCTAATAAATTGAGCTAGTATGTTTGCTCATCAGTGTAAGTGACACTTTGCCACAGCTTACCATTTGCTGTGTCATTTGAAAGTGCGCCAAGACAACATGATTTCATGGAAATCCAAATAGCAAAATATTGTTTCACAGTCTTCTGCAAAGGCCAAATACATACCACTTGCTCTTGGTTACTTGTGAATTGTTATGGCTTTCTTACCTTATTTTGTACGTTCAGGTTTATGTTTCTATGATAGCTCTTTTTGTTATAGTCAGGATGTAATCTATTTGGCAATAATCTAGTTTTTCATGAAATGACCAAATACATTAGACTTAATTGTCATTTATGCGTGAAAAAATTACTTGCGAATTCTTGAAGTTGATGTTTGTTTGTAGTCACTCTCAACTTGCTGATATTTTCATGAAGTCATTACCAGCTCCTTCATTATACTCCATATGTTTAAAGTTGGACTTTCTAATTTATAGCATCCACCTTCAGGGAGGCTATTAGATTAAATATATTTGTATATATCATAGTTAGTTTACTAAATATTATCTCTATTGTAATATTCCTATTTGTTACTTTTGTTTGTATATCTATACTTCTACATAGAGGAGATGAAAGATATCTCATGGTCATTCTGTCAATAGTTAACATGTTTTAGGTTGACCGTGCCAAATATTTAGGTAAAGGCGTCTTATGTGGGTTATGCAAGTTAGTTAAGACATCATAGATAAGTTTTGTCAATGGATAAAGACATCCCAGATAGGTTATACGAGTTGATTAAGTTAATGACATTATAGGTATTAGGTAGATAGTGTCATTTGATTATGTTTATCGCAACCTAGGTGGGCGATGTCGGTTTGCTAGACATGTGTTCATGTATGACAAACTAGATAATGGATATCCAGATTTAGTGATCAAGTATTCATATGAAAAAAGAGTCATGCAATGTTTGGTGCGATTTAAACTGCTTGTTGACTTTACATGTTTTGTAAAATAGGCGAGTATTAGGGTGATGAGACATGTTTGAAAATGCACAAGTGAAAATTGATCTTTTAAAAGCTAACAAAAATACAACTCCAAAGATATGATGTAACCTAACAACGAAAATGTTACGAGTTAATCCTTCCATCCCACGTGTTGTTGATTTCTTTTTCAAAACCTTTAAAACCAAACATCTTCATTTTTCTTTAATCAAAGAACTAGAGAACACCTAAGTTTGTAGAATAGTGAGAAGTTCAAGAAAAAAAAAATGGAAAATTAAAACCTAATCTATGAGATCTTAAATATATAAATGGAAGAAATAGAGCTTTGTTAAACATAAAAAAGTGACAATGAACTTTTTTTAAGTTCAAATTAAGGAGGCGATCGTCGAATTAAATTAGATTACAACCAATCAACTAAACTAACACCTCTACCATCCTTTAGATAGTAACAATAAACTTAATATGGAGACCTCTTAAGTTTTTTCTTAAAAGACTAAAATCCAACACCTTTGAAAATACATGAATGAAAAGAACAGAACAAACTTGTCAGAAAATGAACCATATAGGTCATTTAGCACTAATTTAAATTTAAATTTGTCCACCCAACCAGGTAAAAGATGGAAACTTGCTCACATTATCACATGATTCTTATTACAGAAAGGATATGCTTTTACACCATTGAAATATTTCTTTTCTGTGATTTTCAAAAGCTTATCTCAACAATACCCATAAATGCACATACATATTACCATATATTTGTTATTGTCTGATTTCATAATCAGTCCAGTTTATTTGAGGGAAGCATCGGTCTTCTTCGAATTTTATATTTTCCTCGCTATTTGGTGGATTTAATGCTTAAATGAGTAAAATTGTTGTTGGATTAATTCTTAAACACTTTCCAAAATTCAACATTTATTGTGTTGATAATCGCATAATACATCCTATAAGATTAGAGCATCCTTTAACGGTGGCTCGCTGAAGTTGGGTTGGTCTCGGTTCAAGTTGTGGTTGGGAATTTATTCACTGGTATTGTTTGTAAGTTTCCTTTTTAGCTCAGTAGATTTATGGTTCAAAAAAAAAAAAAAACCAGTCCAGTTGTTTCTTTCCAGTTTTCATCGAAAGTTCACATACATATATTTTTTTGCCACTCAAATTTGGTAACTTTTCAATGCCCAAGAAAATCAGCACCATTTGACAATTTGTTGCCCATTCTCATATTTTATGGGTCAATAAATTGTCTGGATTGGCCTTCTTGAAAGCCACCACTGTTATTCATCTTTATTCTCTATTTAAATTTCAGAGAAGTCATCAAAGCTCACAACTTAGCTGCTCTCATGGAGTTCTCTCTCTTCTTCCTTTTGACTTTCTGTTTTTTCTTTGGTACCAATCACAAATCTCTCTTCTTTTTCTCTCTTTTTATGTTTTTGTTTGATGGAAGGTTTTGTTTTTTCAGGCACTGATGCTGCAGTCTTCACTCTGGAGAACAAATGTAGTGACACCATATGGCCAGGAATCCAACAAGGAACAGGGAAGCCTCTGCTGATGGATGGCGGATTTGAGCTGAAGCCTGGCAAGATCGTGACAATCAATATGCCTACGGGGTGGTCGGGTCGATTATGGGGTCGCCATGGATGCTCCTTTGATGTCTCTGGCCAAGGGACTTGCAAAACAGGCGACTGCGGTGGCGTACTTCACTGTGAAGGGGCGGGAGGTGCACCGCCTGCTACACTTTTGGAGTTCACCTTAGACAGTCCATTGGATTTCTATGATGTTAGCCTTGTTGATGGATATAACATTCCGATTTCGATTTCCCCGTCCGGTGGATCGGGGAGTTGTCAAATGGTGAATTGCCTATTGGACTTGAATCGACAATGCCCTAGTGGATTGGAGATGATGAAGAATGATACGATTGTTGGTTGTAAAAGTGCATGCTTGGCTTTTAACGAGCCGAAGTATTGCTGCACGGGGGCATATGGCAGTCCGCAGACGTGCAAACCGACGGTTTACTCGAAAGCATTCAAGTCAGCTTGTCCAATGGCTTATAGCTATGCATATGATGATTCAACAAGCACATTTACATGCCAGAAAGCAAACTATTCAATTACCTTTTGTTGAATGAATGATCCATGATTTGGATCTTACATTGAACTTTAACTTGCAACAGTTAGTAATACACAGACAATCTCCTATAATCCTATAACTTTATATCTAGACAATGTTGTGTTTTCATTTCCTTCTATCTTCATGTTCCTAAAAGCATATCATCTATGATATGTACACATCAAAATCAAGCTAAAATAAAGGTGTTTCTTATTTCTGGCTTCTTACTATTGACTCGAGCACGAGCATACGCATTTCGCTTTCGTATCTGTGAGGGTCTGCACAGAAAAAGTGCTTTATATTAGAAAAAATTGTTGGTTGGATCTTTTCATGCGATTCTATTAACCATAGGTTGTCTTTGGATGTTACCTTGACCTGTCTCTGCAGGCCTTTAATGTATTCAACGGCCAACTCTAACATATCGGCTGTGTTTGTCTGCTGCAAAGAAAGATCGACCGATCGAAATTTTTAGTCTTAAAACTTTGAAGCTGTACAATGTAAGTGCTATTAGTGTCTAGGCTCGGGATAATTACCTTGTCCATGTTAGGAAACAGATCTTGTAGTTTCTTTATTCTCTCACTAATCCGAGTTCTTCTCATCTGAAAATTCGAGTATTTGGAGATTAAGAAGTTGACAAGTAACAGATATTTAGTATAGACTATTAGAGTTCGATTGTAAGAATAGAGGATCTACCCTCTCAGCAATGCTTCGTGGGTGCGTGGCGCATCCTCGTTTTGCCCGAATTTGGTGAGGAACAGGATCTTGAAACCTAAAAAACTTCTCCACCGGATCCTTATTGAAAGATATAGGTAAACTCAAATGATGAGCCAGTCCACGAATGTTATTTCCAGAACCAGCATTCTGCAGAACAAAGAATTGATAAGGTAAGCCAAACCGTCGCACATTAAGCAGCAAAACCTGCAGGTGTTATAACAACTCACTAAGTTATATAATTGCATTATACCTGCGCTTCATGCACGATCGAAGTCGAAAATGTGCGACCATTGTTATCTCTGCCTCTTTTTAAGTCCCTGAATGCAGAGGTATCCCAAGAACTATTGAGGAAATCATCAGTATGAAGTCGATCGCCACCATCCCCTTTCTGTAGATGATGTCGAGAGCTAAATACCCCACCTATGCTTTTATTTTTCTCTTTGGCAATTTGTGGCATATGGCTTGAGCCATAAGATTGGCCAGACAAGATCAACTGATTACCAATCTGGGTAGATGGATAAGCTACATCTATATCTTTTCTATTGCAAGTCCCGAACTTTTCGACATCCCTCGTCGTACTGCCTGCAAGTCGACTATTCATTTCAGCTATACTGCTCTTAGAACGAACTAAGAAAACATTCATTCCTTTTAACTTCATTCTTAAAAAAGGAAACATCAAATAGTATATACAAGAAACAGGCCTATTCTTACATTGATTAAACTAAAAGATAAGTCCCATAGTCTTTTTAGCAATCTCTTTATCCAAAGACATCGGTTTTAGTTCATCACATGTTATTGCCCAAAATAGTTAGTTTCTCATACAAAAAGTCAGGAAAAAATTTCACTGTTCTATTCCAAACTTTCATCAATCAACCACATGTATTTCAATCTTTTTATCACAAAAGGGAAACCAAAAATCTTCCATCTCAAGAACTGTATTCAGATTTGGAGCTAAAAACTTCAGAAAGCAGCTAGCAAATTCAACCAATCAGGATATCTAAAAGATTAAAACAATCTACCCTATACCTTACAATATGAAACACAACAATTCCTTTCATCTTCCTCAACATGAAAGAACAAAAACCAAACAGGATAAAGAAGGCAAAAAAAAAAGGGGGGGGGGGGGGGGGGGGTTGGTTTTAAGTAAAGAGAACTATCCCCCTTTTTTCTGAAAAAATAATTGCAATTCCCCACACCCAATTGAAAC
>JBBMKA010000002.1:3580458-3597787 GCA_037833695.1 Sechiopsis laciniata | reverse complement strand
TGTGGTTATTCGTCTACACCAGAACTGTTTGACGAACTATTAGTCATTTCTAAGCTGCCAACTTGAATGATTTATTCTCTGTAATGTTTTCATCTTATATGTTTTCTTGTGATTAAGTTTGATTTGTTGGATTTTATTAATTCAACCGTTGTCTTCACTGCTGTCTTTGAATGTATCTGCTGAGAAATTCCTTCTATTGTTTACTATCAATCTGAACTGGAACTATTAGTTATTCCTTAGCTACCAACTCCAATTATTTCATCTATGCAAAGTTTGCATCCTATATGTTTTATTGTGATTTAGTTTGGTTTGTCATCTTTCATTAATGGAAACGTTGTATTCACTGCTGTCTGTGAATGCATCCGATAAGAAATTTTTTCTATTGTTTACTATCAATCCGAAAACTGAAAGTGTATTAATTCTTACTATTGTTCATGATTTCATAACTTATTCATAACAAATTAGTTGTGTAGCCGTTTTCTTTTCTGACTACTGGGAAAGTGGACCTTTTTTTGTGTTGGAGTTTAGATTTAACATTTCATATGATTAGTTTATGTGTATAAACACCAACCCAATTCAGCGTTTGTTTTGGTATGTAAAATGTGTATGCTTTTAAAGGATTACTATAACAACATGAATTTATGACTGTAGGGCCTTTCAAGATTAATGGTGTTCCTCTTAGACGGGTGAACCAATCATACGTCATTGCAACTTCCACCAAAGTAGACATCTCCGGAGTAAACGCAGAAAAGTTTGATGACAAGTATTTCTCCAAGGAAGTCCAGAAGAAGAAGAAGAAGAGCGAAGGCGAATTCTTCGAGGCAGAGAAAGAGGTAGGAGAACCTGGATTACACTACACACCCATATGCTCGTTGATTCCGATTCAAACTAATTTTTCGATTCGATCTTCTTATTGTAGGAGAAAAGTGCCCTCCCAGCTGAGAAGAAGGATGACCAGAAAGCCGTGGATACTCCATTGATAAAGTCGATCGAGGGCGTTCCGGAGTTGAAGGCGTATTTGGCAGCAAGATTTTCTCTTAAGGCAGGAATGAAACCTCATGAGCTTGTCTTTTAGATAAGGGATTTGGTTTTTTTTTTTTTATAAATTATCACCATGGTTTTTGTTTATCTGAACTTGGTTATGACTTATAATAGCTGCCTTGTCCCAATTTTGATTCTTAATAGAGATTTCATGTTTCACAATTTGTTTTTTTTTTATGGAATATTGTTTTCATTTTCTTGGTTGGTTCTGTAACACCTTTGTGAAACCACTTTAACTATGATTGGTTTCCTTTAATTAATTGCCTATATTGTGGTTAGATTCGCAATTATATAATAGTCAAAAGAGACTATTTCTTGCCAAAACGGTTTAAGTAAAGTATATTATATGCATATGGGTGTATAACATAGTTGTATGTTTTTTTTTTTCCTCTCTTAAAACATCTAACAATGTTATGTTTAATCTATATAAAACTTGTGATGTCAAACAACCAGAACTGTAACCTAAAAAAAGTAATCTAATTAAAATTTGGTCTATAATTGTAATTTATTTTTAAAAAAATCTGTGAGCATTGGTCCATTTTGTTCATTGTACTAAAAAATAACAAACAAATCTATTATAAATTTAATTTGGATATTATAATTAAAGTTTGAGAAAACTTTGAACTTATTTTGGTCCATATATTTTTTAAATGTCTATTGACGATTGACTTAAATACTTGTACTATTAAAAAGTTTATTTTCGTCATTTTAAATTTTTTTTTTTATAAACTTGTTACTTCAATTGAGATAATAATAAATGATTTATCTTTTTAGTTGAAACTTGAGGTGAATAATGCTCCATAAAGTTGAAAATTCAAACTTATGTTTTGTTTTTGCCTTATCAAGACTTATGTTCTACATTTAACAAAAATTACTTTTGTAAAATTCCCGTAAAATTGTGATTAAAAAAATAATAAAATGAAATGTAAAAGTTTAACATCATTTTTCACAAGCAGGTATTTTGATTTTATATTAAATTGCCAATTAAATCGATATTTTTAATTTTTCAATAATTGGGTTCGAATCGAAATTCAATGAATTTTGAAATTGTTTTTTTTTACTATCCAAACAACATTTTCCATAAAATAATATAATATAATATTAATAGTGTTTTTGTCTCATATTTTACATTAAAATTGCTTCTTCCATGGAATCAATACATTTTGATTTTTTCTTTTTTCTTTTTAATATTTGTACATTTGATTTGATTCAATAACTTTTTTTTAGTAAAAAAAAGGGCAAAACCTCTAACTTTGAAAAATAATATTAAAAATAAAAAATATTCTCCTCCCCATTTTGCCCTTTTCTATGAGCTAGAACCTTCGCCTTTCCTTTTTCCCAATTAGGGTTTTTCAGGGTTTATCAATTCCATAAGGTATTCTCCAATTCCCTCTTTCAATTCACTCTTCGACCAGATCTACACGCCGAGCTTCAAGCTCCAAATGGTTCGCTCCAATGGCCTCAGGCTCATCCGTTCGTTGGCTCTTCGTTCTCTCAGTTCCCACCTCCCTCGCCAATCCTCGAGCTTCGTATGGCGATCTTATTTGATTCTGTCTCGTAATCGAATTATTGAGTATTGATTTTGTATATTTATGTGATTTTGTTTCGGGATTGTTTGTTTGTTTGTTTGTTTTTTTATTTATTTTTTATTTATTTTTTATTTTTTATATATATATATATAGGTAAATAACGCGATTTCTAGAGGGAGTTGTAGGCGATTCAATTCTGGGGTTTGCAATTCATCTGTCGTGTTTGGAAATTGCACTTCGAAGAATGGTATGTATGTTTACTTATGATCTAATTTCTGGTTTTTATTCGTTCCTGTTGGGTCGAGTTGAATGAAACAGAGATTGCAATATATGGAGTTTAATTGTCCCTAATGGGGTGGCGCAATGGTCAAAGGCTTAAACTTTGCAGGTGTAAGTTCGAGACTTGCCGGTGACATAATTTGTAGACAGGCATGGTTATCCCGGTTATAGTAGAACGACGCTTCAATTTCCCGGTTTTCAAATATATATATATATGTGTGTGTGTGGGGGGGGGGGGGGTTTAATTGAAGGAAAATTGTACGACTTTTCTCTCAAAGTAATTACCAACGTAGGCGAAGTATTTGTATCCATTAATACTTTTTTATACTTTATTATAAAAACTCATTAAAAATACTCATTAATATCAGTATTATGAGAAAGTACGTGACAATATTCATTAAACAAATGATTATATTTGCTAATTTTTTTTTAAAGGGATCGTATTTATAATTATTTTCTAGATTTGATTAGTTTTGTTAGTTTCCCTTAATTGAAAACTTGTCATCTTGTTAAAATTTCAAAAAAAGAAAAAGAAAATAAAACTTGTCATCTCTTATTGTTTTTTCTTATTTGTTAAAAGCTGGTCTGGAATTGGATTAAAATATTTTGCTTGAGTTGTTGTATGTAGTATGTTTCATTTGGTTGATTGTGTTTTTGTTCCTTTTTTTGTGGTTTTGATGCGCAGCGAATAAGAACTGGTTTAAGTTGGGAGTTCTTGGTGCCAACCATGGAGAAGCAAAATCAATTCATGGCACTGGTATGAGATTGTATACCATTCAGAATAAATTTATTCACTTCCTATCATGCTCCCTTCGATTGCTTTCCTCTGTTGCTTCCACTTCGGAGTGATGTTTACTGATACCATTGTTGCATCAAACATGTTACTCCTATTATATTGTATGTTATCAATTTTAATATGCTGACGTATTATGAATACATAAAGTTTATTATCATTTTTGTACTTTTTGAATCAGCACATATGTCTGCTAGAGATTATTATGAGACGCTTGGTTTGAACAAGAACGCAACTGCATCAGAAATTAAGAAAGCATACTATGGGGTAAGCTTCTGCAATGTGTCCTTGTAGAATAAGCTGAACTTGTAGTGTCTAGCTTGACCGCATGACACTCTGTAAGCCGTGATTCTATTCTGCAATAAGTGTCTTTTTTAATAACCGTGATTGTCCGGGCCAGCTTGCGCACCTCGAAAATTCTGTTTAAGTCTTAAGACCGAGAAGTTTCCTTATAGTGAAGAATTGAACATTCTTTTTTGGCAGCTAGCAAAAAAGCTTCATCCAGATACAAACAAGGATGACCCGGATGCTGAAAAGAAATTTCAAGAAGTTAGCAAAGCTTATGAGGTAATCCCCATACATCTACGGTTTTTGCAGAGATCTGAGTAAAAATATGTACCCTTTTTTTCATTTCTACAATTCATGTTTTAAAAGTTTCTGCTTTTTTTGTGTTAGGTTTTAAAGGATGAGGATAAACGCCAACAATATGATCAGGTATGATTTTAAATCCCACATAAATGTCTTGGTCATTTAACTTGATGCTCTAAAATTTATAAGGTGTGCAATGGGAGATGCATCTCCTCATTAATCCTTGTGGAGATTGAAGTCTTCATATGTTCTGCTCACAAATGGCTTTTCCTATTTACTTTCAATGATAGAAAGTAAACAAATAGTCTTCTCTTCATATTTCTGTGAAATTTCTACCTGTTTATCAAGACTTTCAATCTACATTCAAGCTGGCTATTTATAAATTCTACCTAGTTGAGTATTTTAGCAAGTCAAGCTATCTGTGAAAAAAATTGGCTTAGAAAATGTTTGTTATCACTTTAGAGAAAACCATGAGAAATTTCAAAAGGGAGGATATATGACCTAAGTATCCGTGATGGATCATAGTCTTACTTTCTTCTTCTTGAAGTTTTCTATCGGGCTATCTTGTGTATAAGATATCATCAGTGGTGAATTGGAAATATTTTTGTAAATCGTTTGTTTTCCTGAGAAGAAAGCATTCAAGATTTAAGATGCAATTGTTCTGTTTCTACTACAATGTCATAGGTTGGGCATGAAAAATTTTCACAAGAAGACCATCAAGGTGGCTTCCCTGGCGACGGCTTTAATCCGTTTAGGGGATTTGATGTAAGCCAATTGTCTATTGATTTTCTTTTGTTACGAGATACATGTGTGTGTGTGTGTGTGTGTGTATATATATATATATATATATATCCTTGAAAGCTTACATAGTTTTTTTCATGTGTTCTCTTGTATCTGGCGATCAGTTCTCTAATATATTTCACCAGGACTTTGGTGGAGAAGATATCAAGGTGCTAACCCGATCTGGTTATATGCTCTGGGCTTCATTCGTAGGCAGCACACATATTAAGGTTTGTTTGTGTTGGTAGGTTGCTTTGGAGATATCCTTCATGGAAGCTGTCCAGGGATGCTCAAAAAATGTGGCATTTAATGCTGCTGTGCCATGTGATGCTTGTGGTAGGCAAAATCAATTAATTTCTTGAAACTTTTATCTTCTAGTTGATTGCCTCCAGTTCTTTGATAGATATGTGACTTGATTTTATAGGTGGAAGTGGTGTCCCACCCGGAACAAGACCCGAGACATGTAGACGTTGTAAGGGCTCAGGCATGGTTAGTTTTATCTGTGATACAACACTATTCCATGAGTCATTTTCCCTATCACTGTGGTTTTGTGAGATCTAAGACGATTTCATTTGTCATGCTCAAACACTAGACGTTCATGCAATCTGGTCCTTTTAAAGTGCAAGCTACTTGTTCGCTATGTGCTGGAAGTGGAAAAATTGTATCGGTATGTTGCACTTTTCTTTTAGCCTTTTTTAAATGAAAAAATATAAAATCTTTCAATCATGAAAAACTGGTTTCTAATCAAAAGAAAAAACCTTTCAGAACTTCTGCAAGTCATGTAATGGAGAACGAGTTGTGAAGAAATTGAAAACTGTTAAGGTGGACATAATGGCAGGTAACTCTTTCTGGTTTCCATTCTGTGTTTCATAATCTCTTGGATGTTTCTAGAAAGGGGAAGCAATTTTGCCTTTTTCGCACTTGTGGGCAATGTTGAATTGGTGTTATTGATGCCTTATTCAGGGGTAGGTGATAATGAAACTATGAAGGTGTTCAGGTGTGGAGGTGCAGATCCTGATGGAAATCAACCTGGTGATCTATATGTTAATATTAAGGTGACTTTGACTTTTCATTCATTCCCTTTTTCAATTTTGTATCATTCGGTTTATCACTCTTTGCTGATGTGACAACCCTTTTGTTTATTGGAAAAAAAGGTTCGTGAAGACCCAGTTTTCAAAAGAGAAGGCTCTGACATTCATGTGGATGCTGTTTTAAGCATCACTCAGGTAGTTATTTCTTCTTTCTTTTTAATTTTATAAAAAAGAAACCTATCTTTCATGGAGAATAGTGAAAGAATATACGAAGGGTATAAAAGAAAAAGTCGCACGAAATAAGCCCAACCCTAAAAGAGGGTTGCACATCCAAGTGAAACTGATGGTTTCAATCGCGAAACAAATGGTTTCAATCAAATTAAACTAAGTGAAAACAATCGAGTGAAGTTGATTGAAAACAAATGAAAATTGAAATATTTTGTCATGAAATATTTTTAAAAAGTTGCTATAATTAAAATAGGGAGGTTTTTTTTTTTGAAACAAAATATCTTTAAACAAAATAGGGAGGTTAGAATTTGCTATATACCATAAATTTCCTAAAATTTAGGAACTATCTTTAAATTCTCTGGATGAAAGCTGATTTTTTTAAAAAAAAATTTTTTAGAAATTTAAAACCATAGACTTAAAGTTGGGAATGGTATTTTGTGTACCAATGCTATATACCCTATACATTGATGATAGAACTTGTTCTCATTTCAAAATACCCTATACATTGATGATAGAACTTGTTCTCATTTCAAAATATTGTGACATGTTAATTATATACTGTTAAAAACATTTTTCTATTATGCCAGTATCAAATTTTAAATTCACTAGTACCTAATTTATTTTCTCGGTACAGGCTATATTAGGAGGCACTATACAGGTTCCGACTCTAACGGGAGACGTTGTCCTTAAGGTTGGCAATATGTTAATATCATAATCATAACTTATCAGTATTGTGGATTTAATGCCATTAATGACCATATTGACTTCTAACTATTAGGTTCGTCCTGGCACTCAACCCGGACAGAAGGTTGTTCTGAAGAAGAAAGGTAATATAACCAATTTGTGCTTCACCATCTTAATTTGGAGACACCTCCCGTGTCTCCATTCTTTCGATGTTTTCTGGTGCCTGGCCGAAGGACGAGTGTGGTTGCCCTAGAGCGAAGTTTCGATTTTCCGATTTCTGTAAAAAAAAAAATCATCTTTTTAGGGCTTCTTGATGGCATTGGACATAAACCTGATAAGTATCATCATGGGTTTGCCTAAAAGTCAAAGAGGGGAGGGTCTTGGGAATTCAAGAGGTGATGTGTTTAATCTATGGTGATCACTTATCTAAGAAATAATTTTCTACGGGTTTTCTTGACATCTAAATATTATAGAGTGAGGTAGTATGCCCCGTGAAAATAATAAAAGTGTTTGTAAGTTGGTCGAGACACTCAGATATGTAGAAATAAATAAAAATTCACACATTAGAGAAAAATAACAGGGACAATTTAAATGCCTCATCCAAGGCCAAAGTAGTCAACAAAATAGATTTCCAATCTAGGTTGATAAGGGAAGGGAGAGGATGGGATATGCTTTACAATAAAAGTTACAAAAGGCACTCCAAATTGAGATTGTATGCTAGACATAAAAAATACAATTGAAGTGAACTTATTAGATGTTCTCTTGCAGGTATAAAAACAAGAACTTCGTACTCATTTGGCGATCAATACGTCCACTTCAACGTGAGCATACCTACGTGAGTCTACATATCCCTGCATCTCTTTCAATTTAGTCTTAATCTAGCACTCAAGCAAAAATTCTTCTGGCTTTAATTTTATTAGTACACATTTGCAACATATGCGTTTATGGTGCTGCACATCTGTTCTTTAGTCTATGCTTATGAAGATGATATTTGTCTTTTCATTCTCAGAACTCTTACTCCAAGGCAGCGCGAATTAATCGAAGAATTCTCCAAGGAAGAACAAGGAGAAGTCGGGAAACGCACCGCTGCTAGAGCATCTGGTTAGATACATCATTCTAAGAGCTATTCTTTTTTTAAAAAAAAAAATCTCATTTTGTTGTAGCAAATTCTCCAGTTTTAGAAAGGAAGAAAAATGGTAGGGTTATGCTATGGAAATATCAGGAGCCACCCTTACGGAAGTTTTGTAGGAGTATTATTGGTTGTATTTAGGCGAGAGTCGAACGCCATACAGTATAAATACTGTGGTTTACATTGTATAGACTTGTTATTTGTTGGCTTTTATTTATCATAATGAGCTTGGATTCAATGCCCTCAAGATTATGTTCTTTTTGTTTGTTTGATTAATGTGTTTTGTATATTTCAAAGGTTAAATTGAGAGGAATGGGTTTCTACTTGGGAATTAGTTAGGATCAGGTCTTGTCTCGTAAGATTAATCGATATGCAGTTAAGTCGATTTATATATTCTTAATTCCAATTCACTAAGATTTTCATTCTGTTTGATATTGAACATCTTTTTATATCATCATAATTATATAGTCATTTGCATGTAAATGAATGTCCATAAATTGTAATTATAACCTTGTGAATCATCAAAATCTCTTTAGAAGACACTTGTATGTATATCCTAAATTACATTCTTTGTACACCTAATGAAATGCATATACCGGTACAATCTCATGGGATAACTAGGAATACTCAATTGTTGAGCTACATTTAGTTTTTTTTTCTTTTTTCTTTAAATATCCTGATAAAAATCACGAAGATTTTTCGAAGTAGTCACCTAAAGTATTACTTGTAATGACCCAAATTTTCAAATGCTAAAATAAGAGACCTTACTTAACTTACATGAATGTAAATCAATTAAGATCAATCATATGAAAATGAAATGATAATAACGTGATAAAAGAGTTAAAGCACTTTCTTTATAAATATGTATTTAGAAGGATCTCAAAATAGTTTAAATACATAACTACTAGTAATCTTTTAAACCGGAATAAATCATGCTAAAATAATATCTAGACTCTAATGCAACGATTTTTATAGTCACGTCAGCACTCTCGGTCAGCATCCTGGTCCAAATACTTGGGGAAAAATTCACATTGAAATAGGTGAATTTTGACACTTTACGCACGAGATACATCATGAATACAGTTAGAGCACATCAAGTAAAAAAAATTTATCAAGGGGTATGCAAACCCATGCTTCTACGAGCTGTTTAATGGTCAATGCTAAGAGACCAAAATACCATCTAGAGTCTTATGACCCACTTGGAAAATCTCGACAATCAACCTTATGAATAATGCCTCAACGATCTGAGCTATCCGGCGCTTTTCAAACCTCAAACACTCGTAGTGAGTTGATAATGTGTCTTGCCCACCATGTAAGATAATAACAGTGCATCCCCTACAGTGGGATATCGTCCACGCACTCGTAAAATCGTAGTAAGATACCTGAGTGACAGAAAGGCGTAATTTTAAATGAGGTGGGGCTAACTGATTGGCCATCTGGTCTCCTGGTACTACTATGAATGATATTTCTGCACTCGCATTACACTTGATCAGTAACCTGTATTTGACGCCCATGTTTGAATCACGTGCTTCCCAAACACCAACTCATTTTCTCAACTCACAAGGTCCCCCTATGGGACAACATTCAGGTTCTTAATGGAACAACAAACATCTCTCAGATCTCCTATGAGACATCAAAACAATATGCCCCCAATGAGACAACAGAATTAGGCTAGTTCACCATGGAACATCCTGGCCAGACACACGAGACATCACAAACGATAATGCTAGGCTAATTTACCATGGAACGTCCTAGCCTAGCATGCATATTCATAACCTATACATAATAAATGCCAACATAAATATAATAATACAAGCATGGTACATGCTATCACATAGATCAATCACGAGTACAAGTTAACATTTTATACATCATATAAGTCTAATTAACATATATACATGTTCATTAAACTACAAGCTACGAACAGGGGTAAAAAGCTACTTGTATTGGTCGAGATCCACATAATCGACTCTGAAAAGTGTCAAGCTAACCTCAAACGAGCTAAGGAAACCTAATAAACAAACAATGATTTTAGGCCATAAATGTGTAAACACGAGGATAAAAGCAAGTTCAGGGTCTCAGAATTACCTAACACAAAATAAGGACTCTGGACGGAAAATTGAGCAAACAGGGCTTAGGTCAAAATTTCTCGCCAGAGTGTGGTGCGTGTGAACTCGCTCGTGGTTCTGCTTGATGATGACGGCAACTCTCAAGTGCGGTTGCGATGGGCAGAAGTGAAATAACGGCTTGAAAAATGGGAGGAAGCGAAGGGAAGAGGAAAAACGGTGTTTGGTTAGGGGACATGTGCTTTTGGCTGCAGGTTTTAAATCTAGGGAGATGTATTAGCTTGTTTGCTTATATATGATAATGAATTAGGACTAAGTTAAGAGTTTAATTCAACATTTAATCCTATATAATATTTTTAATTTATGAAAAGTCAAATGCTAAGCAATAATTCAATTACAGGAAATCCTATTAATTTATTTAATAACCAAAAGTTTAGGTAAATCAATTAGGAAAACTCGGATTGCTACTACTTACATGCAAAATTCTACACCTCGCTATGTTTAGGTTAGACAAACATAATATTGTTGTAAAAACTAATAATTTTATACTCATGAATTAGTTGGTTGAGTCAATTTTTTTAGAATCAAAATGGTCACCCAACTTAGTATTACTTAACTGCAGAGTTCTAATGGAATATGGTGCATTAATGCTAGTATGATCAGATTCATCTATGTTTTGGTTAGACAAACATAATATTGTCGTAAAAACAAACAATTTTATACTCATGAATTAGTTGGTTGTATCAATTAAAATAGTAATTTGTTAATTTTATCATAGTAATTTGTTAATTTTATCAATTAAACTCTTAAACTTTACGAATTAAATCAATTAGACTCGTACATGTTTATCCCATTCATCAGATTCGAAGTTTCGCTTCACTATATCTGAGGTAACCACACCCGTCTCTAGGCCAGACACCTGGAAACATCGAATGATTGGAGACATGGGAGGTGTTGACAAATTAATGTCACAAGTGAATTTCAGGAGATACGAGAAGTGTTTACAAATTAATGTCACGTGAGGTTGTTTGATAAATTGGGAATAGGTACACTTCGAATGCTATTAGATTAAAGGATCTCATCCATAAAAAAAACAAGAAAAAATGTGTAGAGAGATATACTTGATAACAAACAACCATCCACATTGTAAATCACCAATACCTTTGTAGTGAAAACCACAAAAAAAAAAAAAAAAAAAAAAAAACAAAAACAAAACAATTAATGCATTTGTTGAGATAATGTCTTGAGTTGTTCGATGCCAGTCACGGGTATCGCTACCCAATCAGCTAGCAGATAAACTCTCTTAAAACTCTAATCCTGGTTGATCAATATTTTGTATTTTTATCTTTTAAAGTACTAAAATCGTTCTCTTTTTTACCTATGGATGTCGCTAACACATCGTTAGTGAACCACGTAAATCTGTGTGTTTTCTCTTATTCATATATATATATATATATATATATATATATATATATTAAGTTTTCGATTGATTGTTGTTCCGTTTTGATAATACCATTATCTACTCACAAAAAAAAACCGATGTAAGCAAATGCTCACACATACATTTCAAATTAAGATTCCAACGAATCAAATATCATTATAAAGGATTGTGTAGAATCCCATTACAACCCAATATTTGAGGGAATATAAACAAACCAAACATCCTTTATATGAAATGTTGCCTAAGGCAAACTCTTCCAATATGCAAGTCATACACAAAAACAACTTTGTCATTGGTACTATTACCACATACTTTATATCCCATGTTACTGCATACTTTATAGATGTCCTCATATGAATGCTAGAAAAAATAGCTCAATAAGACAAACAAGCTAATTGATTGAGAATGCCACAAAAGGCAATAAAATCAACTTCTTCTCGAATATCGATTGCTCTAACTATAGCGTTTTTACACATATTTCTAAGTTTTGAGTCTTCTTGTTGCAAAATTGCGTGTTATTTAAGAGATTGATGACATGACATTATACAGTAAACATTCATATAATTGCAACAAGAAGTATGAGAAATAGAAGGTGAAGATTATATTGTAGCAACTCACCATTACTACCCTAAATCTATCTATCGATCAATCTCTCTATCTATATATATGAGAAACTATTCTAACCTAAGAGCCAAATCAATTTACATTAGAGAAAGTAATTCATGCTGATACAAACATAAATTAATCGAATTCTATCTTGATCTAATGCCCAACACATACATTTTTTATTTTTGAAAACCACTCAACACATTCATTTGACCATTGATTTCATGAGTTTGTAATGCAAAATATAAAAGTGCAACCTTCATATGCATACTCCCAATTTAATCAATTTCTGCTAGTACACAATTAATATATGGAACTAGAGGATTCGAAATCTAGAATACATATCAATTGTTGTTAAAATAAACCCAATACAAAAGGTTTTAATTAATTATTATTCATTTAGGATTTAATTGATTAAATAACCAAAAATCAATCATAATGGTTTTTAATTTTTTTTTAATATAATAATTCACTTATTTTAAAGGGATTTTTTTAGGAATAGATCAAATTAGAAAAGTATTTACATTATTAGGAAAAAAAAAAATTTAACAATCATAATCATAAGTATTAATAAGTATATGGTATTAATAAAAATATTATACTAATAACATATAATATTATATTAATAATATATAATAATGTATTAATAATACAAAATATTGTCTTAATAATAAAATAACACTTATATAATAATATCGTATTTTTTTTTATATTTTATGAAATTGGATTATCCAGCGCAATTTCACTCTTTTAAATCCATATTCTAGAAAATAATTCGTAATTTAACTTAAAATGTTATCAAGAAAAAATCTAGGTAGATAAAAACTTAAACACGGTCATATGACCAATAATTCCCACCAAATCAAAAAAGTCGATAAAAAGCTAGAAAATACTACACGTGGCAGAAGATTATTGCTTCTTCGGCATTGTCACGGATTCCAATCCTTAAACAGACCATCCACAAAATCCATCCGTCCAATATTTTTCTCAATCCAACGGCCTTCCTTCGCGCTTCCAAAATCAAAATGGTTTAAATGCCTCCCGCTTCTTCATCAACAAAACCAGAACTCACAACAAAAATTTCAGATCACAATTCCAAAATCTCCGATTCTCTTCCTTCCAGTTCGCTCCAATGGCTCGTACCAAGCAAACCGCCAGAAAATCCACCGGAGGAAAGGCTCCGAGGAAGCAACTGGCCACCAAAGCCGCCCGTAAGTCGGCTCCGGCCACCGGCGGAGTGAAGAAGCCCCACCGCTTCCGCCCTGGAACCGTCGCACTTCGTGAGATCCGTAAGTACCAGAAGAGCACAGAGCTTTTGATCCGCAAGCTTCCGTTTCAGCGATTGGTTCGTGAGATCGCGCAGGATTTCAAGACGGATCTGAGATTCCAGAGCAGCGCCGTGGCGGCGCTGCAGGAGGCGGCTGAGGCTTACCTCGTCGGTTTGTTTGAAGATACTAATCTGTGTGCGATTCATGCTAAGAGAGTTACGATTATGCCAAAGGATATTCAATTGGCGAGGAGGATTAGAGGTGAAAGAGCTTGAGGTTTTGGATTGATTATGGTTTTGATTGTTCTGTTTTGGTGTTTGTTAGGTTGATCTTGTGGTTTAGGGTTTAGATTTGTAGCTGATGGAATGTATATGGTGATCTTGAATCTGATTTAGGAATGAATTGTTACTTTCTCTTCTAATCTTCAGATCTGCTTTTGTTTCTGTTCATTTGTCTGTTCTTGAATTTGATGAAGTTAGATTTCAGTTGATCTTGAATCTGAATGAGGAATGAATTGCTACTTTTTTTTTAATCTCCAGATCTTCATTTGTCTGTTCTTGAATATGATCAAGGAGTTATATAGTGATCTTGATTTTTATTTAAGGAATGAATTGTTACTTTTTTTTCTAATCTCCAGATCCTCATTTGTTTGTGCTCATTTGTCTGTCCTTGAATTTGATTAAGGAATGTATATGGTTATCTTGAATCTGATTAACTAATGAATTGCTACTTTCTCTTCTAATCTTCAGATTTTCTTTTGTTTGTGTTCATTTGTCTGTTCTTGGATCTGATGACTGATATTTTGCTGGTTTCTTTTTATCTTTACTCATGATTTTGAGTTATAATTCAGGGAGATCTGAATTTTATGTGAAATTTAAATCATATATACATCATAAGATAATAACAAAAAAGCATATTCATATGATGAATGATTGTGTAAATGTTTATTTTAGCTACTGTTAATTATTGTGTGCAAATTCATTAAAGGTAATTTGCTATAATGATTGAATTATTGGACATTATATGTTAATAATGTTTAATGTAATTGGGAATGTTTGATGAAATGGTTTGAGTTAACTATGTTGTCCTACAAATAATAGGATAGAAAATTGCATTGCATAAATATCTTGAAATCTAGAAAATATGTTAATTATCTTTTTTTTTTTTTAGAATTTTTGTGTAATATGAACTAAATGATAAAATTTTATCAAATTCAAACTATTTTTCTAAGTGAATTAATATTTTGAATTCCCGACAAGTTCTCCTTTATTAGAATGAACAACATTTGTCTTCATACTGTCTTACCATTCTTTTCTAACAATTATCTTTTTTTAAAAAAATTCAAATGTTTCAAAAAAATAAAAATTCGTATTTATTTATTTATGGTTTCTTGAAATTTGTGGAATGATTTTTGAGAAAATAAGTTCGTCATTATTAACATATTTATATTAATTACAAATTCAACTATCATCTCTCAAATATCAATAAAAATTTTAAAAAAGAAACCACAGATTCTTTTTTTGAGTACTATTTATCTAATTTTTAAGAAAACACAGATTTAAATTGTCTAGCTGATTAAATTAATTATAAATTAACCCAATACACTATCCCCACATAATCATACTTTTACCGGATAAATTGGTTCCCTCCACTCCAAATCGTTGAAAGTGAAAGAAAAGGCGGGTTGATTTTAAAAAAAATAAAATAAAAAAATAAACGCGGGGAATCAACCACGTGGCAGAAAACTATTGCATGTTCAGTTTAGCCACGGATCGCCATCCATAAACATACAACCCATAGACATCAACCGTCCAAATCTCTCATTGATCCAACGGTCTCCCTTTAATAACAAAACCACCCGCCAAAATTTCCCCCAAAATTAAAAATCTCCCGCTTTTCATCTCAATCCAAACCCTATATCTCCACTTCCAAACCCTAACAAATTTCATCATCTCTCAAAATCGACAATCCATTCTTCAAAATCACAATCTTCAATTCTCTCTAATGGCTCGCACAAAGCAAACTGCCAGAAAATCAACCGGAGGAAAGGCTCCGAGGAAGCAACTGGCCACCAAAGCCGCCCGGAAGTCAGCTCCGGCGACCGGCGGAGTGAAGAAGCCCCACCGCTTCCGCCCTGGAACCGTCGCACTCCGTGAGATCCGTAAGTACCAGAAGAGCACTGAGCTTTTGATCCGTAAGCTTCCGTTCCAGCGATTAGTTCGTGAGATTGCACAGGATTTCAAGACGGATCTGAGGTTTCAGAGCAGCGCTGTGTCGGCGCTGCAGGAGGCGGCGGAGGCGTACTTGGTCGGTATGTTTGAAGATACGAATCTGTGTGCGATTCATGCGAAGAGGGTTACGATCATGCCTAAGGATATTCAATTGGCTAGAAGGATTAGAGGCGAAAGGGCTTAGATGTTTTTTTAGTCTTTTATGTGTTCGTTTATTTTAAGTTTTAGTGTAAATCTGCTGCGTTTTGGTTTCAATCCCTTGGGAATATTGAATGTCACAAATGTTTGGGATTTCTAAAATCTGGGTACTAAATGGATTTACCATTTTCTTCTAAAATCTATGTTCAATCTTGCTTGTTTGCTTAATGATTCCAATTTGCACTTAATCGACTTGAATATTGATTATGTTCATTAAACTGGAGGGCTCGTTAGTATTGTTTAGTTGCAACTTTTCTTGGCGTAATTCCTTGTTATTAATCAAGTGATTCAATGTCTTGTCTGTTTGGGTTCTTTTATCTTGTTAATCTTTATGGTCGTTTTGAGTGGGAATGGTTTTTGGCCAAAGTTGTGGAAATGAATATACTTGTATTGCATTCATTGTTTTGAATCTATGATTTGAGTTAGTAATCTGTATATTGGTAATCTGTATTTTGTGAATCAGCTGCGTTTTTTTTCAATCACTTGGGTATATTGTAAGTCACAAATGTTTGGGAATTTTAATATCTTTGTACTAAATGAATTTACTAATTTTGCTTTAGATCTATAGCTTCATCTTGCTTATCTGGGTACCAAATTATGGTCACAAATTGTTTTAGTGGAACTCAATTGATTTGAATTTTTATTATGTTCATTGAGCTGGATGGCTAGTTAGGTTGTTCTCTTGAGACTCTTCTTGGCGTAATTCTCTGAGTATTCAAGTAAATAAAGCTGTCTGGTTGGGATCTTTTATCTTGTTATATGGTGGTTGAGGCGAGAATGTTAATTGTTTTGAATCAATGATTTATGTTCTTGTTTTGAAATTATGATTTATGTTCTTTTTTTTAATGAAGTTCTGTCTGGTTGGGATCTTTTATTTTGTTCCTTGTTTTGTATCTATGATTTATGTTCTTGTTTGAGATGGTGTTCTGTATATTACAGGGTTTCGGTTGAACAAGTTCAGTTTATAAGTTTATCAAAACATTTGTTCGAAGTGTTGTTCTTCTTGAACATCTGTGTGCATCATTCACTGGCATCGTCCATATTTAAAATGACCAATTTGAACGATATTTCTGGTATTATCATGTGTAGCTTTGTTGATTGTTACACTTCCAGTGCAACCTTCTCACCAACCTGTTGTTTTTCTAGTGTTTCACCTGTACTAAATATACAGGTACAAATTTTGCTACATTCTCTAAATATAAACAGATCAAACCCAGAGAGAAATAGAAAAGATAAAGTTCAAATTGCACATTGCATTGCAATTAAAGTGACCTCTTGCATTATTTTCTTTGTTTTCGTAATCTGTGATTTAAGTTCTTTGTCCAAGAGATCTGTATATTTCGGGTTTTAGGTTGAACAACTAAGTTTACTTGGTTATCAATCATAACCAATATTTTTGGATGAGTTCTTCCTCTTGAATATCTTCATACATTATTC
>JBBMKA010000002.1:3558239-3577533 GCA_037833695.1 Sechiopsis laciniata | reverse complement strand
CTCAGCTCCAATCAGTCATCCCGATACATCACGTGAGTACCTGTGGACAAACCACAGAAGAAGGGGTGAGTCTTAAACTCAATAAAGATTCCAACACGGAATCAACAAGCATGCATATAAAAGATAGAGCATAAATAATCAACAATGACAATGGGCACAAACCCCTGAACATTAATGGGCACAAAACCTCTCATAATAGTATTGGGCACAACATCCCTCATCATAGTAATGGGCACAAAACCCCTCATAATAGTATTGGGCCCAAAACCCCTCATAATCGTATTGGGCGCAAAACCCCTCATAATAGTATTGGGCACAAAACCCCTAAGATTATCTATCAGCACGTTTCAATCCACAACATTCTGTATCATAATTAATATGTCATTTTCAAACATGGGCATATAACCAGGCAATCAATAATCATGTCAACCAACTACGTCTCGACCTTAACACAACATAAAAACGATAATGCATATTGGTTCTTAAATTCATAGGCTCTATTTAGGAGAAAACGCCCTTACCTGAATCCAAAGAATCCGCACAAAACTCCAAGTTGAAGCACTCCTAGAAATTCAATTGAATCCAGAATCTCAACCGCAAAATCGAACCCTCAAAGCACCAAAAATTGAGCTTCAACACTCGACGGCAGCTACGTGCACCTCCACAAAGACTTGGTCAGAGCTAGTAACAAAATGAGTGGCTGCTCAATGGTGGTTGAAGGACTAAATTTTAAAATAACAATTTATATATATAATATATAAACAGAACATGTGGAACCCACCACAGTTTGCAAGTTGCATAGCAATTTGAAATTCATATATATAACAATGGAATCCACCCACAGTTTGCAAGTTGAATTGCAATTGAAATTCATTTATATAAAATATATGTTAATGGCGGCTGGCTATAAATATACTGAGGGGTTGTGGTTCATGTATATAACATTTGTTAATTTAAATTTATATATATAAAACAATTGTAATACAAAGAAAATCACTCATCGTGGAAATCAAAGTGCGGCGGCCAAAATATTTCAATTGAAGGGGTTGTGGCTCAACGTGGCGACCATAAGAGTTTTCACTCTTATAAAAAAAAAAAGAGAGGTGAGGTATTTTTCTTTTATATATATATATATTTACAACAAAACTAAAACTTAATTTCCTTTTTTAATTATAATTCACACTTTTGTTTTATTCACTTAAATATCTCCAACTATAAATATTTACCCATTAGTCATTTAAGGGGATATTTTAGCAATAAAGTTTATTTTCGATTAAGACCTATAGCTTATAATTTTAAGTCTGTTTTAACCATGCTAGGTCTAATAGGGATTCTATACAAGATTTACACCCTTAGACCTAAGCTCCAAATCAAGGACATAAATTCTTAATTACACAATATCTGGGTCCAAAACATAGTACCTTAAATGTTGAAAATTTTGGGTTGCTACATTTGTAATCATTCATTTTTAACCACTCAAAATAATTACTTCTTTCAAATTAATCAAATCAATCCTTCATTTTTAAACCACTAATATACAACTCCTCCAAAATTTCCATCCAAACGCTTTTTTCCATCAAAATTCTCATCCAAACGAGCTATTGTTTGTAACTCTTCCATAAAAAATTTCCATTCAAACAAGCTATTGCACAAATCTCTATTTTTAATTACTCAAAATAACTTCTATTTCTAATCTTTCATACAAATCCTTATCCAAACAGTCGGTGTCTAATTATGAATTAGAAGTGTATTATTATTATTATTACTTATACCAGTTTGTCTTCTTCTTACTTGAATTTCCATTTATCTTTATTTTAAGCAAAATTGTTGCATTCATCTCACACCGGCGACTTTACCTGTTTGCAGCGAAGTTGAGGAAGAAGGCGAAGAAAGAGAGATAAACCTTCTTTGTTTTTGTAAAGGACAATTTTACCCTTTCCTACTTCACTTAATTTTCACTTTTTAATACTTAATTGCAACATTTATCATACTTTTGAAAATTAATCAATCAAATTTAAAGTTTATGACTGTAATTATTAAAAACTTATAATTTAGGGGTGGTTTGTGCAATTTTATTATTATTGTTATTATTTTTTTAGTACAACAACAAAAGAATAAATAGTTATGAACATGTTAAGCTATTGTAATGGTTAGTGAATGTTTTATTTGATACAATCTCAAATAGATGAATTATTGTACTTGTTGGTAATTGTCTTACTTAATACTAGGGGTATACATAATCTTAGCAGGATTGAGTCATGGGATTTTTTTGGACCAATTAAAATTTTTGGATTGACCATTTTGTCAACTCGTGAAATCCTATGTATTAGAGGAATTCAACTCATATAATTTCGGGTTGGCTTGAGTTCTTGTGTTATGTTAATCTTCTTTTTCCTCTCAAAGCTTCAACTCATGACCCGTAAATACATATTATAAAGAAAGAAAAAAAAGAAAAGAAAACATGATACTATAATAAAGTTAAGTTATCTATTTTATTAGTGTATGATCCTTAAATATTGTGTTGTATTAATTGAGATTGTATTTTAATGGTCAACTCGACTACCGTTCTAACACTAATACAACACAATATTAAAGATATGATGAACTAAATTAAGGAGAGAATAAATTAGTGTTAATTAGATATAAAGAGTATAGTTTATTGGTTGTCTTCTCAAATAAATTTTCGTCATTTGTCAATATAAACATATAATTTAGAATCTAATTAATTATATTTGTAATAGTTCCAAATCTAGTAATTCTATAAATAAAAGAGAAGGCAGGCAAAAACCATTGACACAACAAAATTGAATTAGTTCATTTTTCATTTCATCTTTCTCTCAATTCTCAAGAACAAAAAAATATGACAGAAACAAACACCTACATATTCTCCATCATCCTCTGTTTCCTCACAACTCTCCTTCTCCAATTCCTATTCCATAGATCAAAAACCACCAAATCCTCGTCGTCCGATCTCCGCCGCCTCCCGCCGAGCCCCCCGTCGCTTCCGCTCATCGGCCACCTCCACCTCCTCTCCCCTTCTCTCCACAAGTCCTTCTCTGCTCTCTCCTCCTCGTTCGGTCCACTCCTCTACCTCCGACTCGGTGCTGCTCGCTGCATTGTCATCTCCTCCGCCTCCCTCGCCACCGAGGTCTTTAAGACTCAAGATCTCGCCTTTTCGTCGCGCCCCAAGTTTGCCTTCAGCGACGAGACACCCTATGGCAGCTCTGGCTTCTTTGCTGCCCCTTACGGCGACTATTGGCGCTTCATGAAGAAGCTCACCATGACCGAGCTTCTTGCTCCCAAGCAGGTCGAACGATCACGCGCTGTTCGTTATGAGGAGGTTTCGAGATTGTTGCGAAAAATGTTGGCTGCTGCCGAGAACAATGAGCTTGTTGATGTTGGCGCTGAGCTCATGAAGCTAACTAACAATACCATTTGCAGGTTATTTTAACTTACAAACACGTTATTGCGTGTCGATAAAATTTAATCTTATATCAATACTTTAGTTAGAAAATACACAAGACTCAACAAATAATTATCAATATCATCTATGATAGGAAACATTACAATAAAACTTGATAAAAATTAGCACAAGACCCCAACAAGTAGCTATCAATATCAATTGGGTTATTATATTATCAATTAAACCAAAATTAAAGTACATGATTGAATTGTAGGCAATGCCATTATAGGAATAAAACTCTGTTATTATTGTAAATTGTGAGTGGAAGTTCACACAAGACCAAGAAATGATTTTACAACCATTCAAACTTTTTTTTTTTTGATTTGTTATTAATTCAAGTTGATGAGTTATTTTTTATTTTGTTTTATTTTTTTTTTTTGTTTTTAATAATTTGAACAGGATGATGATGGGCATAAGATGTGCAGACGATGGCGACGAATCAGAGAAGATTCGACAGCTAGTGAAGGACACGATGGACGTAGGAGCAAAAGTAGCATTCGGAGACGTTGTGGGGTGGCCGTTGAAACGAATAGCCTTTTGGATATACGGAAAACAAGCCATCGACGTGACAATGAGGTACAAGCCACACTAATATCAATATTCACGAGTGTTCAGATAAGTTTCTAGATATTTAACTAATCTCACAAAACAACTCTAGATATGATGCGATATTAGAGAAAGCATTGAAGCAACACGAGGAGCGAGGAAAGATCGAGGGTTTCGACCGAGACGACCGAGACTTAATGGATATAATCTTGAAGGTTCATCAAGATAGTCAAGCTGAGTTTAAGATTACAAGAACAAATGTCAAGGCTTTCTTGCTGGTAAGTTGGTGCTGATCATAATTAAATTATGAACTTGTGTGCATCATCTATTTTCTGTCTTTATTGATAATATGAATTGCTCATTTAATTTTCACTTGTTCTTAATTTTTCTTGTCATTTTGTAAATATGAAGAGAGAGAGAGAGAGAGATTTGGATCATACTTTGAACAAGAGAAAAATCTGGATCTAGTGAGGTTTCTTTAAAGATTGAACTTCGACAAAATTGAGATATTTGATTTCAGTTTTAAGCATTTAATAGTGTACATATTTATGAAACCAATCTATTTTATAATCATTTGATTTTTTTATTTTTTTAAAAATTTAATATTTTTTTCATCAATTTCATTCATTCAAAGATGTATTAGAAATCTTAACCAAAATTTTAATAACAAAAACACAAGTTTTTTTGTTAATCTAAATTTTCGAAACGGAGCATAAGTTTCCAATAGAGGTAGTATTTAATATTAAAAATAATGGTGCATGACATTATAATAATCTATATTTGAGGTATAAATTATTATAAAAGATCATTATTATAATAAAGAGCTTTATTATAACATGTCTTTATTATAAAAGAGTTGGAAGGTTATTATAGTTGGGATAATGGATTATCGACTAACCGACTAATTATTATAATCAGTGACCCAAACATGAATTAAGTTATTATAACCCAATCGAATGCACCCTTAAATAGACGTTCAAACACCTACAACTAGTTATGAAACGAGACTAATAAAGTTATTTAAATCCCCATCTTTTAGTCCCTCGAACTCAAAATGTTCCATTTCAATACCTTTGTCAATGATACATGTTTTATTTTCCAAGTTTTATCCATAAACTACTACTTTACCTTCCATTGAAAAGGTATTAAATCCCGAATCTCTAGTTTCTTTGTCAATAATACATGTTTTAGGTAAGTTAAGTACTAGTGTTGGTACGTATTTGATGAATCCATAATTCAATTTTTTAGTTCAACAATATTTAGAGTAGGTAATTTAAACATGTAAGTTTTTAGATAATAATAAATATATTGTTGGGATGCAAATAAAGTGTTCCACATTGATTAAGTGAGAGGAAGAACATCTGTATAAATGTGATGACAACTATTTTTATTGGTATGAAATCTTTTGAATGAAACAAAAATTTATTTATATTTAGTACAATACATGACGTTTTATAATTGTCATCGTATTAGTTAGTTAAAATTGATGTGATTTTGAAGGATCTTTTCATCGGCGGCACCGGAACTTCGACGGAGGTCATGCAATGGATAATTGCAGAGCTAATCAACCACCCGAAGGTGCTAAAAAACTTAAGAGAAGAGATACTCACGGTCGTCGGAGATTCGAGGCTCGTCGAAGAAAGTGATGTTACATACATGCCTTACTTGCAGGTAAGGTTTTAATGTTGATATTGACACGTAAAGATGTTAAATAAGTTTAACTCTATATTTTATAAAATGTTAGTACAAACATATAGAAAAGTTAAGCCCCCATTTGATAACCATTCGATTTTTCGTTTTTAGTTTTTGAAATTCAAACTTAATTTTACTCACATTTTCTATAAAGTGTTTCATCTTTTCTTAAGGAAGTAGGTGAATGCTATCCAAATTTCAAAAACAAAAACAAACTTTTGGAAGCTATTTTTTTTTCTTCCAAATTTTAGTATAGTTTTTAAAAATATAGGTAAGAGATAGATATCCAAGTAAAAAAAATGTATAAGATAAAGTTATTGTTGCAGGCTTAAATTTCAAAATAAAAACGAAAAAACAAACTCACTTTAATAAATAAGTCTAAATTTATCGAAATATAACAAACTCACTTTAATAAAAGTATTAATAAAATGTGCTTATGGTTGAAATATTATTTTGGCCGATGTACTTTTGAGTTCGTTTGATTTTAGTCCTTAAAATTTTAAGGGAAATTTAATAAAATATGGTAATTTTGAAAACTTGGTGTAAGAAAAAAGGGTGTTTTTAAGACTAATTAACAAAATGGGGTGATTTCCATTTCTTTTTGGAGTGACGTCTATAGTCCTTGTCATTTTATGATTTTTCGTGTATTCAACTTTCACATAATGGTGGGTCAAAATTAAACTTTAACACAAAATATAGATTATTTGAAATTGATTAAAGTGTATATATTTAGAGACCTATATAAGATACATGTGGAACCATTGCCAAACAAATAGTTTTTTTTTTCCTTTTTTTTTTTTTGATAAATAATTTTTATTTAGAAAATATTTATGTGTAAGGAAGTTTCAATGGTTTATGTTGTAAGATGGTCTAGGACTATTATCATAATTTCTAAAGGCTGCGTCGCAAAAAATAAGAAAATTACCCTACTTTGTTAATTAGTTTGAAAACCACATTTTTAAAAAAGTTGTTTAAGTTATCATATTTTGTAAAACTACCCAAGTTATAAAGTCTAATTTTAATATATGTATTTCAAATAAAATTAAAGAATGTAAGGAAGGATAGGATGCAAACCTATTTCTAAAATTCGTAAATGAAAAGTTAATAGATAGTAACTTAAAAGAACAACAAATTAATAACAAAAAAATATAGGGAAAAATAATTTTTTAGTCTTTAAATTTGATATCTAATTTCATTTGGTTTCTTTATTTTAAGATTGAACAGTTTTACCTTTCACATTTTAATATGACTTACTTTTAAATAAAATTATTAGTTGTATAACATAGAGTAAACTAAAATAATGATTAGATTAATTTTAAATTTTAATATATTAACGAAGTAATTATTTAGTTTTTAAGTGAATTTAGCTTTTAAAAGAAAATAAATATAAAAGTAAACTAAAAAAGTACACAATGATAAAAAAAATGAACATTATTGAAATGTTAGAGATAAAAATATTCTATTTAGAAACATATGAACCAAATTGGAACTAAACCCCAAATTTAGAGACTAAAATTGTTGTTTATCCTAAAAAAACTATCATAAGAATACAATTTGAAGTGTCAGACGAAGTAGTACTCCACTAGCATCATGTATCATTAAGGCCATGTATAATAATAATTTTATTTTTTGTTTTTTGTTTTTTATTTTTTAAATTTAAGCCTACATCAATCATCATACAAAATGTTTTTTTACATGGATATCTACATCCTATCTATATTTGTAGAAATTAAACCAAGATTTAGAAGAAAAAAAAAGTAGGTTCCAAAAGTTTGTTTTTGTTTTTTAAATTTTGTTAACATTCACATACTTTTTTAAAAAAAGTTAGATACATTGTAAGAAAGATGAAACACATAGTATGAAATATGAGTAAAAATAAGTTTAAATTTTAAAAACAAAAAATAAAAAACGAAAGTGTTATTAAGCGAGACCTTAGTAGTCATTAGTTACATGTTCAAATCCTTATTATTGATGAATTAAAAAAGTACAATTTTTTTTTAAAATTAGAGTGAATTAAAAGCAAAACTATTTTAAAATGTAGAACCAAACTAGTTTTTTTTTTTTTTGGTGGTTGAACCAAACTAGTATTCTAAGCTTAGAAAAAAAAAAAAACTTAATAAACTATTATCAAATTATATAAATAAACATTAAATAAATAGTTACGACCCATATTTATTTGATTTTTTTTTTTAAATTTAAGCCTATAACTATTTTTTTTTTTTTAATTTGGATATCTATATTTTATCTTTATTTATAAAAATTAAATCAAAATTTTAAATAAAAAAAAAAACTTCCAAAAATTTATTTTTATTTATGAAAATTAATTAACATTTACATACTTAAAATAAAAAAAATAAAAATAAAAGATGAATAATAAAAAAAATGAAAAACATCCTAGAAAATTTGAATAAGAATAAATTAAAAGTTCAAAAACAAAAAACAAATATTTCAATTAAGTGAATAAATTTCAATCGAGGTTAAATCTACAGACATCAATCAAATAAAACTTGAATTGATAACTTCTAATATATATATATAATTAAATAAAAGTGACCTACATTTTGTGCAGGCGGTGGTAAAGGAAGGGCTAAGAATGTACCCGGCGGTGCCGGTGGCGATGAGAAGTTGCCCAAAAACCGTCAAAATCAACGGATACGACGTACCGGAAAACACCATGGTCGGCGTCAATCTCTTCGCCGTCATGAGAGATCCACAGATCTGGCATGATCCCGGCGAGTTTCGGCCGGAGCGATTCCTAATTTCTCCGGCCAAGCAGATCCAGTACGAAATCAAGGGCCAGAGTTTCAGCTTCGTTCCGTTCGGCGGCGGCCGGCGCGGCTGTCCCGGCTCCACCTTGGCCTTCGCCACCTCCACCGTTGTCGTCGCCGCCTTGGTCCAGTGCTTTGACTGGAAAGTCAACGGCGAAGATGGGAAGAAGGCGGATATGGAAATTGGGTCGGGTCTTGGGTTGCCCATGGCCCACCCGCTTTATTGCGTTCCTGCTGTTAAGTTCAACCCGTTTGGTTCTAATTAAAGAAAAAAAATAGTAGAAATATTTTAAGAGAGAAATATATGTAATGTGTATTTTTGTTGACATTTTATTTGATTATCACTTGTTTTTTTTTATTTTCATAGACATAAAAATTAAAAACCTTTGTGCCTTTTACTACAAATAAAAAATTACAATGTGAATGCTAATTATAATTATAATTTTTATTATTATTTGTTAATACATTCGCCCATTCAATTTTAACTTTTTTTTTCCACTAATTTGGATCACAACTCTTCGATTATAAATACAATTATGTTGGTTAAAACTTTGTTTTAAACATCCATGGGATACAAATAGTTATAGTTCTAAACCTTTTGTTGACATTATCCTAATAGCTATATTGAATTTTTTTTTTTTAATTCAATTCAATAATATTTGTCGTTTACATCATATCATTAAAATTATTCATCTTCGTTCCTTCAAACTACAATTTACTTCATCTATGGGGGATACTACCAAAACTTTTTATTTTGAGATACTGAACTTCTATTAAACTAAAGTATTTGAAAAATGAGAAGAAACCAAAATAAGTATATCCAATTTATGAGCCAAAAGAAGTAGTATTACTAGTTGGTTATGAGTTCAAGTCCTAGCTGAATTTTTTTTTAAAAAAAAAATCAATTTGTGAGAGACACAAACAAACAATCACATTCCAAACACATTTTTTGCCACCTAAATTTGGCAACTTTTCAAGGCCCAAAAAGAATCCTCACCATATATATGACAAGTTGTTGTTCTCCATTTCTCATATTTTCTGGGTAAAAAAATTGTTAGTTTAGCCTTCTTTAAAAGTCACCACTAAAATTCATCTCCCTTCATTTAAAATCACAGAAGAACTCAAAGTCTAACTTTGCTGCTTTCATGGAGCTCTCCCTGTTTTTCCTTCTATCTTTCTTCTTTTTCTTTGGTAGCATTCACAAATCTCTCTTTTTCTTTCATTTTCTCTCTTTGTTTTGATGGATGGCTTTGTTTTTCAGGCACTGAGCCTGAAGTTTTCACTTTGGAGAACAAATGTAAAGACATAATATGGCCAGGAACCCAACCAGGAACAGGGAAGCCTCAGCTGATGAACGGCGGATTTCAACTGAAGCCGGGCCAGACTGTGACGATCAATGTGCCTATAGGATGGTCGGGTCGGATCTGGGGTCGACGTGGATGCTCCTTCGACAACTCTGGCAAAGGGACGTGCAAAACGGGCGATTGCAATGGCTTGCTCAAATGTGGAGGCGCAGGAGGTGTCCCACCTGCTACACTTGCAGAGTTCACCCTAGACAGTCCATTGGATTTCTATGATATTAGCCTCGTTGATGGCTATAACATGCCGGTTTCGATAACCCCATCTGATGGATCGGGGACTTGTCGAACAGTGAGATGCCTGTTGGATTCTGATCGACAATGTCCTGATGGATTGGAGATGAAGAAGAATGGTACGATTGTTGCTTGTAAGAGTGCGTGCTTGGCTTTCGAAAAGCCGGAGTATTGCTGCACTGGGGAGTATGGCAACCCGCAGACGTGCAAGCCGACCATTTATTCGAAAGCATTCAAGTTAGCTTGTCCAATGGCTTATAGCTATGCATTTGATGATCCAACAAGCACATTTACATGCCTGAAAGCAAACTATTCAATTGCCTTTTGTTGAATAAATGATCCATAATTTGGATCTTACATTGAACTTTTAACTTACAACAGTTTCTATATTACACAGTCAATCTCCTGAGTCCTATAACTTCAAATATAGAGTATACAATAGAGTGTTGTTCTTCAACTATCTTCATGTTCCTTAAAGCATACATGTGGTCTGTACAGAATAAAAATCAAGCTACAAGATAGGTGTTTCTTTTTCCTGGCTTCTCGTTATTGACTCGAGAACGAACACGTGCATCTTGCTTTCGTATCTGTGAGGGTCTGCACGAAAGAAATAAAGAGATTTTTATGTGAAAAAAGTGTTGGTTGGATCTTCATATGATTGTATTATAACTTTAGGGTGTTTTTGGCTGTTACCTTAACCTGTTTCTGCAGACCTTTAATGTGTTCAACAGCTAACTCTAGCATATCAGCTGTGCTTGTTTGCTGCAAGGAAATATCGATACCTCTTTAGTCTTTAAAGGTCGAAACTATATGACGTAAGAAAGATTTACTATCTCGCACGAGGTGATATTGGCTTGGTTTTCTTAGGCCAAACCAAGAACATAACCGACCCAATCAATTTGACAAAAAGAGGAACCGAACTAATATAAGACATAACAACTGATTCAACTTTCCTTGATTTTTATATCAAACTGAGATCCGATCCAGTTCGATTAATTTGACAAAAAGAGGAACTAAATCAATGTCTATTAAAGGACAAAATTATTTCGATTTTCTTCAATTTGGTTCCCCGGAGGCTTTATTCTTTTTTTAAATTTTAATTTCTATTTTACTTCCAAACCTTACTTCAATGTTTTTTTCCTAAAAAAATTCTCAAAATTTATAATTAAATTAAACAAAAATAATTAGATTTACCAATAAAAAGTTAAACTAACATATAAAAAGAAAAATAAAGTAAATAAATGAATATCTTTTCAGTTCGGTTTTTTGATTTTTACAAATAGAAAGCGAACCGAACCAATAACTTTCGGTTTTCTTAAAATAAAAACGAATATGTCCAATATTATGTGAAAAATCCGAACGAGTCCAATGAATAGGTTTGGTTCCATTTGATTTTGTCTGTTTTTTGTTATTATTATCAACCCTACTATCTGGGCTCAGACAGTTACCTTGTTCATGTCCGGAAACATCTCCTGTAGTTTCTTTATTCTCTCACTAATCCGAGTTCTTCTTATCTGAAAATTCAAGTTTTCGGAGAACAAGAATTTGATAAGTTACAGTTAATCATTGTAGGGCAATGAGAGCTTAATTGAAAGAAGAGAGGTTCTACCCGCTCGGAGATGCTTCGTGGGTGGGTGGCACATCCTCGTTTTGCCCGAATTTGGTGAGGAACAGGACCTTGAAATTTCAAAAACTTCTCTACCGGATCCTTATTGAAAGTTATAGGTAAACTCAAATGATGAGACAATCCACGAATGTCATTTCTAGAATCAGAATTCTGCATTAAAAAGCATCGTTAAGCCAAATCATATTTCAAAGCACATTAAGCAGGAACAAACTAGCAAGTTACAACTCATTATGTTGTATTGTACCCGAGTTTCAAGCACGGTTGAAGTCGAAAACATGTGTCCATTGTTATCTCTGCCTCTTTTTACGTCCTTTATAGCAGAGTTGTCCCAAGAACTACCGAGGAAATCATCAGTGTGTAGTTGATCGCCATTGTTCGCTTTCTGTAGACGATATCGAGAGCTACCTACAACACCTATGCTTTTATTCTCCTCTTCTAGAATCGTTGGCATATGACTTGAGCCAAGAGATTGCCCAGATATGTTCAACTGATTACCAATCTGGGTAGACGAATAAGAAACATCTACATCTTTTCTATTGAAAGTTCCAAATTTTTCGACATCCCTCTTTGTAGTACCTGCAAGTCGACAAGAGGTAAGATACCTGCCAGACAGCCATTCATTCTAACTATATAATTCATGAAAGAATAAGACTCTTCATTTCAGCTTTACAGCTTACTTCGAACTAAGATAGTATTCTTTACTTTTTAACTTCATAGTTCAAAAGAGAAAATCTCAAATAGTATACACAAGAAACAGGTCCATTGCAACCTCTTCATCCCAACAGACAGATTTAGTTCTTCACATATTATTGCTAAAAAAAGTCTTACCAAAAAAGAAAGGAAAAAGATCACTGATCCATTCAAGATTTCACCAATCAGCCATCTGTCTTTCAATCCATTACCTTTTTTTTTTTTAACAAAAGGGAAATCAAAATCTTTCCAACTCAAAAAGAGCTGCGCCCGGGACTAGGAGGGTTACATGAATGAACCATAACACATGTGAATGAGAGGGATCAATAGGTACTACCTATACCAAATACTCACAAGTCCACTCTACTTTTCGGTGACTCAATTTTAGGAACTCCAAATTTTAAGTAGGAAGCATGTGAGTGAGGACAAGCGGGTTAAAAGAACTTGTGTTGGTCTATGGAGACATTATTCACTCTTAGAAGCCATTTAAGAGTGGTTTAAGGAGAGTAGGGAATGTGATCATCGCAAGGATGCAGGGAATGCCAGGACTAAATCCAAATTCTAAATCCGGGTCTGAATCGAGCTTTACCAGAACCAGATTTAGAGCTAGAAACTTCACAAATTTTGCAGCTGAGAAAATTCAACCAATCAGATTATCTAAAACAATCTATACTATCTCATAAAAATTGAAATACAACAGATTCTTTCATCTTCTCCTCACCATGAAAGAACAAAAAACCAAAGTAAAACAACAACAAATAGTTTAAATAAAGAACTATTACCATTTTCAGCAATCAAATGAGAGAAAAACCCAGCCGGGGAGCTACTTTGCCTGAACAGATTAGAAGAATTCCTCGCACCCAATTGCAATTGCATCGAGTTATCAAATCCAGACGAATTCATAACACCAAACGAATTTCCAATCTGACCTCCACCAGAAGAATCAACAAACCCCTTTTGTTGCTGAACTGATTCCACCAGTTCTTGTTTCACCGCCCTATCTCCAGATCCAGAATCAAAGCTTCCATTACACGACGCCATAAATCTCGACAAGATATCTTCAACCTCAGGGCTCGAAGATCGAATGAATTGATCATCTTCCCGTCCACCACCGCCGCCGCCGCCGCCATTGTTGCTCAAATGAAGACCTTCAGTTCCATTAATAAGACTCGAAAATAGAGTGGTCGGAGCAGAGGAATAGCGCGAAAGACCACCGGAGTTATGGTGTTCTTGATGAGAATGATGGGTGTTCGTTGAATCGAAATCCATGAAATCAGAGTATTTCTTCATTTCGTCGTTAGAGAATTTGAAATTCGTACTGTAAAGAAGACTCATAATGCTCATGAACTGTTCGACGAAATTCCCCACCCAAAAAAACCTGGTTTCGGATGAAACCCAGATGATCAAAACCGAAAATCTGCAAACAGAGCATGAAATTACAATTGTGAGGTCAATACAAGAACAGAAAAGGCTTCAAAATTTGAAATCACCATTTTCAATCTTCTCAGCTCACAAACTTACGAAATTCTGACGAGAAACACGAAAAAGTTGATTGAATCAGAGGAAATAGAAGAGATTTTGAAGGAATTTGAGCACTGAAATTAATGATTCTTGTAGTGAACGAAGCTTTTTATTACCAATTCGAAGTTTTGATGAAGGAAGGAAGAAGAAGAAGAAGCAAATGGCGGTATTGTCTTTAGCCACTTGTTCAAGTATTTAAGGGATTAATATTTCATGAATACCCTCAGATTTGAGTATTATTACTTATATTGCCATTAGTGAAAAGGAAAATCCTGCCCGTGACGTCAGTTTTTTGTTGACCAAAATGGTCATCCTCCGCCTCCTCGTGCTTTTTGACAGTTTGTAAATGTTAATATATTTTTTTAGTTAAAAAATTATGCAATTAAAATTAAGGTTAATTAAGTCAATTTTACTCCTTTTTTGGGGTCGTGTGTTTTTTTACTTTAAGTTGAATTAAAATAATTAATTTATCAATATATTAAAATTTAAATTTAGTTTTTCAATATTTTAAGATCTTTTATATTTAAAATACTAAAACTCTATCAACTCAACAATATAAATGTGTTCCATTTGGACTTAGTTATAGTTTTTTAAAAATAATAAAGAAAATTGTAAATTCCATTTGGTAAAATTTAAGTTTACTATATGACTCTCGGTAAAATTTAAACTCATAATCTCTTTAACGTAAATATATATTAATGAGTTTTTTACTAGCTTACTTAAAGTTTTTGTCTTGGTGAAGGTTAAGGAATTCAAAGTCAATAAGAACATATCTCATCAACCGACGTAAATAGTGAGAGGTCATGAATTTAAATTTTTTTCTTTTTTTGTTAATTTTCTCTTAAATAAATTTTGTTGTTGTTTAACTAAAAGATAACTTCGCTAAAAGGAGCAAAACTCTATTAACATGATGACTAAATAATCATAAAGTTATAAACTCGAATCACACCCCATTTAAATTTAAAAAAAAATTTAAAAAAAAATTTAAAAAAAAACTAACTAAAAGAATTTAAAAGTAATGGAATTCTTTAGTTTAACAAAATTGAAGGGAGATAGATATTGATATTTTGACTTTATAGAAGGTAGAAAGATGTGACATTTTGTTTACTGAAATAAAGCTTTTCAAAAAATAATTGAGATTTAAGAAGTGACTTTTTACAATAAAAAGAAGAAATGTTATTTGATCCTATCTTTTAAATGCAACCAATAATCTTTGTTTGCTTTATGTGATTTCTTTTGTTGTGTGATCACAGGTAACTTGTCTCTTTTTCTTTAGTTCAATATCACAAGCATCTTGTCCTATTGCATTTTTGTTACTTATGGGACATCCATTTTTATATCTAAATTTGGTAAGTGTTATTCAGTTTTATTATACATTAAAATATATTTTGGTTTATAGATTTTGAGTTTTGTTCATTTTGATAAAGTCCAATTTTCAAGTCTGTTGCGTTTTGATCTTGGACTTAAAAAAGTTAAAAATTGATCCCTATGATAAATACAAGTACAGAAAATATGTCAACATATATGTCAACATATTTCTAAAATTTATAGAAAAAGATGGTTACTTTTTTAAGAAATATTAACAAAAAAATTTCGATATATATATATATTTTGAAAGTATATAAAATTAAAATTGAATATTTAAGAGTTCAATAATCAAAATCGAACAAATTTAAAAGTTTAGGAACTAAAATAAATTAAATTTAAAAGTTGAGAGATTAAAATTGAACTTTTGAAAATTTAAGGATCAAAATAGTATTTTAGAATTTATTATTTATTTTTAAGAATTGATTCAACTATTATTTTTAACCAAAAAAAAAAAAAACACACACGCACACAAAAAGTAATTAATTTTAAAAATTGAGTAATGAACAAAATCAAACTTTTTTTTTTTTTGGACAGAAAAATGAATCTTAGATTAATGTAGATCATTAATAATATTGCCGTTATTTTTGTCTAGGTGTTCTCGATTTCATATCAAAGTTATGCTTTGATTCAACTAATGCACATGTTATTACTTTTTTTCTAACTATTGTTTAAACAAAAGTCTATCATAAGTAAAAAAATCAGTGGTAAAATTGGTACAACTTTACAAATTCAAAATTACAATTATTTATTTTTTATATTATTATTATTATCATCATACATGCATGAACTCGATTCAAAATATGGTAAAAGACGAAAAGAAAGATGAAATTAAGTAGATAAGATTGAGCAAAAAAGTAAAGAAATAATATTATTTAAATGCATATATAGTTCTAGCCGACTTGGCTTGCCCAACAATATACATAGAAATTTTCTTCTCTAAAAAAATGTCATTTACTTTGTTATAAAGTTTGAAAATGATGGCATTTCATATGGATAAGGACATTGATGCTTTCTATAGATCCAAAATTATTGATTGACTCGGTCATTAACTCGGCGAGTCGGCCTCGAGTTAGCCTCCATAAAGTCAAAGCTTCTTGATTGTCAATTGATGATGCCAAAGAAGAATACCTAATGCTACAGTAATATCCCTATTTCCTTTTCTTTCTTTTTTTCATTAGAGATGTTTGTTTTCATTGCATTTATCTGTTGGGATGCAAATAAAGTATCTCACATTGATTAGATGAGGCAAAGATCATAAATATATAAGTGATGATAATCATCTCTATTGATATGAGGTTTTTTGGGAGATGTTCAAAAACAAAGTTATAAGAGTTTAAGTTCAAAGTGGACAATATCATAGGAGATTCGAGTAGGATTGTCATTCTTATCATAACCTACTTTACAAAGACAATGAATTTCTATTTAAGAGTGGGGAATAGAAGAGTGGGCGGAAATGAGAATGATGAGTGAATTTTCCATCTCAATTTTCTTGATCTCCTTTGTGGTTACATTAATTTTTAATTTTTTTTCTTTGTTTTAATCAATTTAATCTTTAAATGCAATTTTTTTTATTGTAGAAATATTTATTTAAATGAATATTTTCTTTATTAATTAACTATATAATTGATAATTAATATAATTTTTTTATAAAAAAAAATAATTAACAATTTGAAAATATTTGTTTAAAAAATAAAAAAAAAACTATAAACAAATAATAAATAAATGGGAAAGAATTTTTTTATGAGAAAGCTCTGCCAATTCCCAAAGAACGAGAAACCATTCTCCATCCTGGCCTTATCCGTTGATATCTCTATTTCTCACTTTTTTTTCTCTTTAATTATCTCTATTGTTTTATTTTTTGAATTAATTTTTTATTTTTAATTCAATAATATTTCAAGGATAAATTTTGATCGTACAAAATGTCATTAAAATTCTACTTTTATTTAAGATTGATTTCTATTATCTCAAAACTAAGGTAAGAAGAAAGAGAAGAATTTACATTTACTATTTCTTATTTGTCAAAAAGCTATACATCATTTTTGTATAAACAAATTTTTTTAGATTCATACAAATTTCGGATTCTCTAGAACATGATAAGAAAAAACACACAGTATTTTCACATTAGGTTCCAATTCTTCTATGTGGGGTGATAAGGACTAACATTTAATATTGATATGCAAAAAGTTTTTTTTTTTATTTTTATATATATAAAAATAAACATATTTTGGTAAAAAAAAATAGTAGAAAAATATTTTTGTATGTCCATATTTCAAATTTAACGTGTACCATATAAATGCGTTGAATGTTAATTCGAGGTTAAAAATGTTATAACTACTACCGTGTTACATGACATTTTACAATTAACATTTTGAACAAAATATTAAAGTGGGATTAAAAATTAATGAAGTCTTCTTACCTAATCTTTAATCACTAATAAAGTAAGACTAATTAAACTAATGTTATAATGTTTTTTGTTTACTCACTAACAACTAGGAGTTGACTTTAATAAAAGTCAACTAAACTTATTGCCAACTATAAACTACCATTTATTAACAACGCAACAACGTCACTTTTATAATTACATGTATGAATGTGAATTAAAAATCTCACATAGTACCAACACGAACTTTTATTAATCAAATAACTTTGGGAAATTAACTTTTTGTTTTTTTTTTTAATCAACCACGTTTGGACACGAACCCGTAGGAAAAAAATTAACTTTTTAGTCTCTAAGTTTGAGATCTAGCTAATTTAGTCCACATATTTTAAAATTGAACATTTTTATCTTGGAAAATTAACTTTCTTTTTTGTTTTTGTGTGTTTTTTTTAGTTTACTTTTATAATTATTTTATTTTAAAAATTAAATTAAAATAATCAATTTATCAAAGTCAACATTACATTATATAACTGATGATTAAAAGTGAATATTATTAAAATGTCAATGATATAAATATTTAGTTTTGAAATTTATAGATCAAATTGAAATTAGAATCGAAATATAAGGAGTAAAAATGTATTCTAATACCAAAATATTTTCTTACATATCAATAGATGAATATTTAATAAATTAGTCAAGACACTTATGTATGAATGAATATAAACCAATTATGTATGAATGAATATAAACTAAGTCTACCCAAGATTAAAATTAGTTCAAAGTTAGAGTATAGTACTTTGATTTTAAAAACTAGTATTTAATTCTTCTGATTTGGATAAAGTTAAAATTTAGTATTTGTAATTTGATACAAGTCTTAAAATTTAGTTTATGAGATTTTTAATCATTGGAGAATTAAATGTGAAGACTTAGTTATGCATCAACAGTGTGAAATATGTAACTAAACGAACAAAAAAATTGCATTTTTAACACATGAATAATTATCTTCACATACTTAATATTTTAATGATTACAAACAACATTGACTATTATTTATGTTTTATCAAATTATGATGACTAAATTTTAATTTTGAAAATTAAATGTACTAACATTTTCTTTTATCTAAATCATAAAAACTAAATTCTAATTTTTAAAATTACACACAAAGTTCTAACTTTATTCGATCATAATGATGAGATTTATTATTTACTCTAAAATAAATTATAAATTGTTTACAAATTAACAAAGAAAATATGCAAACTTTTACTTCTTAATTTAAAAAGAAAATATTAAAATCTAAAGGAAAAGAAATATAAAAAAGAATGGGATCACTGCTCACAATTTTAGTGTCAAAATGACTTATATTTTAGTGATATCATGTTTGATATAGTACTTAGTTGGTTATGGATTCGAATCTAAATATTGTTAAATTTTAAAAATAAAAAATAATCACAATTTTAGTAAAAAAAAAACAAATCCTATTTATGATTTGTAATAGATGTGTGTTTTTTTAGTTTTATAATAATTAATGTAATAACCCACATTTTTCTTTGGAGTTAATAAAGTAAAATAAGAAAGAATGGCAGTTTTGAAGTTTATGTCCAAGAGAAGGGCAGTGTGGTCTTTTGGCACTCTTTATTTAAGGAAATTTT
>JBBMKA010000002.1:3533910-3558139 GCA_037833695.1 Sechiopsis laciniata | reverse complement strand
TATATATATATTTTGAGAATCTAAAATAATTTTTTTAAATTATATTTTATATCAAATAAAATATATTAAACTTATAAATTGGTACAAATATAAATGATTACAATAAAAAATAATAATAATATAAAATAAATATCTCATTTCCTAAACATTTCTTCTTACACTTACTCGATCAACTCTCAAATTCAATCACCATCTAAATATTTATAAGATTAATTTTTTAAAAGTTGTAGTAAAAAAATTTGAAAAACTAAAATAATTATTTAAATTTTATGGTGCAAATTATATAATATTTCAATTAATTTCATTTTAGCTCCATGCGGCTTCCAACGAGTGTTTTTAATTTTATGTCAAAGTCATGACCTCATGGTTTATAGATATACATTAATGTCATCTAATTATTATTTTTTGTTGGTGGCTTCCAAGAAGGGTTAAGTTTCACAACAATATTTTTTTTAATGATAAATTGTATTTGATGAGTTATGCTCGCAAATAAATTATACATGGAGACAAGCTCTAAAGTATTTGTGATTATAATTATTAATACATTTTAATATTGTATTATAAATACTATATTAAGAGAAAAATATGTGATATTACTCATTCGTATAATGACTACATTTCCTAATATTATCTTTTGAAAGTGTCCGTCTTTATAATTATTTTATATATTTGACTATCTCGTTAGTTTTCATTTTTTATATAATTTTAAATTTATTTGAGATAAATATGAAACAATATCAAATGGTATGTAGACAGCTTAAGTTTCTATAACCCATAGGGTAGTTGGTGTGTTGGTTTGTTTGATTATAGTTCGATTATAAAAATCGGTATTTGTCATTTAACTTTTATCTTATTTGAGAACAATAATGTATTTTATATAGTTTAAATATCTCATCTAAATATTGTTGGATAAAAAATTATAGACACCAAGCAAAATATTTATTGGAGAAATTTTAAAATATGGTAGGTATAACTTTTTAGTTATTAAACTTTAAATAGTACCATTAAAACTATCATCTTCTGATATAATAAGTGTTTTTTTAAATAAAAATAATTGCACGGGGACCAGGAAAATAATGTGTTCACTTTCAGCGGCAAAGTATGGGCCGTCAATAAAATAATAGATTTTAATACTTACTCCACCAAATCAATACTATACAATTATTATTTTTAGAAAAATCCATATAATTAAAATAAATAAAGCTTAACAGCCAGCCCAATAATTTTCATTATTTATATATTTTGAAACTTCTAGGGTTGGATTTATATTTTTATTTTCTGCTAGTAAGCAATCATGATCGAATTTGATACTTCTTCTTTCCACTAATTATTATTATTATTTTGTTTTTTTGTAGCACTACATATTTTATTGGTCCCCTCGAATTATTCTGCTTGCTTGATGATTTTTCATGTATAATAAAAAAAAAATATATTTTATATAGTAATTTTTTAGAAGAAATGTGTGTTTTGCATAAATTTTTGGCCAACTTAGTAAAAAGACGAAAGTTTTATGTACATGATGACTTTAATCAATGCAGCAGATAATTTGCAATGAGTGTACTTAAAATTTTCAATCAATACTACAAACAGTATTCAATCAATGTCATAAATGATATTCAATGAGTGGAGCAGTTAGTCTTCAATCAAGAGATAATAAAGAACAAAATTAGAATATACAAAAATACCTAAAATTAATGTTATGGATGAAATATTTTTAAAAAGATATTATAATTAAAATAGATTGTAAAAAAGTTGGTTGAGAATTTAACTTTTTGTTGTTGATTTTTAAGTTTTGTTGGTGGTTATAAGTGAGTTTAAAATAAATTTAATTAACTGTGTTTGATTGCCCATATTATCATCTTGACCATACAATATTTTGATGTCAAATAAATTTACAAGAAAAAAATTCATAAGTACTCATCGGAGATTAAAGTTATCATTTTTTAATTCTTTAAAACTCTCTTTACCGCTAGTCTACCCGATGGGTTCAAATTAATAAATCACACAAAATAATGAAATATAATTAATGTTGAATGACAAATCAAACTTGGGTTATGATGGAATGTTCAAAGGCCCAAACAAAGGTAATGGGCCGAAGATTGGAAGCCCATACATCAGACGAGGGTCCACCGTAAGCACAATATACCATCCGCATCGGATAAAACCTCTTCTTCCCCGCCAAGCTTTTTGAACCAAATTCACATTTCTCCGCCGTGAAACTCCGCCACGGATCTGCAAAGCTTATCGTCGCCGCCGTGCAAATTCTTCTCCTTACTTCAGCTCTTTCGATCAAATTGAAATCTACAGAAGGTATCGCTTTTCAATTTTCCTTTCCAACACTGTCAGTTCATTTACTGAATTTCGTCGCATTTTCCTTTTCATCTGCCCTAATATTTACTGTTCAATCGAGTTAGTCAGACGGGAATATTTCTGAAATGTGTTATGAATCCGCCATAAAATTTGAATTAATGTTCCTGCATTTCAATTGCCAGCCGTGTTCTATATGAAATCCTGATTTTTCCACTTTTGTGATTCTGAAGTTCAAGTTGAATGTTCATTGATTTTTCGAGTTGTTCAGCAGAGGAATTGTTAGTTTGAACTTTGTACTTTATTTTTCTGTGCGGATTGTACGATTTCTAGTTTTCTTATATCAACCCGAACCTTGCTGAATGTTGAGCTTGCTGCGATTTGTATGCTTACTGGTATGTAGTTTATGTTGCAAGCTCTTTGTTATTAATGTAACTAGAGCATTTCTAGTTATGTTATAAAAGTGGAACAACAATCAAGATAAAACAAAAAAGAAAAGGTGAGACAAAACACGATGATTTACTTGGTAGCGTGTTTTTTTAATCTTGGAGACATTGAATACAAAATGTTGATCAAATGGGATTAAAATCTTAAGAGAGTTTACATTTTGCACTCTCATAAAATCCTACTACAAAGTATGGCCAAATACATAAAAACCTTAATACGAAAACATAAGCCTAAATACAACCGGGCAGCTAGACTCCGACTAATTAATAGTAGGGCATCATAGTTCAAAGGCACATCTCAACAAGTTAGTTATGCTGGTAGAATTATATTCTGTTTATAATTAGTTTCTTCAATTAACTGTATATGCTCTATCATTGTTGTAAATGTAATTAGAGCATCAGTCAGTCCTCTTGTAAATGCATTATGAGTGTTGTCAATAATACACACTTTGAGGTACTGTATTATTTGTTACCAATACCACTGCATAAACCTGTTTAGAAAAACGGATCAATTTGAGTTTCCACTTCTTATACCCGAAATAAACGACCCATAAGCGAAGCCTTAGTCACTCACCATCAATATGAGCAAAAGCTCGGAGGCTTAATGCATGGGATGTTTAGGGATTCATCAGTTTTATGGGAAACTCTTACCTTGGTCGATATAGTTAAGGTTTTCCACTTGCAATGCGGGTTTTAGTACAAGTTTCTTTGTTCTTAATGTTTTCTCCAATAATTGAGACATTTTTTACTATGTTTGTCCTTTTTTTTCTTTTATATGTTGTTTCAGATATGGAGGCTGACCAATATCACTCTCTCAAACTTGGAGGATCCTCTATTGAAAGTGATGATTTACAGTACATCTCTGGGCTTAGTACTATTATGGTTGCAACGATCCAGGAAACCAAGGAAAGGATATCCCAACTAGAGTATATCTTCTGCAGCAAACTCTTTCCCAGTTTTCAAACAAATTCAAAAAGCTTGCAAAAAGTATATTCCGAGGCTAGGAGATCTGCAGAGGATGCATGGAAAGAGAAAGAAACCAATCTCCTATTCCAATTAGAAAATCTTAAACGGGAAAATCAGCATATCCTTGAAGAGAATCAATCTTTGAGACTTGAGAAAGAAAAGCCATCAAAGGAGCAAGAAGAAAGGATGGATTTACTGCATAACAAACTACTGGACGAGCAACTCAAAGTTGAGGAACTATCACAACAACTTAAACAGAAATCCAGAGAAATTCATGAGGGAATTCAATTGCAGCAGAAATTGCTCGAAATGGTCCAGTCGAAAACCTCTCTGATAATGAGTAAGGAACAGAAACTGAAAGAGCATGAAGACCAATCAAATGCATTGCGGACCAAATTGACCAGCATTGACATTAAGTTTGTTGAGCTCCAAAAGAAGCTTAATGAGAAGACAGATGAAGTATTAAAGGTTAAAAAGTTGGAAGAGAACTTGTTCAAAAAAATTGAATCACAAGCTTCAGAAATTATGAATATTGAACAAATGAATAGTGATCAGCAAAAAGAGAAACAAATGCTTATGGTCAAGCTTGAAAAATTTCAGGAGAATGTCAATGGTCTACAGAAGGAGCTTTTGAAGAAGACTGAAGAAATTGAAGAAGAAAGGAAACTGCAAACCAAGTTGCTTCGGCAAATTGATTCAGCTGGCTCAGAAATTTCAAAGAACAAAGAGCAGCTGGATGAGCTTCAGAAAGAGAAAAAACAGCTTCTAGCCAAGTTGAATGGTTCTCTAGAGAAAATTAATGACCTCAAGCAGAATTATCGGGCGAAAGATGAGGCAATGGAAGGAAATGAATTACATGAAAGCTTACGCCAACAGATTGAATTAAAGTCTTGTGAGTTACTGGCTGAAAAGAAAGCAAGAAGAGGCATTGTTGATGCTTACAAAAGGCTGAAATCTCAATACAACTTCCTTTGCAAAAAAATGGGCCTTACTAGCGACAATATGCTGCCAAAAAACAGAGGAGATAATGAAACTGATTCAATGGCTTACAATCCAGACCTTGCATGCTCACTAGGTAAACAACCTCTTCATATCACAAACACAGTTCTCCTTAATGTTCATTTGTTTTTGCTGTATCACTGTCTTATTAGGCCAAATTTTCTCAAGCTCGACCATATAATTATATCCACCAATACTTCCCCTCATTTGTCTTTGAAAATTTGTAGATGCGTAACCGGTGAAAATTGATATTAATTGAGGATGAAATGCTTAATAGAAGCTTGAACACAAGACCTTATGATATCATGTTAAATCACAAATTAAGCTAAAAGTTTAAGTTGATAGGTTGGAGTAAAATTAATTATGTTGAGATATGTCTTGAACGCTTTAATGCCCTGCAATTAGTAGTCGGGGGTCTTGCTGCCCGGTCAGCGAGCGGGGTCATCGTTGCCCGTTGCTCAAACGCTTTTTGCATTGCAAGCAATCACATCGTGCAGTGCAGCAATGCATTCCGCATGCGTTTAGTGCAACCCGCATTTGCACTCCGCAGCGTAAGCGATTCTGCATTCTGTTGTGCGTTTTGCATGTGCTAGCGCATTCGCATTCTGTTACGGATTTTGTAATAAGGTTTAATGAGAGTGCATATATATATATATATATATATTCGAATTAAACTCTAGCCATATTATGACATTCACTCTATAATTCTATATTGTTCGTTCTCCTTAATAAAATTTTGCCCCCTCTCTGCCCGTGGACTAGCTAACACAACGTTAGTGAACCACGTAAATTCTGTGTATTTCTTCTTTGAATTTTACGTTTTCTTTATCTTCGATTGGTTGTTGATTGCGGTTTTCTAACAAATTATAAATTTGGTCAAACTGGTTTGAAGAAAGATTAAATTTGGTTAAAAACTAGAATTTAGCGCTTATGGTTTGATAAAACCTAACAATTAGTCCATGTCATTTGTAATTGTTGACGAATTAAGTTTGTAGAGGTGTCTATTCATATGTAAATGATGTGATTATTTTGTCCAAAGGGTCAATTAACTCACATCATCATTGTTGACACATGAATGGTTAACTTTTACATATTTAATTAACCAACGATTGCAAAGGAAAAAAAATATTTTTTAGGTTTTATCACACCATAGGGACTAGACTAAATTTAGTTTTTAAAACTGTATAAACTAAATTCTTAACTTTCTCTAAACTATAGGGATCATGTTTATAATTTACCCTTTAACTGTATCAAAATACATTTCTTACATACTAATCATCTATTGTTTGTAACAGTTGACCCTGATGCGGAAACTGAAGAGCCTTCCATGGACATTTCTGATACACATCAATTGAAGAAAGAGATAAGCGTGCAAAACAATATAGAGGATAAAAAAGAAGTCAAATTAAACCAGGCCTCAAACTCCGGTTCCCCTCCGAAGACTCCCTGTTTCCGAAGTGGCTCGAAACGTAGTGCCGATGTAAAATCTGCACCAGTAGCTTCCAAGAGACCAGCAACATATTGGAGAGAAACAAGAACTCATCATCAACCACAGGCGGGACCTGACCCACATGACGATTTTCTCGATACTCCATTAGAGAACATCAAAGAGAACTCAAACAAGCCCGTGAAGGACAGAGCCAATGATCTTCCTCTTCCCGAGGTCATCGTAAAAGACATCAACATGGATGGCTCAGACGACGAGACACAAGATGTGAATGCTGTTAATCCTCCACAAAATCAGCAGATGCCAGTTTCAGTGACTGGCAATAGTAGGGGAGGAGGCTATAAGTTTGTAGAGCCAGTGAGAAAGAAAGCTGACAGGCAAAATCTAAAAGGAATCGAATGCAAGCAATGCAAGAAGTTTTACGATGCTGTTCTTCCCGATGATGGCAACGAAGAAGCTAATGGCGATAAACGGAGTTTACGGTGTGAGCATCACGATGGCGTTTCGAGGCATCGGTACCGGTATGTTCCTCCCATGACTCCGGAAGGATTTTGGAATATTGGTTTTGAATCTGAAATGTAATGGTAGTGTAAGATACTCAAAATTGTCTGATTAAACTCATTGTTTGATACTTCTGATAATTAAGGTCACAATAGGTGATGATATTTCAGGAAGAAAAGTAGGGAAAAAAGGTTGTACATTGAGTAAATATTGATGAAGTTTTCCATTTTACCACATTTATTATTTCAGGTTTGAAAAACTGTAATAATCTCATTTTTTATGACAATTGTTTAATGGAGAAGGATGGCAACGGTTTCAATTATAAATATTGTTGGAAATCTCGGGCCTCTGTTGATGATCTCAAAATATTGATTTGATGTTGATAGATACTTCAGAAAAAAAAAAAAAAAAAAGTAATGGATTACAAACATTTCCAATTATAAAAAAACAATTATTTCCTTTTAAATTAAGTGTGTTTTTAAACAAATTTTAGTTACTCGTTACACTCTCCAAAAGTAAAAGTGTGATATTAAGAAATCTCCCATTATTGTTAAGTTAAAAAGCATATAAAATAAATACTTTGATTTTTGGGGGAAAAAAAAAATCAGAATAGAACTAATTTTAAAATTTTAAAAACTAGAACATTTTAAATGTCGAAGACTAAAGTAGAATACGATTTTCCGTGTCATAGGGAGATTTTTAATTGAAACGATAAAAGACTTGAGAATTAATTTTATATAAACTTTTTTACAATTAAATATAGATAAGTGATTACACTTTTCGAGGAGTGGGGTTACAAAGCCTAGACATTACTGCTTTAAAATAAATGAGAGTCAAATAACGATACTTTAGTGTAAAATTGAATTATCATCAAACAATAAAACCATGATGTAACCAACCATTTCGATGATGATTAGGAATAGTTGAATTTCTTTTTAATCAAATTAGTTTAATTTATACATTTATAAATAATATATATATACATATTGTTGTAATGAAAATGTCCATTTAACCCAAAGTTGATGGGAGTTAAAAAACCTAATGGTGATATTTATTATTTTTTGGAAAAAAAAAACCTATTATTGTCGATTTAACTTTGGTATTGATGTTTTTTTTTTTTGGGTATAATGTCAAATGAATTTGAATATATATACATATATAATGAAATTTAATGCATTGATTTAAGTCTACAATTTTTATTTTCCTATTATTCAATGGAATTTCGGACATATCAAATGGAACAAAAAAGTTTCCTTTTATATTTATGAACGACGAGCGAAAAAGACCCTCTCATCGTCCACTTCACTTTTTTCGTGCAAACACAAATCGCCAAAGCCTTCTGGTCAGTTCATGATTGATTTCAATTCAATTGTTCTTCAAATTCATCTACCGATCTCAAACCAGGGCTAGCGAAATCGAATCTGCATCGAGTTTCGCAGTCGAAGCGGAAGATTTTCATTCTGAGATTCAAGGTTGTTCTAAGAGCTTTTAGGTAAGTTAATGCTTTGTTTTGATCGGCTAATTTGATATTAGTTACTCGCTGTTGGATACTGTATTTGTTTGTGTTTTCACTTTCGATTGTGATTGTGATTGTGATTGTGATTGTTCTTAACGGGCTATTAGAAGTTCAGAAGCTAGGGTTTCTGTTTTTTTGCCCTTTCAATATGGTTTCACTTGTATTACGCGGATGTTTATGTGATTTTTTCCCTTTTCCCCCAACGTTTTGGTATGGGGTCTCGTGAATTTTACCGGTAACAGCAAAATTACTGCTATATTGGTGTGTTGTATTTTTTTTTGGAAATACCACGTTCATCGCTAGACGAGGAACCGAGATACATCAAAGGAATGGAGATACTCACAAGTGAGTCTCTAACTTGGATCTTGAGGGGAGTATACCTTCAAAGTCCAAGCCTTGGACCACTGCGCCACCCCATGGGGACTATTGGTGTGTTGTATTTGATAATCGTGGTCTGGAATCTGGTTGTTGTTGCTGTTAATTTTATTCAATATTGGTGATTTTGATTTGGTCGATTAACTGTCATGAGTTTTTTTTTTTTATTGATGTTTGATTATGAGAAAGGCCGATCGTACACAGCTTTTATACATGTGAGCATCTTGTTCATATATTTTTTACAAATTGGCACTGTTTTGGTGCCTTTTTGCTATGTCAATGGAAGGTGCCTACTGCCTATGTAAATTTAGGTGCCGATATCTTTATATAGAGACGTCGGATTAACAATGTTATGTTTAACTAGTGAAAAAGTCGGGCTGTTTGAATAGATAAGGTTTTCATTTTTCCTTTGAGATTTCTCATTTATTTCCTTTGGATGTTTTGAATGTTAATTTGTTATTTCAATGATTGTCTGCTAAGTTAAGTTCTCTCCTCTTACTTCATCGTTTAAAATGTTTGGATCCTTGTTTTTCTAATGATGATTCATTCTAAGCAGCTTGAGTACTGTGTATCTCTCGATGGACAAAGGAAAGCCACCTACCCTTTTTGTGAATGATGGTTCATTTATGGAAAAATTTAGACAACTCCAACAGAAAAATGGCGAAAAGGATACAGAAAAGGGTAAAGGTGCTGCCACTTCTGAAGAGCTGAAACCAATCAAGATCATTGCAGGGACTTCTATTCCACAAAATACAAGTGGTAAAACTAATATGCAGTTTAAGGGTGGCGAGATTCGTAAAACTGCTCCAACTGGAAAACTAGCTTTCAGCTTGAAGCAGAAGTCAAAGCTTGTTGCTCCTTCTGTGAAGCTAGGAGAAGATGAGGATGAAGATGAACCTGATGTGGTAGATGCGTCTGATCATCTACCCGAGAAGCGTCAAAAGTTAGATCCACAATATAGGACTGAGCAACCAGCTGTTCAATCTGGTGTTGGTAATTACTACTTTATACTGATACTCCTTTCTCTTGTTGGGTTCAATGGCAAGTATTCATCAGTGGTTGTAAACAAATAAACCTGGTCTGTTCAATGCCTTTTTTGGTGGGCTGTCGTGAATTAGTTACTTCATTTCAGCCGTTATGTTCTATGCATGTTCAGTACATCATGATTCGTGCTTAAAGTGATGAGTTCAATCCATGGTGGCCACCGACCTAGGAATTAATTTCCTACGGGTTCCTTGCATCCAAATATTGTAGGGTCGGGCGGTATGTCCCGTAAAAAAAAAAAAGTACATCATGATTCAAAATTTACCTACAGCCTGGCTGTTTTATTTTTTCCCGTTTGAATATGAACCAAACTTTCATTCAGAGAATAGTAAAAAAAAAACAACAAAAATAGGCATAAAAAATGACAGCCCTAGCTAAGAGAAAAGAAGGAAAGAGTAACACAAATAGGCATAAAAAACAGCCCTAACTAACAAAGTAGGCGACCTACAAAAAAGACTTCAATCTAGTAAAATTACACCTAAAGGGTAACCACAAAATAACTTAGTAATTTAGGTCCAAACAAGAGAAATGTAGAATCGAATGCAGGCCTGAACAATACTTGAAGATCTCTCCACCCCTCTAAAAACTATATCATTTCTCTCGCCTCAAAGACCTAACAACTATGCTTTCTGCAAGAACTCCCCCATCTTACAAAAGGGTAGAGAAATTAAAAAAAAAAGTTTTTGATCATCGCTCTACAATCACTTAGTCTCGCTAGCATAAGACCAAACACTTCTAAAAGATGAGTCTACACCTCACAAGCCCCAATCTTGCAAACACTCTTGAAAATTTCATGTAGGTCTTATTCCATTTCCCATCAATTCACTGCATTGGCTTTTGTTGGGACCGTGACTTTAGATCTTTTCTAAAGCTTGGACTGCTTCAGATGTAGAGTACCAAGCATTCTTGAAAATTTCTTGTCTCATGAATGCAGTGTATACCTTTAATACCTTTCAACATTGGTGGAAGAGATGTTCAATGAAAGAATTGGAATATGTAGCAGCCTGCTGCAAGAGTAATTTGCATTCACTTGTTCATGCTCTTGGTATTAATCAGTTTTATAAGTGATATGCAGCACCACCTTCACCAAGCGATCCTACAGTGAAGAAAGTTGCCGACAAGCTTGCAAGCTTTGTGGCTAAACATGGAAGACAATTTGAGCATGTTACTCGCCAAAAAAATCCTGGAGATACACCTTTTAAGTAAGTACTTGCCAGGCTTTAAAAGGTTCCATGAGGTTTTCTTTCTTAACACTCCCCTTCCTGCTACGTCTTTTAGTACCTATGGCTTCTCCAAACTGATCCATTAACAAAATGTCTATTATGTTTGCAGATTTCTGTTTGATGAAAGTTCCGCAGATTACAAATATTATGAATATCAGCTAGTTGAAGAAGAAAAGGCTCTTTCACTGACCAGCGAATCTAAATCATCCAATGGTTTGAGCTTCTCTCTTGATTCTTCTATTATATCCATTGAAAATAAGAATGAATAATTTTCCACAAGCTTCTTAATTATCAAGTAGGCAATTGTGTGCTTTTAAACTTGTCAGACTTTAGTATCAAGTTGGAGAATTTTTGGGATTAACAGAAATATATGTATTACTGGATAAGGCTGATTTTATTTTTCTTGCAACTTTTTTTCTATGAATTACACGGTCTCATTTTTTATGGAAGACATGTCTATAGGGGCTGCCTGAATTATACTGGGAGATTGAATTGTTTTTCATATTCATTCTCTTTTTCTATTTGTAGATGGTGGGAGCACGCAAACTTCCAAGTCAAAGACTGGTTCTCAGAAATCTTTCCAGCAGTCTTCCTCGTCAAATTATCAAACTCCTGCCTCTGCTTTATATGAACCGTCCGAGTATGCAAGAACTTCTGCGGGTTCATCTAATACTACTGCCTGGTCCGAAAGGACAGGTAACTATTTGACAGCTTCACTTCCTTTTGTCTCGTAATCTCCTTTTTTTTGGACATATATAGTATAGATACTAAACTTGATCTTAGCCGAAAGGCTGAGAAAGATATTTTTGTCTTGTAATCTTCTGATTAAGGTCTGCTCTTCCCATTTCTTTTGTTATGGGAGGGGGGATGACAGTATGGAAAATGGGAAACCTATGTCTGAAATTGTTTGAGATAGAAATTTATCTTAATGCTGTTCAGTGCTGACTGACTATGTTCAATGAATTGACATTGCTCTTGGGCTTGTGCTTTTCGCATTTTAAGGTGAATCTAGGGCACCATCAGGTGGAGATCCAATTGCAATGATGGAGTTCTACATGAAGAAAGCTGCTCGTGAAGAGAGGATGAGACAACCCAAGCATTCAAAAGATGAAATGCCACCACCTGCATCTCTTCAAGGTATTAATATACCTGCTGTTTGGCCAAAATTTATGTAGCTTTGGCACTATTGGTAATTGCGCTCAATCTTCCTTTTTTCTAATTTGGGAGTGCTTGGCAGCTTCTGGGAAAAGGGGGCATCACATGGGTGACTTCATTCCCCAAGACGAGCTCGAAAAATTCTTAACTACGTGCAATGATGCATCTGCCCAGAAAATTTCTAGAGAATCCGCTGATAAGGCTAAAATCCAGGCTGATAATGTGGGGCACAGACTCCTATCTAAAATGGGATGGAAAGAAGGTTCTCTCTCTCTCTCCTTTTGTTCAACTCCACAGGACACATAGCACGTGCATAAACTATTGGACTTTTACACTGCGAGGCGATTTCTTAATTAGATCCTTTTAAGTTTCTTTTCCTGAAGCATTTGTCATTAGACTTCTTTTTTATGGATCTTATATTCAACCATAAGTTTAGATTATGATTCCGAACTCCAACGGAGGAGCCTTCTAATACTAGCAAGAGAATCGCAGGTGAGGGTCTGGGAAGCTCCAAGAGTGGCATTTCGAACCCTATATTGGCAGGCGATGTAAAAACGAACAACTTGGGTGTTGGAGCTCATCAACCTGGTGAGGTGACAGCCCAAGATGATATATACGAGCAGTACAAGAAGCGAATGATGCTTGGTTATCGTCACAGGCCGAATCCACTGGTATTTATCACACCCATTTTAGCTTGAAGTTGCTTACTTTGATTGCAATGTTAATCAAGTAGTGTTTTGACGCATATTGTTTTGGTTTCGGTAGAACAACCCTCGGAAAGCGTACTATTGAATGATGGCGATTCTGCGAGGCACTATGATCATTCTTGAAGCCGAACTACCTAGCGGTAATGGAAATTCACTTGCTCTTTTTAGTTTTGTGGCATAATTAATGTCTTAACTCAATAAATAGATAATATAGACGTAGTTCTTTTTGTTGTTGTTCTGTTTTGTACTTTCCATGCAGTGTTGTGGGGGTTCGGTATAACTGGATTCGACCTGGTTTTGTGTTAAATATGGATAAATTTGAAGCATCAATCACTTTTCTTTAATCTTAGCTTCCTAGACTTGCTTAAGCATCATTCTATAGTGTGCTTCCTGATTGAGATTGTGTGAATTGATTGTATTTTTATACCCCCAAGAAATGATATGTTAAATTCCTTTGTTGGTTCGAAAGGGGAATCCTCGTTGATTGAGGTTTGAGTCCCACTACTGAGTTTTATTGTAAAATTTGTGTTGTCTTGTGGGTTTGGGCCTTGAGATGGAGCGAAGTTTTGATTTTCGAGTTTAAATAATATTTTGATCAAATTCTAATATCATGTATAATTGCTTGCAACTTCCTTTTTATTTTATTTTTAGTAAGAAGAGATATCGTATTGAGTTGACCTAATAATAAAAAAGATTTAAATTTTTTTGATATGTTTTATAGCAAGTTTAATTTATGATATTTACCTAGAAACTTTCTCCTTCAAAAGAAAGGCCGAGAAACTGCTTGATGGTGACTATTTGGGTGATTTTGGTTCGATTTTTGGTCTGTTTTGTACCAAACCAACAATTGAACCAATATCTTTGATTTTCAAGAAAATAGAACAATTGGTTTGGTTTTTAATTAGTTCAGTTTAGTTTTGGATTCGATCTAATGTTCAATTTTTTTTAATATATCAAAATCATTTCTCATAAAAAGAAATTCTTATACCCAACAATTTTTTTGAAGGTAAGAAGTATGTTTGAACTTATTTAAAAAAATTTAAGGATGTTTTTTACATGAAATAGGAGTGAGATTAAAATCATTAAACTTTTAGGAAATCTAATAAATAATAGAAGAAAGATAACTTTATATGATTTGTTGATTATATATATCGGTTTAAATTAGTTCTTATTGGTTTTTTAAAATGAAAATTGAAATCGATCTAATATTTTTAGTTTTTTTAAATTACAAATCGATATGTCAAACTTTGTATTAAAAAATTGATTCGATCTATTTAATTGAATTGGTTCGATTTGATTTTTCGAATTTTTGTTGCACTAATGGTGACTATATTTGTTCAATTTATCTATTTCAACCCAATATATTTGTCAATTCAATAGAAATTCAAAGAGATTAATATGATCTCAAATAATAAGCAAATTCAGGTATTTAGGTTGGTACCCTTGAAAGGGTTCATTGTTTTTTCTCAAAATTAATTTTGAAATTTAACAACCAAATATAGTATCGGAGAAAAATATCAAAGGGAATAATATTATGTATATCATATTAATTTATATTATAAAAGGAATATTTCTAAAACAATATGAAACCATACATATTCACCATAAATATATATATATATATATATATATATATATATATATATATAAAAGAAAAGAAAAGAAACATTCTTAAAAATGATTTATCAAAATATTCGGAATGGGTAATGGAATTGGATGGGGAAATGTGAATATTGGGGGTGGGGTGTCCCTATCAACGTGAAGGCGTAACATATTCGCGCATCCAAACAGAGAGGTCCCAATGGAGACGACAATTGAAACGTTGTCGGCGGGGAAGGACGCAAAGCTGGACCATGAAAATGTGAAACGACAAGTCGTTGACCATTGAAAAAAAGGCTGCGTAAATGATAAAAACAAACAAATAAATAAAAATGGGCCCTTTTCCGGTTCCTCTACAAAGGGCATTAAGGGCACAACAAACGCCAAAATGTATCCTTGTTTCCCTTCACTAATAACCTAACCTCTTTTTTTTTTTCTTTAAAAAAAATTTAATTCTTTAGAATCTCAATAATTTTGCTCCTTTTTAGCATATGTTCTGAATTCCTTTGAAAAAGAAATGAAGAATATTTTATAAATGAGTTTGTATTCCTTTTTAGCATATATCTTTACAATGATATCGTATTGTTCACTTTGAACACAAATTATCGTGCCCATCTCTCATTTATGTATATTATATTCTTGTGAGATTTTGGTTGCATTTCCAACTATCACCCCAAATCTTGGTAAGTAGGAAGATACTTAAAAAGATGATGCTGGTAAAATATCATACTCAAGCACATAAATTAAGACATTACAAGTAGTCTGGTAGTTAATATGAACTTAGCTTAACTAATATAATATATGATATAATAATCAAAAGATTGCAAACTCAAATCTCTCTCTTTTTTTTAAAGACTCAAATCTCTTATTGTTAAGAAAAAATTAGATGTTATTAGTGGTATGAAAAATGTATAATTGATGACATAAGTAATCATATATTTGTGAGTAATTGTTGTGTTAGATTTTGGATCCATCCATAAGGTTAATCTTTTTCATGAGAGAAATCTCAAGAAATTTCCAAAAATAAAAAGTAAAAAATAAGAGGAAAAGTACCCCAATTTCCCATTTCAAAAGTCTATAGAAAAAACGTAGAGAACACCCCAAAAGAAGAAATGATTTTCAAGAACCCATTTTTTCAAACACAAAAATAATATAATAAAAAGACAATGCATATAAAATGAATGGTCCAATAATTTAGATTTAGATCCCAAACGTAAGTTTATCCTTTATGAAGGCAATCAAATCAAGGCATGGATAGAAAGAACAATAATTACTTTTTTTTTTTTGTAAACTTAAAAAATTAATTAAATCTAAAAAATAATTATAAATGTAATAAATTTTTAGTAAATGAAATTAATAATTGTTATCATATACTTTTATATTTATATATATATATATATATATATTAATATTATTGAAAGCGCATCTTTAAAGAGTTCAAAAACTTAACTTTTGGGTTTGGAGCGTTGCTGTCTTTGTTTATGAGATTCTAATAGTATAATAACAATAATATTAAAAAGTATTTTAGAATATAAAATAAAAAGTATTAGAATTTAAATACGTTTATAATTAAGAGTTAATCAAAACAATTTCCCTTAAATATGATTTGAAATAAGACGAAGGCCATGTTAGTCTTTATTTAAGAACTTTTGGCCGTATTCGTGTCCTCTCCGTTGTAATTTGTTTTGTCTTTTTCTGACATAGGATATGTATTGACTTTTTCTTTGAAAAAATCTTCTTTCATTTATTCCTAAAAGCAATCTTTTGGAATTATTTTAGACTTCGAGAAAATGTTTAGATGAGGTTTTGTATCCAAAAGTATTTAGTGAAGCTATTTTAAGTGGTTATAAAATTGAAATAAATGTAGATTTTTACTGCAAAAAAATTCGTTTGGATGTATTTTCATAATAGATAAGTTAAAGAGAATAATTTGTTTGAATATAGATTTAAAATGATGAATTATATTTTAAGTTGTTAAACATGAATGGTAGAAAATAAATATTTATAAATGAATTATTTTAAATAGTTAGAAATGAATGATTAAAAATGAGTAGTTAGAAATGAGAAGTTATTTTGAGTAGTTAGAAATGAATTATTAGAAATAAGTGATTATAATGATTAAATGAAGAACTGTTTTGAATAGTTAGAAATAATGATCTCTTTTGAATAGTTACAATAGTTTGTTTGGATATAATTTTTTGAGAAATAATTAGTAAATACTCAACGTAAATCTTCTTTAAATTGACAAACAAACGCCCTTAGATAAGAAAATGTGTAATAAATTTATATCCAATAGTGAAATCCATGAAGTTAATCGGGTTTTTTAGTTTTTTTAATTGGGTTTTTTTTATTAAAATAATATATTATAAGAGATTTGAAGACGTGACTTTTGATCTATTGATCGAAAATTCAACGAATTATTACTGAACTAAATTACTATGATACAAAATTCATGACCGTGGAGTTGAATTAGATTAAAACTAATCAACCAAACTACCATGTCACCAATCTTTTTGGTTAAAGTTTAGACTTAAAAAAATCTAATCATTTGAATGTTGAAATCATAAAATTTTATTTAATATTTTAATATGTTTCTTTGACTTGTGAACTTCAAAAAGATTTTTTTTTTTTTTTTTAATATCACGGTACGGATTAATTTGTGCGCACTTCAACTCCATGATCCTATAAAACTTAGATGTCAAATAAATTTGCAAAATAATAGTTTCCTATACTAACAAAAAGGTTTCGTTTTTGGGAATACAACTCAAGTGATAGTATTTAGATCTACATCTCATAATTAATGCCTATATTTAGGTTCACAGCAAGGTTTTATAGATAAACTAAGTAAAATAGAATATAAACTATTGATATGAAATGGAAAGAAGTAATATTATAATCAAATTTTTTTTAGAAATAAGTATGAATTTCAAGCATAAATTATTATGAATGAGTATATGTCAAAATTATATTCACTTTAGTACATAAAAAACTGTTTAAAAGTGTCAATATAATTAAACTTTACTTTTGTTTTATTTGATTTAGTTTGAGTCAGTTTAATAAACACATATTTCGATTATTTTCACAAAATAAATTATCAAATTCTACGATATTTAGTTGCTAAAGAAATTTGTAGAAAATTACTTACATCACTGAGACAACTCATAAAATTGTTGACATTTAACAATAAATCATCCACTTAAAATTTTGAATTTGTCTCATAATTTAACATGGTACTTTTTTTTTTACATGGTACTTGAATATGAAGTTTTTAAGTTAGAATTCATGTAAAGTCTCATTTAACACTACTAATATGTAACAATTAAAAAATATAAAGATTGTACTGGATTTCTGACTTTTTTTATAGTGAAAAATTGAATTGTTCTTAATCAAATTCCAATTATGAAAGTAAGTTGTTAAAAACTATTTTCATGATTTTCAAACTTAGACTTAGGGTTTTGAAATTTAGCTAAAAATTCAAACACTCCAGAGTAATTATTGTAGAGTTAATAATTACAGTATAGAAATTGAGAATAAACACATTAAATCAAAAGAAAAAAACAAAACTAAAATTCAAATAACTATTAAACAATGAATAATTGTGCATATGATTTCTCACACAACTTTTGGAAGGCTAATATTTTAAAATTTGAATAACTAAATTAGTTAATGGTTTTTATGAAAATTAAGAATGATGACGTAAGCTTCCCCAATCACAAATTCGCACTGAGGTTGCACCCCACTGTACGGACAATTACAAAAATGACGTCATGCAAATATTTAAAGGTGCCACTTTTATTATTAAAAACAAAAATATTTTTATAACAAAATCTCTTTCTTTTCTTTTTTTTTTAGTTAAAATGTTAGTTTCTTTTGTTATTGCTAAATTCTTTTGACTTTGACTTCAAATTTACTTAGTTTCATTAAATTATTTGGCTGTTTTACCAATTTGACACAAATTTATTCACTAATGACAGTGAGATTATTGATTAAATTTACATGAATTTTATCAGATTACAATTATACTTTTCATGCCAATAAAATCTTAATGAAGGGCCACAAAATTTTTTTTTTTTTTTTATTAAGAGTTAACGAGTTCAAATTTATTCACCTAAAAATGTTTTTTTTTTTTTTAATAAAACGTCCAATTCTTACAAATCACATTTTTTCAAAGTATTGGTAGCCCTGCTAAAATTGACATAGCTGGTGAATCGCAAAGAACATGATTTTGCTAGCTATTTAAATACGCACAAAAAAAACCCTGAAATAAAATTTAATTAAATTGAAAGAATAAATAAATGTAGGGAGATTTGTTTATTTATTTATTATTATTTTTTTGTATGTGTTCAACCATAACATTTGATGATTAGGATTTGAAACACGAATTTTTAATCTAAAATGGATGTTAATTATCTTAGTAATCAAAGGATGAAGAGTTCAAATTTATACCTCAATTTTTATTGATGATAATTATAAGAAGAAAAAAACCAACTTGAGAGAAATTTCGAATTTGACTTAGAATATTTCTCACATTTTCTTTGAATTACGTCCTAGATTTTTTTTAAAAAAAAATCAATTACGTCCTAGAATTAAACCTAGTTTTACGCTGATTTCTAATTTAAATTAGCTTGATTGAATTTCCAAAATTTAGTGTTGAATAAATGTTTAATATTTAAAACCATAGTCGAACATTTAAAAGTTATTTTTAAGACTTCTAAAAAAAAGTTATTTTTAAAACATCGCTGAATTTTCATTTAATGGAAATTTCGATTACAAAAACTTCAAAACGTCATAAATTGAACAAATTTAAGAATACTATTTCAACGCAAAATAATATATACGAGTAAATGAAATAGAAATATTTTTAAAAATACATTATTTTACCACACAAGCGTATAAAAAAAACGTGATTATTTTCTTTGTTTTTTTTTTTTTTTTTGTTTTATAATTGAATCGATTGTTTTTCTGAACTTAAATAATATGAGTTTGACTAATATACACATTTATTATGCTTGAATAAATAATAATTATTATATTAGAGAAGAAATATCCAAACATTGGAGATGGTCGCATTAAGTTGGCTAAACTTCCCTCGCTGACTTTTTTTAATGTCTTATTTTCAGCTCTGATTTTTATTTCTTTGTCTATTTTGATGTCTTTTTCCAAAAAAATAAATAAGGAAACAAAAAATAAAATATAATTATTCTTCCCTTGGTTGATTTCGAAACCTTGAAAATGCTTTTAAGATTAGCGGTATTCTTGACTCTAACTGTCAAAGTTCATTATGATCACGAGGTTTACTATTTTTTTTAATAAGCTAATTTCATTGAAAAAAATAGAAAGTAATAATTGAATCTTCTTTTTTTTCTTTTTTTAAATAATAATAATGTCTTATCTAAAAAGTAGTTGATTTTATTGATTTTTTAATATTCAAATGTTGTTATATATATATAATAGATATTAATTTTTCCTCTTAAATAAATGAATCAAATATCTGTTTCCAAAATCAAATTCGATGCTGAATTGAACTTTCACCCAAACAATAAAATTATCGTACTACTAACCTTTTCAATAATAATTCGTGAGATTTGCAACTATACAGGCACACAATTGAAGTTCTTAACAAACCATAAATTATCGATCTTAACTTTACGAATTTTAAAAGTTGTAATCAACTCATATTAATGAGATTAATCTCAGTTTTGTTCTATGATTTAAAAACTTTTATCTTAGTAATTTTAATTATAAAATTTTTAAAAAAAGATTTCATATATTTTTGCGCTTTTTTTTTCATATTCTACACTGTCTTTTATATAGGCGGAAAATTTAAAAATTTTGGTGAAATTCACTCCTTATTTTGCTATAAACGTTTTTTCTTAAAAATTCTGCCAATTATTTTAGTTTTTTTTTATACCTAAAAAAAACCCTTTTTTTTTCTTTTTTTTTTTTTGATTTTGTGAAAGTTTTACATGTGTTGCTTTCAGTTATCACATGTTGGTTTACTAAAGTTAAAAAAAACAAAAAAAAACAAAAAAACAATTTTTTGGGGTGCAACACATAAATTAAAGGATGTAAGGATGGTAAAAGAAATTGAAAAAAAAAAAAATAGAAGCCATTTGAAACCAAACTATGAGCAAGGGCTAAATAGGTAATATCACTACAAATAAATAATTATATTTTCCATTGTAGTGACGTTGCAGAGAAAATAATTATATATTTTTTTCCCTCATTGATTCGATCTTTGTGGATATAAATGTTCCCAGAAATATAAAATTCTACCGAGGAAAAAAAATAGTACCAAGCTTTGTTGAGAGAGTATTTATTTATTTTATTTTTCTGCAACGACTTTATATTTCTTGACAACCCAGTTTGGAAAGGTTTGAATTTAAAAATTGAAATAAAACTTAATTATTGTGCTTTCTCTATTTTTTTTAATTTTGATTTAGGTAAGATGTGATGTAACGTATTGATATTTGTGAAATAGAATAAAATAACAGCATTTCCTTTGATCGACCAATAAAAATGAAGTGATCTTATCGAGAAATATTTTATTTTAGTTTTTAAAACAAGACAAGATATGTTTAGAGATATTCATTTTTCTTGGAGTTGGTGCCGTGCGGGGACGTAACGGAACGGTGAATACTCGTTTAGGTGGTGAATGAGAGAGTGAGTAGGGATGAAAAATTTCCACCAACATAAACGGAACGGAGAATATATTCCTCATTCCCGTTTTTTAGATCTCCACCTTGTTTACTATTTTTTTTTTAAATAATTTTTTCTCTCTTTTTACTTATTTAATTTTTAATTATAGTTTTTTGTTTGTAGAAATATTTATTTAAATTTATATTTTTTACAATAATTAGTTATTTAATCGAAATTAACGTATATTTTCTATGAAAATTAACTATTTGAAAATATTATTAAAAAATACTTATAAAAATTAAGATTAGAAAAAGAAAAAATAAAAATAAAATGGTGAATTTTTCACTGGAACCCGATCCTCGCCAATTCCCCACGGTGAATCCCCGTCCCATTTTTGTGAAAAAAAATGATGAATTTCGCAGGGACGGAAAATGATTTTGGTGGCGGGGATGGGGACGAGGAGGGCATTTGCCGTCCCCACCTCACCCGTGGACATTTCTAGATATGTTGTATATACATTTTTACCCTCATGTACAATTTAATAATTAAGAAATTACATAATTGAATCTTTCATCTTCCTTATAAAAAGAAAAATTAGAAAAAAAAAACATTTTAACAAAAAAAATAAAACACTGCAATCTTGTAAGATTATTGAATTATTTTTTTCAAAAAAATCTTTTTTTTTTTCCTTTCATTATCATATAATAAAGTAAATTAAACAAGTACAAAAATTATGGTCTTAATTAATTAAATTTAATAAACATTTTTTATCATGTAAAAGTAAGTATAACGCAATTAGTTTCCATTAGAAGTTAACAATACTATAATTGAGCGGCATCATTGTATATCTAATGATCTTGATTAGAATCATCATCTTTAATTATTATAAAATTAAAAAAACAAACATTTATTAGAAACCATAAATAGGATTTCTTTTATTTTTCCCTTTTAATTAAAATTGTGATTTTTTTTGTTTTTAAATTTAATAACATTTAGGATTTGTTGGGAAAAAACCTTTCCTTAAAACCGCAGGAATAAGCAGAAAATAAGTGAGAAATTAAAAGGAAAAACAATAAAAGAGAACACAAGATTTTACGTGAAAAAACTTCAAACTGGAGAAAAAAACCACGGACAGAAAGAACTTCCACTATGTGAAAAATTGCAACAATCACACAGAATTCTCTCCCCGGCCCCAATTACAAAAAACACTCTCTTCAAAGCTTATACTACTCACACCCTAGATAATACAAAAGGAATTTAACTAGAGTTAGTACACCAAACTTAAAGTGCTTCCGACTTGGATGCTTTGAAACCAAAGCTTTATGCTCCTTTTATAGTGCTTGGATCATACCACTTCCTTTTAGTTCTCCGATTCCTTTAACCTTTCTGATTCATTGAACCTTTCCGATTCCTTAAACCTTTATGAATCCTTGAATCTTTCCAATGTAGAAAATCTTCTTCCTAATATTTTGCCAAAACCCAACAGGATTCGAATCTTTAACCAACCAAGTACTATATGATACATGATATCACTAAAATACTTGTCATCCTTTACACTAAAATTGTGAGTAGTGATCCCATTCTTTTTTTTTTTTTTCTATTTTTTTCCCTTTAAATTTTAATATTTTATTTTTAAATTAAGATGTAAAAGTTTGCATATTTTATTTGTTAATTTGTAAACAATTTATAATTTATTTTAGAGTAAAAAATAAATTTCATCATTATGATTTGAATAAAGTTAAAATTTGGTCTATAATTTTAAAATTAGAATTTAGTTTTTATGATTTAAATAAAATAAAATGTCAGTACATTTAAGTTTCAAAATTAAAATTTAATCATTACAATTTGATAAAACATAAATAATAGTCAATGTTATTTGTCATCATTGAAATATTAAGTACGTGAGATTAATTATTCATGTGTTAATAATGCAATTTTTTTTGTTGGTTTAGTTACATACTCACACTTTGATGCAGAACTAACGTTTTCACATTTAATTATCCAATGATTACGAATGTCATAAACCAAATTTTAAGATTTGTATCAAATGACAAACACTAAATTTTAATTTTATCTAAATCATAAGAATTAAATATTAATTTTTAAAATCAAATTACTCTAGTCTAACTTTCTTTAAAATATAAGACCAAATTTATAAGTTATCCTTTATAAATGAAAAAAAGTTAAGACCAAGAGAATTGACGAATAAATAATATTAAAAAATTTAATTATTGTACTTTCTCTATTTTTTTTTTAATTTTGATTTAGGTAAGATGTGATGTAACGTATTGATATTTGTGAAATAGAATAAAATAACAGCATTTCCTTTGATCGACCAATAAGAATGAAGTGAATTTATCGAGAAATCTTTTATTTTAGTTTTTAAAACAAGATATGTTTTTTTTTTTTTAGGATAACGAGACAAGATATGTTGTATGGGCTAAACTACATTTTTACCCAGATGATGATGTACAATTTAATAAATTACATCTTTGAATCTTTTATCTTCCTAATAAAAAAAGAAAAAGAAAAAAAAATTTAACAAAAAAATAAAACACTCCAATCTTGTAAGATTATTGAATTATTTTTTTCAATTTTATTTTTCTTTCATTATCATACAATAAAGTAAATTAAACAAATACAAAAATTATGGTCTTAATTAATTAAATTTAATAAACATTTGTGATCAAGTAAAAGTGAGTATTTCACAATTAGTTTTCATTAGAAGTCAACAAAACTAATAATTGAGCGACATCATTGTATATATTTAGAAATGTCCACGGGGTCCCCGTCCCCGAAAAAATTCCCGTTTTTTTTTCTCGGGGATCGGGTTCCCCACGGGAATTATTATTATTATTTCTTTTTTACATTTTTTAAATATTTTTTGGAAAATAATTTTAAATAATTAGATTTTCTTAGAAAAAATTTATAAATTTCAACTATATTGTTAATTATCGAAGAAAAATATTGATATGAATAGATAATTTCATCAACAAATATATTTTTATTTGAAAATTAAAGGGATAAAGTATAGAAAAAAAAAATAGACGGGGCGGGGATCGGGGAATCGGGGATGGAGAATACATTTCCCGGCCCCGATTAGTCCACGGGGAATTTTTCCCCCCGTTCCCCGCCTAACCGGGCATTCCCCGCGGGGAAAATGGACACCTCTAATATATTTAATGTTCCCAATTAAAATTACCATCCTTAATTGTAACGTCCCGACCCAACTAGGGTCTAAACCTAAGTCCTTAACTCTAAATGCATGAAAATAGTACTCGACGTCCGGGCATGTAAATTTAAAA
>JBBMKA010000002.1:3491176-3533810 GCA_037833695.1 Sechiopsis laciniata | reverse complement strand
ATTTTTTTTTTAAAGTTCAAGGACATTTTTGAAACTTTTTCAAAGTTCGGGGGTATTTTTGAAACCAAACTTTAACGGTTTCCATCCAATTTTAACGGTAAGGGTATTTTTGAAACTTATATTAAAGTTTGGGGGCATTTTTGAAACTTTTCAAAGTTTGGGGGCATTTTTGACACAACCCCCATAGTTTAGGGGTATTTTCTATAATTTAGCCTATTAATTAAATAAAAACCAGACTAACTTTAAAATTTAATTTTATGAATAGAGGAGAAGTTAATAGATGAGTTAAAATAATAGCTAGATGATGTGTTTGTTTGTATGTTTGTATAAATGTTATAATAAGAGTACGTTTGAATATTTATAGAAAAGTTGTAAGATATTTTTGTTGTTTATGAATAATGTGATATTTAAGAGTTTTTTAATTAAAAAAAAAAGAGGGGATGACTATTTAATAAAAATGAAATTGAGACACTATTTTAAACGTTGACAAAGTGGGAGGAAGACTCAGTCGCATATAACTTAATAAGAATGATGATATCTCATTATTAGATAACATATGAACTCCCATCTCAAAATAAATTGGTACTAAAAAAGTAACTCATATATCATTTAAAGATATTAAAACTTCTCACTTTTTTAATGTATATACAGAGGTCACAAGGTGAGTATCTCAAATACTTATTACCACTAATTTTGAAATGAAAACTCATATTATCACAAACATTTAATTCAGTGGTCGATAACAACAAAAAAAATTGACTTTTTTTTTTTAACATGAAACTAAAATCATTAATTTCAATTTATTTTTAATGATATTTTAACTTCAAACATGCATTTTATTTGGTTTCCAAGTCAATTATTTTCATTGGAAATTTGTTTAATTGTAATTATTTTTCGATATTTTTTATTCAAGATATTTTTGCACAAAATATTTTACTTGATCTTACTGAACGCAATTGTAAAATTAAATAGAGTAATCATAAAATAAAAAATAAATAAATGGATAATAGTCCACACATTCAAACTAATTCTTTTAAATTCTAAACATCATCTTTATGATATTGTTAAAAAATATATACACACAACAATATTCATGTTACTCACGAATTAAAAAATCATGGATAGATTCTATCAGTCCCAATGGTTGACAAACTAAAAAAAAAAAAAAAAATCTTAATTATATTACATTTTTTGTAATTCATGTTTAGGTAGAAATGAACATATTTTTTATTGATATGTGTCTAAAAATCATTGGTTGGAGTAAGATTTGCTCAAAATAGTTTCTTTTAAGAGAAATCATTTTAAACCAATGAAACAAAACAAATTTACGTTTAGAAAATCCCAAAATTAGCATCCTATTCAGCTATAAATTCCTCCAATGTAGTTCATTGTTCCTCAGGCAGCAAATAAATACTCTACAATTAAAGGCTTCTTCGGTTCAATTTCTTTTATCTCAATCACAATTGAGTTTGAGTTTTAGCCGAAGAAACTCTTTTCAATCTTATCTAGCAATGGAATTCAACAAGTTTGCTTGCGCCACCGTCTTCGTAGCTGCTGCCTTTAGTGCCGTCGTGGTCGCTGATGAGCTTTGTCTCCCGCTGCTGCACCGGGGCCGAGCAGCACTGCCTCCACCGCACTTCCCGCCCTTGGTGCCTCGCTTGTTTCATTTGTAGCCTACATTTTAAACTAAGAGAGAAATTTTTTTGTTCTATAGTCCAATTTCAAATTTTGAGTACATCAACTAGTTTGAGATGGATATTTGAATGTATGTTGTTTATTTATTTTGAATGAAGAATTAAGTTTATGGAAAATTTAATGTCCATTTCTAATTTTATTTATTTAAATAGTAATTAAAATAGGATAAATTATATCAGATGAATTCTTTTCACAAAATAATTATAAATTTGATCAAATTTTTAAAGAAAGTATGTGAAGAGCCAAATATCAATTTCAAAGATCGAATGGTGACTATAACGTTCAACTAAATTTTTATCAAACAATGAAATCATCAAATCATTGTCCTTAATTTTAACTATTTTAAAAAATTAGTTTCGTATCAATGTATTCTCATGATCAAGGTCATGAGTTTGAATCCATCTTCTAATTGTAGCAGTTGAATTTAAAAAAAAAAATCTAAATATTTTACTTTATCTTATATTTAATTGTTAAGTTTTTTAGTATGAGATTAAGGAATTCAAAACACAAAGATTGTGCTTACTAATACGTTAAGATATCTGAGCTTTTTTTTTTTTTGGAACAATATATCGCTGAGCTATTGCACCCATAGAAACACAAACAATTTGTTCTATTCGAAAATAACTACATTTATGACGTTTAGGAGTACGGATTTCATCTCTATTTTCAAATATGTACCCATCACAAATAAAAATAACTTTAAATAAAATAGAAATCAAATAACAAGAAAATAAATAATTAAATCCAAATATTATTATTACACAACTTACTAGATTATGTTTAAATATCTTTGTTATTTAGACATTCTTTCATAATCATTTAGTTTTTTATATTTTAAAATTAAACCTACAACTTACTACTCTAACATATAGTTTGATATCCTACATTTTACTTGTATTTTAAAAATCAATCTAAAAATTTTAAATACTTATTTTTTGTTTTATGGAATTTAGTTAAAATTTACATACTTCTTTAAGACAAGTTGTTTAGAAAATGAAAATATATGCAGAAAATTTAATTAAATACGAGCTTAAATTTCAATAAAAAAGAAAAAAAAAACAATTATGAAAAGAAAATCTAATCTTTAATATTGCCAAAATTTCATTTTTATAAGACACTCAAACGTTCTGAAGAATTTGAAAAAAGAGTTAATATTTTTAAGAGTTAACTCTCTCAAATTATAATTAATGGATTAGTCGCGCATTGATTATTTTGGTTGGTTGTATTTCAATTGAACTCCATTGTTATCTTTGTTGCCCACCTATTTGTATACTTGGTGAAGGTTCAACAATAATTATGAAATTGTGACGGTCATCTTCAATAAAGCTAAAACTTGAAAGAAAGAAAAAAGAAAACCTTGTTAATATAATTTAAGAATTTAATTAAAATGGAAATTTATTTTAAAACAATAAAATTTAAAGAAGAAATAAATAAAATGACCGAAACTGGTGATAGGTTGATTTTCATTATTTAGTGGTAAATCATTTTTTAAATGAAGTGGTAAATCATACAACATTGCAAATTCAATCCTGAAAATTAATATTTGATTTTGATTGAAATTGAGAGACCAAATTGACTACTAAACAATTTTTTTTTCCTTTTTATTTAATTGAAAGTATTTTTAAAAAGATCCATTTTACCGAAGAAAGCAAGATTACGATTAGACAAAAAGTTTAAAGTTCTAAAATACCATCTTTGTAATTATGTTTAATAAACAAACACATTTATAATTTATTTTAAAAAAATATATGTTAAGGTAGAAATTAACTTAAACTCAAAAAAAAAAAAAAGAAGAAGAAATTAACTTATCCATTTTTATTTATTTTTTTTAACATAAACTGACATGTTTACTATTAGAGGAAGACTAGCTCAAAAACAGTTCCTTTGTTGAGAAATTTATTTTAAACCAATAAAATAAAACCATTTCTATTTTAGAAAATCCGAAAATAGCATTTGATTGACCTATAAATTTGTCATTGTTGTTCATTATTCATCAGGCAATCTCTCACAATTACAGATTTCTTCGGTTTGTTTTCTCTCATCTCAATCACAATTGAGTTTGAGTTTTCAACCGTAGAAACTTTTTTTCATTCTCATTAGTCATGAAATTCAACAAGTTTACATGCGCCGCTCTCTTTGCCGCCGCCGCCACTCTTAATGCAGTAGCGGCCGCCGATGAGTCTTTCTCTCCAGCGGCCGCACCCGGGCCGAGCAGCTCCGCCTCCGCCGCTCTTCCAGCCCTTGGATCGCTCGTCGGCGCCTCGCTTGTTTCCTTCTTTGCATACATCTTGAACTGAAAATCTCTAAATGAAGAGAATTTCCTTCTAGTTCAATTTTAAACTTCTATTTTTTTTTTTCATCAATGCAATTATGTGATTGTGTGAGATCTGGAAAATAAAAAGATTTTAGATTAATTATTATATATATATATACACACACATTGGATATTTGCACTCATTTTTTTATAATTTTTTTTTTAATAAATGGAAGAAAAGTACAAGGTTAAATTATTCACCCCTACAATCAAATGATATTTTTAATTAAAAACAAACACAAAGAGAGCTAACCGAATGGGCCGGTGGCGTGATTGATTATCTGGTTTGGTATTAATCCATTTCCACAATCATGGTTGAGTCTAGCCAGTAGCCATAATCCACTTATATTTTTTATTTAGACCTATTAAATTTGAATATGCCAAATTTCAAATATTGTTTTTAGACTAAAAATAAATATGGTTATCCAATAAATTTCTAATAACCAGAAAATATTAATAGCATAAAAAATATAGTTATAGTAATTATCTTATACAATTTAATAATTATGAGATTACGTTCAAATGGTTATACAATTTAATAATTACAAGATTACGTTCAAATGGATAAAATATATATTTAAAAGATCAAGATTAAAATTACATCATTTATCTATTTATATAACTTTTACGGTATAACTAGTGAAATTAAAATTTAAAGGAAAAATTGGACAAGTTCAGAAAAACAAAACAAAACTCTCCCTGCAATTTAAATGGAAAATAACAATCGATTTTTTAGTATTTTAAATCATGTGATTTCAAACAAACTTTAATTTAATAAAGGTTCACCCAACCAAACCAACAACAACTTACTTTAATAAGGATGTATCCTTCTTTTTCTATTTCATTCAAAATTTGGTCGTGTTCGATTTTTTTTTTTTTTTTAATTACCTTCAATCATGGTTAAAAAAAAAAAAAAAAAAAAAAAATCAAACGCAACCAAATTTTGAACGAAATAGAAAAAGAAGGAAACTATGACAGGCAACAATGCAAGTTTCAGTATTTAAAATTAAAAAACAAAACATCTTTTTCCACGTGTCCGCCAAAGAAGAAAGTAATACAGATATAAAGAGTAGAATTGAAACACGTAACCTCCACTCTCCAACTCACAAAATAAAGATCCCCTACAACCAGACCCACGTGAACTCGCCTCCATTTTCAGCACTCCCCATTTAATCTACACCTAACACGTCAATAAAAAAAAACAATAATTTATTAGCATCAATTTAGATAACTTAACAATATCAATCACACTCAATAAAATAAGTCATAAGTTTAAATTTTTACCTACAATAATTGTAATTTCAAAAGAAAAAACAAAACCCCCATCCCATACTTTTTTATTTGAAGTAATATCGTTAATTTTATAATACAATATCGATTAAAAGTATGATTAAATAATTTTAGTTTTTAATTTTTTTTATTGATAAAATAATTATTTTAATTTTCAGATTAATCTAATTTTTAAAAGAAAATAAAATATAAAAATCAAAATTAAAAAATAAATAAAGTTTAAAAGTCAATATTATTGAAATGTTTCCGTCTTAAAACTAAATATCAAATATAATTGATTTTCCTTTCATTTAGTATTTTTGGTACTTATTATTAATTTATTTTTGGCACACACCGGTTCATCAATGGCCCTATAAATTGGGAATTTCATTGTGAAAGCTTGGCGTCTTTCTCCATATTCGAAACCCCATCTCCTTTCCGATCGTTGTAGGGTTAGTATTTCCAATTTTCTCTTCACTAATTTATTTTTTCCAATTCTTTTTTTTCTTTTTGTACTGAGTTTGTTGATCGTACGGATTTGTTTTCTTCTTTTTTTAATTTTATTTATTTTACATGTGTTTTATGTTTTCCCCTTTTGTTCTTGTTGATTTTCAGTGAAAGGGGGAGCGAAGAATCGTATTTTCGCTGGGAATTTTATGATTTTTTTTTCTATAATCATCGATACACAGCGGTCGTATAGAACTTTCCCTCCTACACCCAACGACGAACAGGTTAGAGTTTTGAATTTAAGGGTTTTTTATGTTTCTCGGAATTGATTTGTTTCGTTCTCTAATTGTTTCTGTGCAAATTAGTTTGCCATGATTGTTTGTGATGTTTTTTGAAATCGCAGATGGGTTACTCCCAGTGGATTTTTTCTCTGTTTTGTTGAAATTTCTGGCTACGTGAGGGGGATTTTTAATCAAACTTGTGGATCAAAGTACTCTTATAATGTGTTTTTTGGTAGATGCTTGCGTTTTCTGATGAGATTATAGACAATACTAGCAGATTTTTGCATGAATTTCACCTGTAGGCCTCTATTATTATTTTTATATCGTGCCCGCTACTATTCTCACTCGATATACAATTTGATCCTACAACATTTGAATGTCAAAGAAATTTTCATGTGGCTACCATGCATTGAACTTATTATCTCTTAATAATGTTACTTAACGTCCTCTTTGACTACGCGGCCACTCGAGGATCGTACTTGTAGGCCTCTAATTATTGTAATTTTTTTTTTTTATTCTTTTGCTAATCCATCCCCCTTCCTTCTTTTTGCTCATGTAAAGTGATGAACTTGAACGTGTTTGTCTTTTTAACCTTGGCCTAGGTTTGCCTTCAATGCCTGTTTTAGATTCGAGTTTGGTTTTAACCCATAACTATGGTTTTTGAGTTGGACCCTGCACTGGCTAAGTATATGCATAAAGAAGAAGAAGATGACAATAAGATGAGACTAGTAGAATGCTTCAGGACTTCTTGTTATGGTTTTTCTCATCTCGTGAGAGTTAAATACAACTTCAAGTGGAATGGCGGTCCATATTTGATTTGGTGTAGAGTTTAATTGCAATGGTTGTGCTTGGTTAGTTGAATCAGTTAAGAACATTTGGGAGAGTGGAGGGAGGGAATCAGATAGGTAAACTGAAAGTCTATTCAATGATATCCCTCTATTTTTGTTATGCGTAAATGCGGCACAACTTTTATCACTTATCATTGCATGAGTTCTATGGTTGGTCGTGTTTCCTTTTTGTGGATGTGGGATAGTTTAATTACTGATGACTAATCAATAACCCTGATTTGCTTGAAAAGTTCTACCTTTGAACCTATCTCCAATCAATTAACATGATTTGCTTGAATATTTTATCCTGTATATAGCAACTATGAACCAATCAATAAACACAATTTACTTGAAATGTTCAACCTATAGGCTGTATACTAAATCAATAACCAAGGTTTGCTTGAAAATTCAAACTTGTGCATTTGTATTATAAGCTGGTAGGTTATTATTTACAGGAAAGGTAAAAATGGAGCATAAAGAAGCAGGATGCCAAGCTCCTCCAGAAGCTCCCAAACTTTGTGTAAACAACTGTGGATTTTTTGGAAGTCCTGCAACAATGAACCTGTGTTCAAAATGCCATAAGGACTTCACCATGAAGCAAGAACAGGCCAAGCTCGCAGCATCCTCGATCGGAAACATTGTGAATGGTGGATCAAATGACCATGGCAAGATGACTCTCGTCACTTCTCCAACAAATCTAGAAGTAGAATCAGCTGTATCATCCATCATTCCAACTCAGGCATCTTGTACCTCTTCAAATGCTAGCAGCACCGTGGAGAAGGTGAAAGATAGTCCTAACAGGTGCAACACATGCAGGAAACGCGTCGGTCTAACAGGGTTCAACTGCCGATGCGGAAGCCTCTTCTGTGCAGTTCATCGCTACTCTGACAAACACAACTGCACTTTTGATTATCAAGCTGTTGGTCGGGAGGCAATCGCAAAAGCCAACCCCGTGGTGAAGGCCGAGAAGCTGGACAAAATATAAAGAGCGAACCATCGATCCAACCGTCGTGCAGTCAAGGTAGAACACCGCCTTTGTTTTTTTCTGTGTTAGAATGAAATCTATAATGTGTTTCTTCTTGGTTGATATTTTTGGTGAAAAGGTGTTTGTGAGACATGTTTGTTGCTTGGAAGAGCATAACCTGTGGAGATGATCTGAAGGGGAAATGGTGTCGGTTTTGATTATAGGTTTTGTTTGTAACCAGTCACTATGGATTATGCTATATGGTTGAAATCTCTGCTGGGGTATTTTGCCTGTTGGTGAGTTAAGCCAAATTATGGTAAAATGGAGTGAAAAATCATAATAATTTTTTTAAAAAAAAAATCAAAATTTTGTTGTTGTTGTGTTATTTCATCCTTATAATCCTCATAGTATTTGTTAGCTCCAATCCTCCAAGTAATAGAAACCATTGCGTTTACGATTTCATACTTCTAAGTAAAAATGGAGTAGTAGCTAGCCAAAAAAGTGGTTCAATCTAGGTATAGTTTGACCTAATTAATAGTTAGTTGGGTAAATTATAAAATTGGCCCAGGAAGGAAGTGGTTTGCAATTACTGTTTAAAAAAATTTATTACTCATTTCAAATTAATTGATCAATTCTTCATTTTTAAACCATTTAAAATACAAATGTTCTTTCAAAATCTTCATTCAAACGAATTTTTTCATGCAACGTTTATATCAAAATTCTTATCGAAATGAGCTAATGAACTATGGTCTCTAATTTCATAAATAATTTCATCTAAAATATGGTATTGCATATATCTCAATTTTTAATCACTTTAAATAACTCTTCGTTTTAATAAAGTATTTTAATGACTCTTATCAATCTTCATTCAAACAGCTCAACTATTCATACATAAATGATTTATGTTTTAGTCTAATTAGATACGTTAGAATAGTTTTTGTCGAGCTGTATTCATAGATGTAAATATTAAAAAAAAAAAAAAGTTTTTTTTTTTTTGAGAAAGCCAAAATAAGTGATGTAGAATGAATTGAATCAGCCGCAATGGAAAATTTTGTGGCAGAAACCAAAACAAATGAAATTATTTAGAATATGTTTGGAGCAAGGAAAATAGTAATGATTATAGAGGGAATGGTAGTGTTTGAGGCAAGGAAAATAGTAATGATTATAGAGAGAATGGTAGTGAAGAGGAGAACGGGAAGGATAATGATTATGGAAGAATGGTTATTTATGTTTGATGTGAAGATAATAATTATGAGAAGAATGATTATTTATGTTTGAGATAAAAGTAATGATTATGAAAAAAATAACCTAATAAATATGTCGTGAGTAAAAAATAGTGATGTAATGTATGAAAAGTTGTTGGAGAAAAAATAAAAAATAGTTAGGAAAAAAATAAAAAAAGTGATTGTTAAAAAACGTGATTATGAGAGATAATGATTTTCGATAATCCAAACACAAAATTATAGATAAAGAGTGCTGATAGTTAGTTCAAAACCGACATGTGGAAATGGTATGTCGGAGGCTGGGTTACGACGCGCGATGGACAGAATTAAGCGGGCAATTGGGTCAGTTTGTAAAGCGAAAGTGGACGGGGGGAGAATGTGTTCGGGCAGCTGCGGTCAGATTTGGCGGCTTTAAAAAGTTTTCAAAAAGAAAATTAATAATAATAATAAAAAAAAGCTACGACTCCCAAAGCTCACAGTTCCAATGTGAATGTCCCATTATGCCCCCCCTCCTCCCTCATCCATATTTTAAGGATACCTTTTCTTTTTCTCATATGTTTTTTAATAATAAATATATGTATTATAATATCTTCATTTTTTAAAATATCAAATTCTCTCCAACATATTTAGTCTTTTTCCTTAACTTTTTTGGGTGAACAAAGAGTTACTCAAAAAATAGAATATATATCATGGTTAATAAAATTTATATTTTTTTTAGTATAAATTGGGATGAGAGAACCATAAATTATTACTATTTTAAAATAAATGATAATCAAATACCAATTCTTAAAATTAAATCTATAATTATAATATTAAACTAGATTAACACTAAATAATAAAACTATCAAACTATCAACCTTTTTCATAATTGATAATAATAATAAAATAGGTAAACACAGACAAGACATTCTGACCTCAAACTCATAAAAAACGAATTAGTAGTTTCACTTTGTTTTTTTTTAACCATCACACCATTGAAAATCTAATGTGAATACAATATCTTCTGTTGATTTCTCATTTACTTTATTAATTTGTGTAGGTCTCAATATCAAATGCTTTGGTAATTGTGATATGGATATTTGTGAAAGAACGGATCCTTATTTTTCATCCGCAGCTAAATTTAAATTTAGAAAATAATCATAAATATGATCGTTTAAAAAAATAGTAATCATAGTAATTAATTTTAATAGTAACATTATATTAATGATACATAATACTATATTAATAAATATTTCTAATATAAATTAAAATAGATTAATGAATATAGATGGAAATCATTTAAAATTTACTTACCTAATTATTTTGTGAGAAAAAATTATCAATACAATTTTCTTTAATAATATTTAGAGTTGAAATAATATTTAAGATTGTGTTTGTTTTGGGATGTGATGAGATGAGATGTTGGGTTTCAACACCTTGTTTGGCCCAAGATGTTTCTCATCTCCTCTCGTCTTCTCTTTTTCTTTTTTATTTTTAACATTTTTTCAACTTTTTATTTTTTATTTTATATATATATATATATATATATTAACCTTTTTTCTTATTTTATTCATAATATTATTATTATTTAAATATATTAATTTGTAATGTCGGTATACAATTATAATAATTATACTATTATTATAACAAATATTTATTTAAAAAAATTTGAACTTTGAAAATTAAAATAAATAGATATATATTATCTCTTAATATATGAAAAAAAAAATATTTTTTTTTATATTTATAAAAAATTAAATATTTTTTATTCCTTTGTTTAAACATTCTTAATAACAAAAAAGTTTATGAAATTTCAACTGTTTATAGATCAATTAGAAATATCGTATTTACAAATTAATAATTAAAAAATTATTGTTATACAATAAAGTGTTTGTTTTTTATATTAACACTAAACCCCCAGGAAAAAAAAAAAAAAAAAAAAAAAAAAAAAAAAAAAAACTATTACATCAATTTATTATTAAAAAATAATTATATTTAAATAATTTATACCCATTCAATTTTTATTCATAATCTACCATTGGTTTTAAAATATTAACTTATTTTCAAAAAAAATATTGAACTTATTTTGTTTGTTATAAAAATTATATTCAAATTTTCTACTACCGGATTAAGTTACACTCTAACAATAATAGTAAAAGCGAATCTTTTTTTTTAATGGGTAAATTAATTTAAATAATTTTAAGAGTTTTGCTTATATATACAAAAAATAACTATAAGTTTCAAGACTTGTATAAGTCGACATAGAGGCACTGTCTTACATTCAAAAAACAAAAAAAACAACAATAATAAATTAGAAATATCGTATTTTACATTCAAAAAACAAAAAAAAAACAACGACAATAAATTCCAAAAATTTGAGAGGCTCTATTACTTCCATGTAATAATTATTATAAAAATGTAATTGAGTTCATTTTTACCTAACAAAAAATAAAAAATAAAAAATTTATGGGTGATTATAATTTACTAGAAGCTTCATGAACCAATAAGATAAACGCTTTCAATGTTCAATTTATTATTACATATTAATTAGCATATTTTTTTGACAATTCTTTAATGTTCTGTATGAATATGAATGAATGCATAAAATGTATTAGAAAAAAGGGATGAAGCTGATTTGAGTTCTAAGGACAACAAAAGGTGGGGTGGAGTTTTGATGCCTTTTGACAGAGGGAAGCACATAGAGAAAGCGAGATTTGTGAAGAGAGAAGAGTTTGTGGGTCTTGGTGCGTTTTGTGGTTCTTCGCCGGCGTTAATGGAGGTTTGAAGCTTCGCTGGTGACCTGTTGAAGAAGACGATTCAAGAGTTGTTTCTTGCACATCAGAAGGTTTTGGGGAGGCGCGTCATGAAAAGGATACTTGCTTTCTTTCATCGTTAGGGCGCGTCATTGGTTGGATTTTGTATGGTTTGGATGGTGTCTCTACGAGCTTGGTTTGAACTCGTAGATAAAGGCTTGAACACTGCTAGAATCATGAAGGTTTCGTGTCAGGAGAAAGTTAGTTTTCATTTGAGAGCTTTCTTTTCCCTCTTCTCTTTGGTAGAGTCTTATTCTTCAGTCAGTGATATGGATATCAGATTACTCTAAAAAAGACTATAAAAAAAACCCCGAGAATGGGGCAAGGATAGTTTGTGCATCTTTCCTATTGGAGTATTTCTACTTCATGTCGGGCAAGATTTTAGCTCGAATTTTTGTTTCTTGTTGTAAGTTTGGTCAGTATCTCGGTTCTTTCCTTTTAAATGGTCACGCTCCAATTTGTGGTGTCGATCCAGTGTGTGGTCTCTCTAGTCGGGAGATGTGGGTGTACTCGGGTTTTATTGGTTAATGCAAGTTTGATGTTTTTTTTTTTTTTTTTTTTTTAAGTTGTTTTTTAATAAAATAAAAACAAAAATTGATATGAAGATTTTAGAGTAAGGACTTGAAAATATAAGTTACTTATTGTATGACTTCTCTCCTTACTTTTTGACGTATGGTATATTCTTTCTTTAAAAAAAAAAAAAATCATTATATATTCTAATTTAACTATGAAATGAAAAGGACGGCCTTCCTTTTTATTATTATTATTTTTTTAATGTTAAGTACACGCAACATATTGTAATTCTACTTTAATTCTATTATTGTAGAGGACATAAGAAAATGTCTTATTGCTTGACTTTGGGAGTTACCTATACAACTATGAAACCATTCATTATTCAAAAAAAGTATATAATGGCTTGTGTAGACTAATTCCATGCTACTTTTAAAAAACTTCTTTTTTTTTTTTTTTAATTTTAAATTTTTGTCATCGGTTAGGCATCTACAAAGTAAAAAAGATTAATTCATAGATATTCTCTCATGACAAAATAATAAAAGAAAAATAAAACTTTCAAAGTGATTGACTCTCCTTTCATTTAACATTGTTGTCCCCCACAGCCACTTTTGGTGTTGTATTTTTTACTTTTCAATTTCTTGACTTTTTTTAATTGCTTTGATAAATACTATATATTGCCTTCAGAAATAGTATATCATGTATTGTTTAATAATTTGTTGATTACACTTCGAAATTCCAAATATGATTGAATTATAAAAAAATAAAAAAAAAGTAATTCAATAAATTTTACAACTAAGAAAGAAAAATGCAATAAAAGGCAAAAGGAAGTTTTTTTTAGATTGGCAAAAGGAAATTACCAAACGAATCAAACGAAATAATAATAAGTATTATTATTATAATCCATAAAAGGCATAATAATAAAGTTAAATTATAAGTTCCGTTTTCCTTTGGTGTGAAATGACAATTTAGCTCATAATTGAAGTAAGTTAAAATTTAATCTCATTTTTATAGATTTGTAAGTAATAATTAGAGATGTTTACAGGATGGAGCCAGTATTGGGGAATAGCTTTCCTAGCCCCGTCCCTGTCACCAAAATTAATCTCCATCCCTATGAAATTCACTATATTTTTTTTGCAAGGATTGGGGCGGGGATTCCCTGCAAGAACGGGTGGGCATCGGGTTGCTCGAGGAGCAATTTTCCCCATTTATTTATTTTTCTCTTTTATAATATTAATTTTATAAGGTTTTTATAATAGCATTTTCAACTAGTTGATTGTCATGAAAAAATATATATTTATTTTTCAATTAGATAGCTAATTATCAAATAAAATATATATTTGATTACATATTTCTACCTTTCAATAAAAGAGTACTCATACTTTTCTATTTCTACCATTAAATCTACAATATATATATATAGATATATAATGATAATAAAGGTACAACAAGTAAATTCTTTTTAAAAAAAAGTACAGCAAGCAATTGTGCTAATTAGTAAAGGTAAAAGTTAAACCAACTAAAACACAAAAACAGCTAAATCATATATATGAGTTTCCAACAAACAATTGCTATATATATATATATATATATATATATAAAATTTACCTAAATTTCTTGTAACTGCCACCAAAAAAGTATAGCTAAATTTGAATGAGTAAAAATGAGAACAAAATTTAAAAATAATTAGAAAATATAAACGAGGGCGAATCGGAGAATTGGGGATGGAGAATACATTCACCGTCTCCGTTTACCTTGCGGGGATTTTTTACTTCGCGCTCACTCTCCCCTTTCCCGTATAAACGAGAATTCACCACCCCGTTCGGGGCGGGTCGAGGTAAAATGGACATCTCTAGTTGTGATAGATCAAATCATTTTTTGTTAAGTAAAATCGAAATATTAAGAATGCAATAATTACCTATAAAAGTGAAAATTAGGTAGTCTTTTATATTTTGTGCGTTAAAGTAGATGATTGCATAACAATGAAGTTGCTAATTTCAATAAGTCTTCAAAAACTACATTCTTTCGATTCAAAAAAAAGAAAACTACATTTTTTATTTTAATTTTCATATTTTGTTTTAGATTTTAAAAATATAGGTAAATCAGGCAATCTAAAGTAAGAAAAATCATATGTTAATATAGTGTTTGTAGGTAAAAATTTTAAAAACAAATTAGTTATCAAGCTCAACCTCTTAAAATCACATATATTAAATTTTGTTTTTTTTTTTTAAATATTATATTAAATTTTGTTTTTAATCATAATTGACATAATATATGACATTATTATCAATTACTATTTAATTAAAAAACAACATAGCATTTAAGTAATTTATTATAGATAGCAAATTCTGTTCCATATTTAAATTATAACACATTTTTAAAAATATTTTATGCAACAAATTACGAAAATATTTAACTCCTATCAATTTTGTGACTATTAATTTATTATAAAATTTTAAAAATTATATAAATTTTTTCTTTATTTTCTACTCATTAAAAATCCCCTAATATTTATTTATTGACATAACCTAATAATCTCCCAAAAAAGAATAAAGTGGTGAAAGTAATTAGCACCATAATGACGAAAAACACGTCACCAGCCAATTAAAAAGTAAATACAGAAAATAAAAGGGTCATTTCGGTAAAGTGGGAAAAAGAAATGTTCGATACGCGTCTCAATGAGGCCCATATTTCATCGCCATTACCGACCTTTCAATCCCTTCAAATCCCCATTTCCCTTTTTTTTTTTTTTTCTCATTCTCTAAAAAAAAAATCCCAATTCCTTGATCCAAATCTTCTCGTTCTTATCATTTCTTTCTCAATCTACCCGGGGATTTGGATTCGATCGGAAAATATGGCTCAGAGGACCGAGCAGGAGGAGGCGGAGTTCAAAGTACCGGAGACGATCACGCTCTGCATCAACAACTGCGGCTTGACCGGGAATCCAGCGACGAATAACATGTGTCAGAAGTGCTTTAACGCCACCACTGCGGCGGCGGCGACGACGGCGTCCATGGCGGTGAAGTTTTCTGGCGAGAAAAGTCCAAGATCTACCGCATCTCGCTCTCCGGAGAAGTTTCAGTTCGTTTCCGAGGCTAGGAGGATTACGACGGCGGTTGATCGTCCGAAGGTTGACGAATCGGCGAAGCGCGAGGTGAATCGGTGCTCCGGATGTAGAAAACGCGTCGGATTGACCGGATTTAGGTGCCGATGCGGCGATTTGTTTTGTTCGGAGCACCGATATTCAGATCGTCACGATTGTAGCTTCGATTACAAGGCCGCTGGCCGTGAAGCGATCGCAAGGGAGAATCCGGTGGTGAAAGCGGCGAAGATCGTTAGAGTTTAAATCCGTAGATTGATTTTTTTTTTTTTTTGAACGAAGGAAAAACGAATCTGAAGGTGAAAAAATTTGTGAAATCTCTGAGCTGATTGTTGAAATTTTCTTTTGGAGTATATTGAGGATCAAATCCTCGAATTATTCTCAGAATTAGAGATTGAGAAAAATCATTGATGAAGATAAAGATGAAGATGATCGTTGTGTTTTCTCAGATAATTATGTTCTTGATTTATTTGTTAATTTTAATTTTTCCTTTTTTTTTGTTTGTTTGTTCGAAGAAAGGAAAGATAAAGATTATCGTGGCGTATGAAGTTGATGTTGGTGTTCATGTTCTTTGTTACTTTTTCTGTTGCTTGAAAATTCCAATGGCAATGGCATGTGTTGTAAATTTATTGAAGTTCAGGGTTTTATTGGTAGTTTGAATTTTACCTCCGATCGCGCTTTGAAAAAATCGTGTTTTTTGTTATAAATAATTATTAGTCGTTTTTTTAAAAAAAAAATAATAATTAATTATCTGTCTTATCTTTTTGAAAATAGAGTCTCAACTTTTTAAAATAATTATTATCGTTTAACTTTTTTTTTTTATACAACATATTTGGAGAAAAGGCATTATAACCTATTACTAAATGGTACAACATGCTTATTACTAAATTCTACAACATGTTTAATTAATACATGTTAAACTAAAAAAAGATAATAACAAAGTATACATTTTAGTTTAATCTTTATATTTTAATTTTGAATACTTTTACTTGATATTTTAATAATGTCTATTTTTAAACTTTAGTATTAAAATTATAGTTAAAAATATTATTAGATAAATTTTAAATTTAAGTGTAGGGATTAAGTGATTATTTTAGTAGTGTTAAAAAAAGTGATTATTTTAGTTTTTAAGTAAATTTAATTTTTAAAATAAAATAAATATAAAAGTAAACTTTGACTCAAATGAAAGCATTATTACAATAGTGGTTAAAAATGTTCCATTTTAAAATACAAAAATCAAATTAAAATTAAATAAAAACTTTTACAATAAAGTACATGTAAGATATTTGAATTTGAAAATGTTTGGACTAAATATTTTGTCTTACACATATAAAAGCAAAAATTCCCCAGAATAGCTCATTGGGTATAATGAAAAAAGAAACAATAGTTGAAATAAGCCTATAAAATCTTATATAAAAAGCATTATTATATATTTATTTCAGAGCTAAATACTAATTTTTAAGATTAAATCTGTACTGTAATATTGAATTGGATTACCCCTAACAATGAAATCGACCACTAACTCTTTCGATTGTTAAATTTGTAGGTTAGTTTGACAATTGCGAAAGAATTAAGCAAAACTATTTCAAAAGTCACATTTTCGTAAGAACTCTAATCATACATATAATTAACAATAACAATAACTGTAATTCATAAATTAAAATATAAGAATGAGATAAAGTTTCGAAAAGAAAAAAAGGAAGTCATCAAGTTACAGGATCAATATTCTCATTTCAAATATCTCAAAAAAAAAAAACAAAAAAAAAAGACAAGCAAGTCTATAATTTAGCTCGAAATTATATATTAATTTTTATAAGAAAAAAAATCTCGAAATGATATGTTTAAAAAAGAAATAATAGTAGTACGGGCCCAACAGTCAGTGCTGAGCTTTTGGATGTGATGAAAAGCTGTGCGAAAAATCAGAAGTTTTGTTGGACCCTTACTGCCACATAATCAACAGTTTTTGTATTTAAAATTTCAAGATCTATTTTTTTATTCAAGAACTTTAATACGCATTTTAAAAACTACTATTTATTTTTTCATGAATATACATAAAAGTTCTATAATTAAATTAATTAAATATAAACAAGTAAATAAATAATAATAACAACTAAAGTTGGACGGTCAGTCCAATAATTTCCATTATTTTTAGGGTTGGCTATAATTTTTTATTTTCTGCTGATTAGCAATCATTATCAGATTTTATATTTTATCTTTCCACTAATTAATTCAATTTTCTTTTTGTAGCTCTACATATTTTATTGGTCCTTGAATTATTCTACTTTATTATATTTTGATCCTTCTACTTATTGTTTTTGGTTTTGCAAATCAAAGAAAATAATCATAATTGGTTACGAGCCCTATTTTCTTTTAAAATCTAATTGAGCCCTTTATTTCATATTTAAAATAAAATTAATACTCAGATTAGTGGTGCACTGATCTTATTGTTTGGTAATAATTCAGTTCAATATCACAGTCATTACTTGATCCAAACTCTCAAGGTATTTAACTCTCATTTATTTGAGAGTCATAGTGCCCTCTGTATAGGTTTTATTATCCGTACTAAAAAAAAAAATTGATACCATCTATTTTCAAACTCAAAACTATATTAGTTTAAAGTAAAATTAAACCACTCATGAAATGTATTTTTGAAAGTTTATGGATTAAATTGTAATTTTTATATCTACCCTCTGAATTTAAAAAAATAAATACATAGATATGAAAATGACATGAGGGATCTATTTTTTTTTTAAGTCTTTTCAATACAAAAAAGTGGCGAAGGTATATTAGGTTAGCTTGAAAGGACTACGGATATAAGGTTGTGATCAACATAATATTGTTTGATGTTAGTAATGGTTTTGTTTTGTATTGATTAATTTTAGAGATTAAAATTGAGATTGAGATGGAGAAGCCTTTTACTTTGTCTTGTTCTTCACCTTGCTTTCCCAAGTTGGCTCCACATTTGGGGAAAAACAATGAACAAGCTGCATAAAAGTCACTATGGATTAAAGGTCATTTTGGAAGAATTCATATCACTCCAAGTGCCCTTTGGAAGTTCTTGGAGATATATAGATGAGTGCGAAAAAACCGTTTACCTTTTCGATGATCTTAAGCTCTTTTTCGACATTAGATAGCATTGTTATAGTCTACACATTCATAATGATATGATATTGTTCAGTTTAGATATATAATCCATATTAACTTTATCTTTGAAAAAGAAAAACTTCATAAAGATTTGGTTTCCACTTATATTCCATAATTTTTTTATAGAGACCAGGTAATGGTGTTCCTCAAAAAATAACATAATATTTCTCTTTCTTAGCCATTATTTTGCCAAGGCATCTTGTTTAATTAGTTATCTTAAAGTTATGGGCCATAATGAGTCTATAGAACAAAAAATACCATATCAAGCAATAATACAGTGTAAAGGTGTCCAAATGGATCTAAATTTAAGGCCAAGAATATTTCTGAAATGTTTTAAAAAGTCTAAGATTAATTTTGAAAATTTCAAAGTCTAGGACTATTTTGACACTAATCCAATATTCAAAAATATTTTCTTTTTTTTTTTTTAATTTAAATTTATAATTTAACCTATCATTTATACATTTATTTTGAATTTTACTCCATTTTGAAATGTATAATTATTTACTAACAATATCCTAAAAAAATTCTACACATGAATACGTAAACGCAAATAGGAAAGAACTACATTTGATATATCTGACACATTAAGTGCTACATAAATTTATACAAATTAGACATATACCACTATTTCTCAATATAAAATTTAGAGTTTCCATCTAAAGTTTTGGTGGAAAAAATAAGTTTTGGGCCGAATGTTTGGGTCCACCGTAAGCACAAAAAATCATCCACGTTGGATGAAACCCCAGCTTCTCCGAGAAGCTTTCCGAACGAAATTTACAGTTTCCGCCATGAAACTCCGCCACGGATCTGCGAGGTTTATCGCCGGCCGCCGTAGTCATTCTCCCCTAAACTTCAGGCCTCTTAGGTCAAAGTGAAATCTACAGAAGGTATTTCTTCAATTTTCCTTTTCAACACTGTCTTTTTAATTCCTGAAGTTTGTCTCATTTTCGTAATTCTCGGATCTTTTTCTTCTTCTCCGATTACTGTTCAATCGAGCCAATGAGTAAAGAAATAATTCAACAATGTGTTTCCATTTGCCATTGTCAATCAACTGCTGTATTTCAATCGCTTTTCTACTGTTCAATTGCCCGCGGTTCAATTTCATTTATTGTCATTAGTTATTACTGTTATAACTATTTGATTCTGACAAATAAAGCCGAAATTTGCAGAATATTGAGGTTGATTCGAAATTTGTTTGTCTTTATAGTTATTCTTTGGGATCTGGATGTTTTCTATTGTTGAGTTTATAGCTCTTTGTTACCAATGGCAATACGACTGTGGTAAACGTGTTTGGAGAAACAGATCAAATTGAGTTTTCGCCACTATTAGCCGTAGTAAAATCGGAATTTGACCTACAATTGTGAAAATCTAGATCAATCGCCATCTTAAGCAAAAATTCGGAGGTATAATGCATGGGGTATTTAGGGATTCATTGGGTTTATGGGAATCTCTTACCCTGGTTTAATTAGTTATGTTTTTTTCTCTTGAAATGGGGGTTTGGCTGAAATTTCTTTGTTCCTATTATTGTTCTCGGGTTTGTTTAGAGGTTAAAGAGGTTATGTGATCACGTATCCAAAAATTACTTTCATACGAGTTTCTCTGATAATATTAATGTTGTAGGGTAAGGCGGTTGTCTCATGTGAATAGTTGAAGTGTGATTAAGCTGAACGAGACCTCACTTATGTGATATAAACTAAAATGAAAACAAAAATAATGATTATTGTTTTCTTCAATAATTGAGACCGTTTATAATGTGTTTGTCCTTTTTTCTTTAATGTTCTTTCAGATATGGATATGGAGGCTGACCAAGATCACTCTCTAAAACTTGAAGGGTCCTCTGTTGAAGATGATGATCTAAAGTACATTTCTAGGCTTAGTACTATTCTGGTTGCAACGATCCAGGAAACAAAGGACAGGATGTCCAAGATAGAATATATCTTCTGCAGCCAGCTTTTTCCCAGTTTTCAAACAAAGTCTAAAAGCTTGCAAAAAGTATATTCTGAGGCTAAGAAATCTGCAGAGGCTGCATGGAAAGAGAAAGAAACCAACCTCATGTTCCAAATAGAAAAGCTCAAACAGGAAAACCAGCATGTCCTTGAAGAGAATCAATCTTTGAGACTCGAGAAAGAAAAGCCATCAAAGGAGCAAGAAGAAATGATGAATTTACTGCAAACCAAAAAATTGGGTGAACAACTCAAAGTTGAGGAGCTATCACAGCAACTGTAGCAGAAATCAAGAGAGATTGATGAGGGAATTGAATTGCAGCAGAAATTACTTGAAATGGTTCGGGCAAAAACCTCTCTGATAATTAGTAAGGAACAAAAACTGAAAGAGCAAGAAAACCAATCAAATGCATTTCGCACCAAATTGACTAGCCTTGAGATAAAGTTTGACGGCCTCCAAAAGAAGCTTAAAGAGAAGGCAGATGAAGTATCTAAGGTTAAAAAGTTGGACGAGAACTTGTCCAAGAAAATTGAATCACAAGCTTCAGAAATTATGAATATTGAACAGATGAATAATGACCAGCAGAAAGAGAAACAAAGGCTTGTGGTCAAGCTAGAAAAATTGCAGGAGAATGTCAATGGCCTAAAGAAGGAGCTTTTGAAGAAAACTGAGGAAGTTGAAGAAGGAAGGAAACTGCAAGCCAAGTTGCTTGAGCAGATTGATTCAGCTGGCTCAGAAATTTCAAAGAATAAAGAGCAGATTGGTTTGAAGTCCTGTGAGTCACTGGCTGAAAAGAAGGCAAGAAGAGGAGTTTTTGATGCCTACATAAGGCAGAAATCACAATATAACTCTCTTTGCAAAAAGTTTGATCTTACTAGCAATGATATGCTGCCAAAAAACAGAATAGAATCTGATTCAATGGCTTATAATCAAGATCTTGCACCCTCACTTGGTAAAAACGCTCTTCTTTTTTATTGTAAATACAATTCTCCCTGTTAATGTTTATTTTGTTTTGCTCAAATCCGTTAAGACTGATTTTTAACTTTTTGTTACAATTGCTCGAAGATATACCAAACACAATAGTTTCTTCAATATCCAGCATAATAAATACTTCAGTAACTAGACGATAAATAGAAATTACAGGATGAAATAGAAGGATAAAGAACGATAACAAAACGATCTAACCAGTGAGTTTGAGAGCACCAGATTTCTCCTCCAAGTCCTCAGACCTCTACTCCAAAAACACACCTTTCCTTACAACTAACGCCTGTTTATGCTCCAATTCCCTCCCTCCATATAAGACTGACCTAACTAAATTCTCCCTCTAGAATATCCAATTTACCATTGACATTAGGGTCTCACATAATCATTGTCCTATTAAGAAAAATATCCCCAAACGTTATCCAGATTCCTTATTTAATTATCTATTAATTGGTGCAGTAGATCCTGATGCGGAAACTGAAGAACCTTCTATGCTCATTTCTCTTACATGTCAAGTAAAGAAAGAGCTAAGGGTGCACAATAATATAGAGGACAAAAAGGGAGCCAAGTTAAATCAGTCCTCAAACTTCCGTTCCCCTCCAAAAACTCCTAGTTTCCCAAGTGGCTCGAAACGTAGTTGCATTGGAAAGCCTGCACCAGTAGCTTCCAAAAGACCAGCACCTTATTGGAGAGATACCAGAACCCACCATCAAGTGCAGGCCGGATGTGATCCACATGACGATTTTCTCGATACTCCATTAGAGAACATCAGAGAGAACTTAAACAAGCCTGTGAAGGACAGAGTTAATGATCTTCCTCTTCCTAAAGTGGCTGTAAATGACATCGACATGGACGACGAGATGCATGATATGAATGCTGTTAAACCACCACAAAATCAGCAGATGCCAGTTTCAGTGACTGGCAACAGGGGAGGCTATAAGTTTGTGGAGCCAGTGAGAAAGAAAGCTGACAGGCAAAGTTTAAAAGGAATACAATGTAAGCAATGCAAGAAGTTTCATGATGCTGTTCTTCCAGACGATGGCAATGAAGAAACTAATGGCGATAAACGAGGTTTACGGTGTGAGCATCACGATGGGGTTTCGAGGCATCGGTATAGGTATGTTCCGCGCATGACTCCTGAAGGATTTTGGAACATTGGATTTGAATCTGAAATGGAATGTTAGTGTAGGATACTGAAAATGATTTGATCAAACTCATTGTTTGATGCTTTGATAATTAGGGGCACAATATGGTGTATATTTCAGGAAGACAACATTGAAAAAGAATTGTACATTGGGGTATATAGATGAAAGTTTTCATTTTACCACAAATTTATTTTCTGTTTGTGGGGAAAGCTGGAATAATATCTCATGATTAGAACAATTGTTTAATAATAATAGATGGCAATGGTTTCAATTATGAAAATATCATGTCCATTGCAAGGATTGGAAAAACCATTGGTACTCTTGAACAAATTTCTAAATGTCAGACAAAAATATGTCCCAAACCTTTAATCTTATGGAAACATGAACAAAAAATATCGATAAAATATTGTATTTGATTTATATATATGAAAAATTAAATAATTCAAGAGGATATTTAAATGAACTAATAAGCATTTTTAATTTTAATTAAAATTTATTTTTGTTATATTATATTCAGATTACTGTAAGAAGATAATGTGAAATACATTTATGAATTTTTAACAATCCAAAGCTAATATAAGGTATGACAACATCTATATAGCTAACATATGTATTCTTTTGAAGTCGAAAGTTAAAATCTGTACTTCACAAAAAAAAAAAGAGGCAATATATGACAACAAATGAACTTTCAAGACCATATTGTAAACAATGTTTCTACATTCTTTCATTTTTCTCAGCTGTCTACAAATTAATTTAAAATGGTACAAAATTTCATATAAAATAATCAAGCATAAAGATCCTCTGTAATGATAGATTGTTCATTGTTGGTAGAACCCTCCTGGGCAAATTGAAAATGCTCGTAATTTAACTGTCTTGAAGCTTCATATATGGCAATGCCAACACTCACAGATAGATTGAGGCATCTCACATAAGTTTCAACCATGGGAATTCTAATGGCCCCTCCACCAAATGGCTGGTTTTTGCAATCCTCAAGAGCTTCAGTTGGTAAGCCACTAGTTTCCGAGCCAAATAACAAGTAATCACCTCGCTTGTACGAAAAATCCTGCAGAAATGGAAGGAGAACAATCCTTGTTTCTCAAAACCCCTCCTAGACCATGAGCGATCGATGTTTTCGGAAGAACTATATAACAAAAAGCATCAATGAAATGGGCACTCACCGAGTGAAGTGCAGTCCCTCTCTTTGTAAATGCTAGCAGTCGCTTATCTCCTTCCTGCACATATCAACTCGATTGGAAAACATGTTTCAACGGTGCAGGATGCAAACAGAAAGACACTCAAAGAATAGACAACCAAATAGAGTTTTGAGCACATTTTCTTGCTGACTCATGAACAGGATCCATACAAACATGAGATAAAGCAATTTAGAGTTAGTTTGGGATGTGTGTGAATGAAGATTACCTGCTTATTGAAGTAGTCTCTGAAGTCTGCCCACGTGCTATGAATTTTAACGACGACATATCTAAAAAACAACGTCAAAACTTGAAAACAATTAAGAGTTGAACCACATGTAAAGTGGCAGGTTGGTTTAACAAACTCAAACAACTTTAAGTAGAGCACAATTTCCTAACATTCAAAGAATTAGAGTCCCTATAACTGTAAAGGAAAAGAATCATATACAAAATGCATCATGGGATACGGCCAATAATCCAAACCAGCACGCTTTAACTTCGTGTCATCTACCTTAAATCCCAATGGCTGAAAAAGAATTACAGAAACGAATAATACGAGCAGATAAGTTTTTGAAGTCAGCAGCAGCTCCATACATGACTTTTTTGGGGATCTTCAGCTACAATTTAGAAGGGGAAATCAGAATGATTACACTGGAAGTATTTTTGTTTCGATACTAACCCCAACTAGATGTAGTCCAACAGCTGATGCAGCACATGTTCTGGCAATGCTACCAGTGTTCCCAGGAATCTGTCAAGGACAACAGAAATCTCAGAGCCAGTCTTGAGGTTGTCTGCAACCCAAAAACGAAAAAAATGGAGAAATTATGATTTAGAGTTTACCGAGTTTCACACAACTGCATATAACTTGTGCTATATGATTAAAAAAAAAAAAAACTAAAGAGATGTACGTTTATGTATAGACAATGGGAAATGTGCCTTTTGTTATGTATACAAGAAGCATTTTGTGCAAATGAAAATAAAAGCTTATAATAGCATCACAAGATCTTTAGTTCTGATATGAAATCAACAATAAGAATGTAGGAGACAAATTTTCAAGCAATCTATTGATTTGCTTTCAAGCAATTTCCAAGCAATCTATTGTCATTTCAACAAGACATCACGTTTCCTCAACCCACACTTCTCAACTTGGAGAAGGCTTTAGCCAAGCAGGCCTAGTCAATGCCAATTACGAGCAACAGTACTATACTAATTCCAACTTGTCAACCATCTAATAATATCACCTAAGATCTCAAGTTTACCATCAACCTTACGCACACAACAAAAATTGATGTAAATATCTAACTAAAGGTCACATACTTATTTGCTTTCAAAGAAAATGCCAATTGAAATGTCAGCAAATTTCCCTATGTTATAATCCTCTGGATTTCTTTTGTTTGTCTCGATGTAAATTCATGTAGACCAGTGATTCAAAGACCATCAAGAATCTCAGAAAAGCTATCCTATATTGGTTTCAGGGGCTCTATCCACCAAAACTCTAGTCACATAATGTACGACCTAGTAACCAAGAGAAACCTCCAGCCCCAAAATGTTATTGAAACCCTCTCCCAAAGGCTCTACCCTGGCGAATTCAGGGGCACCCGCATTTGCCCCAAAGGCCTAGGAGGGGAAGGTTTTTTCTTATTAAGCTCACCCCACCGTTCGAAGCTATCCTATTCCATTGTCTGCAAGCTACAGCCAATTGACATTTGATTAAAAACAAAGTTCCTACCATCTAGACAATCAAACAAAGCTTAAAGCAATATGAAACTCCTTAAAAGTGTTCAATCAAGCCAAACCAAACTACCCAAAATACAAATAGAAACATCAATTAAAGATATCGATTACTTGAAAGAAGAATTCAAGAATCAGCTAAGCAATTTCAAGTATAAAGTCGGAGGGCAATAGTACCAGGGGAGAAACCAACACAACTTGAAGAAGCTTTGGGTGCGAAACCCCATTGAGGGCCTCACCGACACCGCGCGGAAGAGAACCAAAACCCTCCCCTCTTTCAGCTGCGCCATTACCAAAACCAAATCAAACCAAAAAAACCAATTCAGAGCCGAAATTAGAGATACAAACTTACACAAGGAGCAGAAGAGGCGGCGCCGGTGAGGAGAGGAAGAGCGTGGTTGGTTGCGTTTGTGGCTGAAATGGGCGAAACTGTGACGGCGAAGAAGACGATGAGCCGTCGTGGATGAGCGAGGTTGAAATGGCGAAAACGGGTTTAGAGTTCTGAGAGTTGTGTCCATTAATGGCATCTTAGCAGAGCAACCTTCTTCTTCTTCTTCTTCTCGGCTGCTGCTCGCGTTTCGAATCTCAGGTTTCTTTCCTGCTGGTGTGTTTTTACAAAGTAGATTTTGGTTACTCTTGAATTCAATTAATTAAGGGTAAAATCTCGCTTTGCTCCTTCAATTATGATGTAAATTTCATTTTGGTGTGTCAATTTTTAAATGTTTAATTTTAGTCTTCAAATTATCATTTTTGTTCCTCAATTTTCAAAAGTTCAAGTTTGGTCCTTCAACTTTTTAAAAAGTTTAAAAATAGTCTAAGTTAGAAAAATAACTTAACTTTAATTAAAATAGATGAGGTGGCAAAATAATAATAATAAAATAAATTTATTATCTTCTCCTTCACTTCTCTCTTAGCATCTGTTCATTTCAATTTTTTTTTTCTTTTTAAATAGGAGTATAATTCTTCAAATTTGAATACCCATTTATATGGAGAGATTTTTGGAAACTTTTATTAGAGAGGTTTATTAAATAAATGATGAGGAGAAAGACATGCTTACATTTTTTTAAACCTTCAATGGAGAGATTTTTGGATTTCTCTTTGATTTCTTGTGATGTTTCTAAGTCTCTCCAGGAAACTACACATGATTTTCTTCGCATTTATGTGGTTTGTGAGAGTAAGGTATAGAATCAGGTTTTTATCTTTTTTAATTTATTTTATGGGTGGTTGATTTTTATGTTGCCTTTTGTAAACATGAAAGAATTACACCATTTTAATATTAGTCTACCATCTTTTCTAATTTTATCTAATGCTTTTAAACAAATAAGTTCTAAATATAATTATCTTATTTTTTACTCGAGATGGATTTGTTAGGGAATATCTCGTTGCAAGTATTTAGAATGGATTGAGTTGAGATGAGAGGTAATCAAATTTTAAGGTTTGTGCCTTTTTTTTTTATTAAAATGCACAGGTCTTAAAGAGAAAGAAAGTGAAGAAGATGACAATAAATTTATTTTATTATTATTATTTTGTCACCTCATCTATTTTAACTAGGATTAAGTTGTTTTTCTAGACTATTTTTAAACTTTTTAAAAAGTTGAAGGACCAAAATTGGAATTTTGAAAGTTGAAGGACCAAAACGAAACAAAAATGATAGTTTGAGGACTAAAATTGAACTTTTGAAAGTTCATAGACCAAAATGGAATTTACATGAGCTTTAGGGACCAAAATGGTATTTTACCCATTAATTAATTAAGAATAATTTGAATTAATAGTTATTTAATTCTTTTTGGTTTTATAAAATAATTATTGAGCCATCAAATAATTTACAAAATTGAGAGTAGTTTTTTTTTTTTTTGAAAACCAAAATTGAAAGTAGTCGGTGATTTGATAGTTTTATTATTTGTTTCAGGATTGAATTTTTGTCCATGGTATTGAATTGTAGTACTACCAAATAATGAAACCCACCGATCATTTTGGTAAAAAAAGAAAGAAAAAAAATAAGCCTTACTATCTTTAATTATTAATATATTGGTGACGTAACTTGCCCATAACTTAAAATTTAGGGTCATCGTGGGACAATCTAGTTGGTTGATGTGTGCTTAATCGGATGTTCAGAGTTCGAGACCGTTAGAGAATTGCTTAAATAAAAAAATTCTCCAATATATCTAAGTACCACAACTTATGTACGGTAATGTTGTCGTATAGGAGAGCGAAACTCCAATTTTGAAGTTAAAAATAATAATTTAAAAAAAAAAGAAAAAAAAAACTTAAAATTTATGCCTCATTTGTTAACCGTAGAGTTGGATTTTAATAGCCCACAAACACTTTTTATTTATTTAATTTTTGTTATTTAATGGAATTTGGGTCATCTGATGCGTAAACGAAACTTTTCCTTTTTATTATATTTACGAACGACGATCAAACAGGTCATCCTACTTTCACTTTTGTGCGCAAACACAAATCGCCCAGACAGGTTTCGGATCAGTTGATGATTTATTTCAGTCCAATCGCTCCTCAATTTCATCTACCGTTCTTCAACCAGGGCTGGCGAAATCGAATTCACATCGAGTTTCGCAGCCAAAGCGCAGGATTTTCCTTTTCAGATTCAAGATTGTTCTAACAACGTTCAGGTTAGCTAATAATTTATTTTGATCGATTGAATCATATAGTACACGCTGTTGATCGTTTTGATTTCTGTATTTGCTTATATTTTCAGTTTTGATTGTATTGTTCTTCGCGGGTTATTAGGTTCAGGAGCTAGGGTTTTTTTTTCAACGATTTGATGAGAGGTCTGGTGGAATTTACCCGTATCAACAAAGTTACGGAAATATTGGAGTGTGGTTTTTTGTTAATCGTTGTCTGGTTAATTTTATTGTATAAATCGCCGTTTTGATTTGGTCGGTTAACTGTCTTGAGTTTTTGATCGATTTCCTGCTTAAGCAGCTCCGGTTAGGATTTTTTTTATATCAATTTCTCCAGGGCATTTTGTTCATATCTTTTTTTGTTTTGAAAATCGTAGCTTTGCTCCACTATATTTGGGGCAACCACGCTTGTCCCTAGGCCAGGCACGTTGGGTGAACTGTTTTGGTGTCTTTGTGGCATGTCAATGGAAGGTGGTTATAGGGTCTGGTCTGCAGTGCTTATATATAAATATATTATTCTTTATATAAAGATGTCGGATTAACAATGCCATGCTTAACTAGTGAAAAATTCAGGTGCTGTTTGAATGGAGCAGGTTTTCTGTTTTCATTTATCATTTGGGATTTCCCATTTTCTTGGGTGGATTGGATGTCAATTTTATTATTTCAAGCGTTGTCTGCTAGTCTAGTTATCTCCGCTTACTTCATGGTTTAAAATGTTTGGATGCTTCTTTTTGTAATGATGATTCATTCTTAGCAGCCTAGGTACTCGGTGAATTTCCATGGACAAAGGAACACCTCCAACCCTTTTTGCCAACGATGGTTCATTTATGGAAAGGTTCAAACAACTCCAACAGAAAACTGGTGAGAAGGATAAGGAAAAGGATAAAGTTGCTATCTCTGAGGAGCCAAAACCAATCAAGATTACTGCAGGGGCTTCTGTTCCACACAGTACAAGTAGTAAAACTAATATGCAGTTTAAGGGTACCGAGATTCGGAAGACTGCTCAAACTGGAAAACTTGCTTTCAGCTTGAAGCAGAAGTCCAAGCTTGTGGCACCTTCTGTGAAGTTAGGAGATGATGAGGATGAAGAGGAGTCTGATGTGGCAGATGCATCTGACCATCTACCACAGAAGCGACAAAAGTTAGGTCCACAAGAGGGTACTGAGCAACCAGCAGTTCAATCCGGTGTTGGTAATTACTACTTTATACTGATGCTCCTTTCTTGTTGTGATAAATGGCAAGTATTCACCAGAGTTTGTAAACCAAGAGCCTGGTCTGTATTTTTTGTTTCTGTGGTGAATTGGTTGATTAAACTTAATGTTATCTACTGCTTTAGAATTTTTTTTGGATAGGGAGGTGAGCATTGTCTTACTGATTCTTGTTGCACATAGAATTGCACTTTTTTCTTGAATATATAGAAAACCGTTATTGTTTATTTTGGGGGTTTGGGCATTATAGACTTACCATGTAGGTCTTACTCCATTTTCCTTCAATTCACTGATTGGCTTTTGGCTGGACCGTGAGTTTAGGTCTCGTCTAAAACTTGGACTGCTTAAGATGTAGAGTACAAAGCACTCTTGAAATTTCTCGTCTCATGAATGCAGTGTATACGTTTAATACCTTTCAACATTGGTGGAAGAGATGTTCAATGAAAGAATTGGAATATGTAGCAGCCTGCTGCAAGAGTAATTTGCATTCACTTGTTCATGCTCTTGGTATTAATCAGTTTTATAAGTGATATGCAGCACCACCTTCACCAAGTGATCCTACAGTGAAGAAAGTTGCTGACAAGCTAGCAAGTTTTGTGGCTAAACATGGAAGGCAGTTTGAGCATGTTACTCGCCAAAAAAATCCTGGAGATACACCATTTAAGTAAGTTCTTGTTGTGGACCTATTGCTTCTATTGGTATTTGATACTTAGCCTCTATAAAATTATCAATTAACAACATGTCTTTTATGTTTGCAGATTTCTGTTTGATGAGAATTCTGCAGATTACAAATACTATGAATATCAGCTAGCTGAAGAAGAAAAGGCTCTTTCACAAACTGTCAATTCTAAATCATCTAATGGTTTGGGATTCTCTCTTGATTCTCATATTATATTCATTGAAATAAAAAATCGGTGTCATGACGAAAGTTCTTGGCGATTGGTTTTTTTTTAAACTTTAATTTCACACGTTTCATGGAGATATGCAATTGTGTATTTTTAAGCTTGATCAACTTTGTATCAAGTTGGAGAATTTTTAGGATCAAAAGAAATATATGCATTCTTGCCTTCTTGGATAAGACTTTTTTTTTTTTGGCAAACCTTTTCCTGTGAAATACATGGTCCTTTTTTTAAATGATAGATATTAGTTTATAGCTGCTTCCTTTTCGGGAGATCGAATTGTATATCACATTCATTTTCTCTTTTACTATTTGTAGATGTCGGGAGTGCACAAACTTCTAAGTCAAAGTCTGGTGCTCAGCAATCTTTCCAGCAGTCTTCCTCATCAAATTACCAAACTCCTGCCTCTGCTTTATATGAATCGTCTGAGGATTCAAGAGCTTCTGCGGTTTCATCTAATACTACTGCATGGTCTGAAAGGGGTAACTATTTGACAGCTTCACTTCCTTGTTTTGTAATCTTCTAATTACGGTGCTACTCTTCCCCTTCCTTTTGTTATGGGTTGGAGGAAATGAGAGAGTAGGGAAAATGGGCATCTTATGTTTAAAATTGCTGGAGAAATTTATCATAAATTGACATTGTACACTTGGGTTTGTGGTTGTTTTTTTGCACTTTTAGGGGAATCTAGGCAACCATCAAGCGCAGATCCACTTGCAATGATGGAATTCTACATGAAGAAAGCTGCTCGTGAAGAGAGGATGAGACAACCTAAGCAGTCAAAAGACGAAATGCCTCCACCTGCTTCTCTTCAAGGTATTATAATATACCTACTTGACCAATATTTATGTACCTTTTGGCACTATTGGTGTTATTAACATGGAAATTTTTTCTATATTGGGGGTGCTCTGCAGCTTCAGGGAAAAGGGGGCATCATATGGGTGACTTTATTCCCCAAGAGGAGCTCGAAAAATTCTTAACTACGTGCGATGATGCTTCTTCCCGGAAATTTTCTAGAGAAACCGCTGATAAGGCTAAAATCCAGGCTGACAATGTGGGACACAGACTCCTATCTAAAATGGGATGGAAAGAAGGTTCTTTCTCTTATTTCGCTCAAACGCTAGCTAGTGACGACGCCCTATAACTCAGCTCTCTCTAGAATTTTTTTTTTTATTAGATTCATCTGTTACGTCTCTGAGAAGTCAGTAGACTTGTTTTTCTGTAGGTTATATTCAACCATAAGTTTAGATTATGATTCCCAACTCCCGTTCCTTTGAAAATTCATTACATAGCGCAAGGAACTTTCTAATCTATCAAGAGAATTGCAGGTGAGGGTCTGGGAAGCTCCAAGAGTGGCATTGCAAAACCTATAATGGCAGGCGATGTAAAAACAAACAACTTGGGTGTTGGAGCTCATCAACCTGGTGAGGTGACTCCCGAAGACGATATATACGAGCAGTACAAGAAGCGCATGATGCTTGGATATCGTCACAGACCGAATCCCCTGGTATGTAACACACCCATTTCAGTTTGAAGCTGCTTATTATGATGCGGTGCCTATGATAATGAAGTAGTTTTGATGCATGCTTTTTTGGTTTTGGTAGAACAACCCTCGGAAAGCATACTATTGAATGGTGTGATGGTTCTGCGAGGCATTACGAGAAAAGCCGAACTATGTTGTGGGAATGGAAATTTACTTAACCTACTATGGCATAATTAATGTCTTAACTGAATAAATAGATAATAGGCGAAGTTTTTTTGTTTGTTCGTTTGCTTGTTTCTCTGCCGTGTGGGGGTTCGGGTTCGGGTTTGGGATTGGGGTATGTTTAAACCTCTATTGTTGAATCGGTATGCTTTACTGGACCTGTTTTTGTATTAAATGTGCATAATTGGACTCGGCCCCTGTTTTAGTGTTAAAGTATGCACAATTTGAAGCATCATTACTCTATTTTCACTAGTGTATTTTTCCTTTTTCCAGTACAACAATAATATGATAAGATAAGACCTCAAAGATAAGAAAATACATGATAACTCCAAATTTTAATAGAAATTGAAACCTCCCTAATATCAAAATGGCCCTCTTAAGAGGTGTGGTACAGTAGTTGAAAATTTAGTGTGGTTTTCTCAAAGTGTCAGGTTCAAGACTTACTCCTGACATTTATTTGTAAATACCTCTCATGTCTCCATTCCTTTTATGTCTCCCGGTGGCTGGCTTCGGAACATGTATTGTTATCCTAAGTACGGTGGAGTGAAGTTTCGATTGTTTGATTTAAAAAAAAAAAAACAAAATGTTCGAAATATTTTGGTACCCTTAATATAAACTCTACATAATATTTTGGGCTGATAATTACGTTTAGGCCTCTCAGTTTGGGATTTTGTTATTCCTTATATAAGGTTGTTTTACAAGATACCTTCTATTTGGTTAGAGTTTCCTCTATTGATGGTTCTTTGAGGTTGGTGTGGTTTTGGCTTGAGCTTTGGATCAAAACCAAAGTGTTAGTTGAGGATTTTTATCCTTCTGTTTGGCATCTTTTTAGGGGAGTGGTGTTATAAGGTTCTCTTTCTTGGTTAATGAGTATTGTGGTTTCAGAAAAAATTGAGTAAGTGATGTAGCAACAACCTAACCTATAAACATTGATTTAAAAAAAAAACATTATATATATCATAAAAAGGAAATTTTAGTCATTTTCTTAGGATAAAAAAGTCATTTATTAGAAATTAAATTATTATAAATTCCCTCAACAGTCAAAGGTAGAGGAGTTGGGCGCTTCTCTGAGATTAGTTGAAGAGCATAATACTTACAAACCTTAAAAAAAAAAAAAAAAAAAAAAAACCAAGGAAAAATTGATTGAGCTATATTAATTGAATGTTGATTAGAAGTGCATATTTGATCTCGTAATCTCTTGATCATGATCGTACATTTTATACCTAGTTGAGATTGTTAAAGATATCTATTGATTCAAGTAAGGTTAATGGATAGAGATCCAATATGATTCTTAATAAATTTTCAAAAATGAAAGAAAAGATTGTAGAAGAAGTTTAGGGTGAAGCATAAAAAATCTAAGTGGAACATTATCTACAAGAATATTAAATCATATAAAAATAAAATGGAATATTAACTTGTTTCAAAAAATTCAAACACACATACTCAAATATCTTTTGTATAGAAAATTTGAAACATTCTCAAAATTGATTAATCAAAATATTTGCAAAGTAATTCAGAATAAAAAATGGAATCGGATAGGGAAATGTAAACACTGGGGGTCGGGGTATTTATTAGTGTGATGGCGTAACATATTCGCGCTTCCAAACAGTAGTCATATCTCAATGGAGACGACACTTGAAGCATTGTCGGTCGGGACGGCCGCAAAGCTAGACCTGTGAAAATGCAAAACGACAAGTCGTTGAGCGTACACATAAGGTTGCGTTTGGGCTTAAAAAAAAAGTTAAATGTCAGCAAAGTAATAGCTAAACACCTAAAAGTCATGAATTTCACAATTTCAAAGAGAAATACTTCTCTTCTCTATTCATGAATGAGTAGAGAACTCTCTTCAATGATGATGTGGCACTATTTGGCGTCACGAAATTTGTTTTTACATTTTAAGAAGAAAGTTAATAAAAAAAAAAACAAAATTTGTGACACTTAATGCCATGTCATTAAAAATTAAGACTCCTACTCTTTTAGGAGTAGAGAAGTATTTTTCAATTTCAAATATGGTTGAATTGATAACATTAAAACTGTGCTTTTTATTTTTTATTATATGTATATATATATATATATATTTTTTAAATTTATGTAAATTTCTTTAATCTATGTAGTTTAAATTTCTGATTTTAGTCATTTCACATTCTGTAAAGCTTAAATTTTTTATAATGGGTTTGAAGTTTTTTTTAAAAAAAAAATGGTTAAATGATAATAATAATTTTAATACAATGAAATTTATAATATAAATAGTTTTCTAGTTTTAAGGAGTGGTCTGGTCGATAAAGGTTTGTGGTTTTTAACTATAATTACTTAGAGATTTAAGATTCTAAATCCACTATGAGCTTAATTTTGTGTGTATATCGTATGTAGGTAGCGAGTTTTGATTCCTAGTTACACAAAAAGCACATATTTATAAAATTCATAAAAACAAGAAGATTAATAAGACTAGTTTTTTTTTTTTTTTTTTTTTAATAACAATATATTAATTACTTTTAAATTTTATTAAAATCACGACAACTAAAATGATTATTTTCACAAAAATAAAATAGAATAAAAATGAAGCAAGTCAGGGGAACCAACACCTCAATGGGTCCTTGTTTCCTGCCATTAATACTAATTCCTTTTTTTGAATAATTTCTTAAGAATCTCAATAATATCACTCTCTTTTTAGTTTTTAGCATATGTTCTACATTCCTTTGGAATAAGAAAATAAATAATATTTTATAATCATAGCCATTCTTCTCCAACTTGCTTTTGAGCTTTTAACATATATAAATATATATTATCTTTATACACATATATCTATGCTTGTTGATGATATCATGAATCATAAGCCTCTCTCTTTTTTCCCTTTTTAGGTCATGGATTGTAATGTTACATCTTCTGATGAGCTTTAGGGATTATTTTACATTATCAAATACACTTAGATAAGGTAGGTATTAGAAGTTTGATTGAAAGAGTGCTTTCAAAGTTTAATGCTTCATAACAATATACCCAAAAGTATTCAAACCTTAAAGAATTTATTAAATTAAGTGGATTTGGTGTTTTAACCTATGACCTTTTGGTTCCAATGTATACATTGATGTCGTTGAATTATTTCTCTTGTTCGCAACTTAAAATTAAATAATCAATAATAAACAATTCAAAAACGCTACATAGATGCTAAATTAATGTCTAATGCTTCGGTAAAAAACTTCATTTCACTATTTAAAATTGATATTCCCTAACCAAACTGTAACATGTACCTATTAGTTCACCTGATTATTTGATGAAAAGCACATATCAATATGAACAAACATTTAATTTTAAAAAATCATCTCATAAATTTAAATTTGGATTCCTTAATACTTTCTCACAACTTTTTTCCTAAGAGTTCTCCTTTTAGAAACAAGTCTGTGTAGTGATAAAATTCTTTACGAATATCAGAGAAATCTCAACTATACGCCCAAAATAAATAAATACACACACATATAAACTTTAAAGAGGAAAAAGTTGAAAGTAAATATAAGCTAAAAAAAGAAGAAATTTCTTTTTTTTAAAAGTATATATTATTATTGAGATAAACCAACATATATATAAAAAAATAATTAGAATAAGACTTTAAAAAGTCTCCATGGAATAAACGTAGACAACACCCAAAAGAATAAAGAATTATTCAAGAACCCATTTTTTCAAACACACAAAATAATGAGTGAATAAATTAATAAGGCAATTACTATAAAATGAATGCCAAAAAGAGTAGTAACTCAATAATATTTGTGTACTCACAATAATTTTGAGGTCATGAGTTTGAATTCTCCAATTTCTAATAGTTGTAACCTTAAAAAGAAAAAAAAAAACTTTATAAAGGCAATAATAAAAATAAAAGGAAAACCCTTTAAAATATCTTAACCATAAATCCTCAATTTAAATCCTATGGTTCTGAAAGTATTTTTTTCAATTCCTATTCTTAGGGACGAAAACTTAATCGGATCTCCAACATTAGTAGCACGGAAGGCTTTGCTTTTGGTTTTACGTAAAAAATTTCATCAATAGAGACGTTCATCCTCCTTAAACTCATGATTTACTCCTTAGTTAACCTATGTGGGATTGCCACTTTGTAAGTATTCCCTACACTTTGAGATTAAATTTAACTTGTTCTATGATTTTAAAAGTTTGATCATAAAATCGTACAAATAATTCTAATTCTTAAAATAAGTTTCTATATATTAAAATGGTTGGTGGTGTGTTAGTCTCATTATTTGTTGGTAATTTCGTTTTATATAGGTTTGTGCCTTGTGATCCCCTCCCCTAATTTGAATTAAAATAATAATAATAATAAGTAATATGAATTTTTTTAATGCAATAGTATTTATACATCATATCATTTAAGTTCATCTCTTATCATGTAACGAATGCGGTAGTTTCAATCTTTTGTGTTTTACTAATTTTGTTAATTGACCATAAAGTTCAAAGTCAACTGTTTTTAAGAAGAAAATGGCTAATTTCCACATACAAAGAAACCGAGTATTGCATGTATTGGTTAAATAGGTAACATCATCACAAATAAATAACTATATTCTCCACTATAGCAACGTAGATAGACAAATTTTCTCTCTCATTGATACGATTTGTGTGGATATAAATATTCCCAAAAATATAAAATTCTATAGAAAGAAAAAGATAATAATATAAATTTGGGGGAGTTTTTTTTTTTTTTTTTTTGTAAAGACTAAATATTTCACAATCTAGTTTGGAAAAGGACGCTCCTTTTTTTTTTTTTTTTTTTTTTTTTTTTCTGTAAAGGACATTAAACTTAATTATTATTGTACTGTATTTTTAAAGTAAGAATTGGGAACTCGAATTATAATTTCGTGACTTTTAATTTATGAGGTCAGTTGAGTTTATACTCAACGGTAAGATATTTGGTAATGAATTGATATTTGTGAACAAAAATAATAAAATAGTATTTTTTATGGTTGCTTTGCTCCAATAAGATTAAAGTGTTTTTTATTCGATAATTTTTTTAACAAGACAATATATGGGTCTATGGAGGAAGAGAATAGGATCTCTTTTCTTCTCCCCAACAAAAAAGAGAATAGGATTAATTAGTTTCTTTATTTTTATTTTGTTGTTTTATTTTCAATTTCATAAATTGAGCTAAAATTTGAAAAGTAGTAAAATTACGATCTTAAGTTTACATTTTAAGGATTTGCGTTTAGCCAAGCGTGTTTTTATTCCTATTGTATTTTATCTTTTTTTTTTTTTTTTTTGCTTTGAACATTTTATAATTAAGATTAAGACCTTAATTGCTTATATTTGCATGTTTACTGGTTGATTTATAAATAATTTAATATTTTATTTTTAAAGATGTAGTAATACTTATTCATAAACATTCTTATAAGATTCAATTTGATAAAATGAATGGTTTGTTAGAACATTAACACAGATTAGTATAGCATTAGTATTAATGCATTAACATTATTGTAATATTGTGTCAAAGGTGATTGAGTTCATTAGGTTTTGTCGTTTGCAGTTCATTATATATATAGTTTATGATGTTAGGGTTAGTGTATGGCACAATGTATCTCCATCTTTTTTTTTTTTGTCAAATGTTGTTCTCTCTTTTTCATTGATGAATATCTTTCAGTCATCAATGACTTCTTTTTCTTCAATATCTTTACAAAGGTTTAGTATTAAAAAGTTGATGCATCATATAAATATGAAACAATTAAATTTCTTCTAAACTTAAATCATTTTAAGCTTTTAGACACGATTATTTTGTAGACTTAAAATTGATTTGACCACAATAGCTCATGTGAGGTTTTTAATTCACATTCATGCCTATCACACGTTATTATAAAGCAATGTCGATTCATTTTTATTCGTTAATTTTTAAAATGTACGAATAAAGTCAACCCATAATTGTAACAAATATTATAATATTTTCTTCATTAGTCTCAACTTCAATAGTGAACGAACATTAGGTAAGACGAACTAATTTTTAATCTCACTTTTATATTTCGATTCAATGTTAATTACAAGGATTCCAAATTAATGACACGGTAGTAGTTGTAGCATTTTTAACTTTAATTAATATTGAATGAACCCGTTTACATAGAAGTTTACATAGAACAGGTTAATATGAACACATAAAACATAGTCATCAATTAATAGACTGGTTAAAGGCAAAAAATATTGACTATTACAATAATTTTAAAAAATAATAATCGAAAAATTCAAATTTACTACCGAATGGATTAGTGGTGCGATTGGTTATCTGTTTGGTGTTAATCCATTTTTACTCTACGATCACGTTCGATCCTTAGAATCGGTATTTCTTCTCCCAATTTGTACTAAAAAAAAGAAATCAAAGTGCATTTATAACAAGATAAATTGGTGTTCTTTTTTTTTTTGAACCAATGGGTGTTCCTAGTTAACCAAATTTGTTTGAACAAGAGAAATTGGTGTCCTAGTTAACCAAATTTATAATTTCTTTCATTTTCGGTAGTTTATATTTACTTTTACTATTTATGATTGTTTGGAGTTTAATTGAATATCTAAATATTTAAGTTTGGTCGAATTACAAAGTGTAGTTTTGAGATTTATGTCTGTTAAAAAATTACACATTAAATGGTAGCAAAATTTTAGTGGCATCACATATAATTCAAGATTATGAGTTTGGGACCCATCCCAATTATGTTATTTTAAAAAAAAAAAAGAAAAAGAAAAAGAAAACAATCTTATTCATTAGTTTGAGATCTAGTTTCAATTTAGTTTATATATTTTAAAATTGGACATTTTATCCGTCATATTTCAATAATATTCACTTTTAATTTTTATGTATTTTTTTTACTTTACTTTTATACTTATTCATTTTAAAAAATAAATTCACTTGAAAAATTAAAATAATTACTTCATCATTATATTAAAATTTAACATTCATGTAATTATTCTTTTAGTCAATATTACTCTTATGTAATTAACAAATTTGATAATTTAAAGATTAAAAGTGAATTATTAAAATATCAAAAATAAAAATATTCCACAAACTTGACAACTAATATGGTATGTTTATATATATATAATAACCTAAACTCAACTAACTTAAACTAGGCAAGGAGAAAATGTCAAAATAGTAATAAAAAGAAGAAAGAGTGGATAGAAATGGAAATAGGCAAATTATTGTAGCATTGATTCCCTATTTTGGCAATCTTGTTGGACATCATCAATTTTGACAATTGAGAAGGTTTGACTTTATGGGTCCTAACTCGGAGGTTGACTCGGCGAGTTAAGGGCCGAGTCAAAGCAAGCAATCAATGTCGTTATCCATTTCAAATTGGCATCATTTTCAAACTTCATGAGAAAGTAAAAGGCTTGTTTTCAGAGAAGAAATTTTCTAAGCATATTATTATTGTAAAAGCTATGTCGGCTAGGGCTATTTATGAGTATCATTTTAACCAAACTACCTCTTCTTTTTCTTTTTGGGTCCAATCTTATCCTCTTAATTTCTCTTTATTTTGTCTTTTACCATATTTTGAGCCTTGTTCATGTATGATGATTTTTTTTTTCCCCTTTTTAAAAATGTAATCAATTTTAACTATGAATTTTGGTTATCACTATTAATTATAAACTTTCATTTTTATTGATTTGCCATATGGGTTTATTAAATAGTAAGGAGGTCTTTGTTTGTCGAGGATTTATATCAAACATTTGTTACTGACAGAATTGGTGGTATGTTCTTTTTTTCTTTTTTTTTTTGAAAATTGGGAAATCGGAGGTTCGCTTCACTATACCCGAGGCACCACTGACCTGTCCCTAGACCGTGGAACTGAGATACTCCGAAGGGTATTATAGTTTAAACGCTTTCTAGTTGTCTCAAACTAGGAATCTCTCAAGGAAGCGTGTCTTGAAATCCTTGTCCTCAACCTCTGGGCTGCCCCTTGGAGACTATTGGTATATTATTGTTTCATTTTAAATTTTTTTTATTTGATTCTTATTTATTTGAGAACAATAACACTATTTATGTAAGATTTGTGGTACCTTCCCCTCAATTTATACTGAAAAAAAATATATTGAACATTTACTAACTAGTAAAAAAACTACATGCAAACGATCTATTATAACTACTCAAAACAATTCATCTTTTATAACTATTCAAAATAACTCATGTCTAATCATTTATTTTTAAGTACTCAAAATAATTTTTTATTTCAAATTTACATATAAATAAGTTATTGTCTTTAACTCATCTACAAAAAAACAAAAAAATCATATCTAAACGAATTTTTTGTTGTGAATCCTCTATAAAAATCTACATCTAAACGAACTATTACAAAAATTTTAATTTTCTAACTACTCAAAATAATTTTTCATCTAAACACCTCCTAAGAAATTTCATTTCAAAATTAACAAACATTGACAATGAAATTAGTAGGCTGAGAATACAGAGACTTTTTAACATTTATAAAATAAATAAAATACTTTGATTATAATTAGTTTTAATATGAAATTCTATACTATCTCATGTATTCAGTCTATTAAATGTATTCAATTTATTAAAAAAATGAAATTGAGATTCAATTTAAGATTAGTAAATCTAAAAAAAGTTTTGAGAATTAAACATTTAAAAAGATGATGAACACATCTTACTCACAATTCTCCCTCAATATAATATATTTTTTGAGTTTAGTGTTCACCGTCTTTATATTGAATCTTAAAATATTTTTATTGGACTTAATACACATTTTGGATTTAGATCTCATCAACTTTCAAAATAAAATATCTTTCAAAACAACAATCTTGGATAGATCTTGATTTTGTATTTTTAAATTATTGAATCAAATACTTATTTAGACTTAGTGAACCATAATATCATGTTAAATAATATTAAGTTTCATCTCAAAATCAATTAATCATAAATATCGTCAACCTTAGCACTTTGGGATCCTCAACAAGATTTTTGTTCGAACAACGGTAGGAAAAAGTATTATCATGTGTGTAAAATAATTGACCACAATAGTATGATATTGTTTATTTTTGGCCTAGGCCTTTGTTTTTTAGCTTCTCCAAAATGTCTCGTACCAATAGAGATGTTTGTCTTCCTTTATAAATTCAAGATCTACTCCTTATTTAACCAATGTAGGATTCTACAACACTTTGTTTGTATTCCCAACAAAAAGATATTAAGTTATTTAATGGTTGATTTTGTGTAAAGCTCCATTTCCATAACGAAAGATCAAACCTCAACTTTAGATTTACTGGAATACGTGAATACATTAATATCTCCATTGTTCATATATTTAGAATGTGTTATTTAATTTAAAAGCTACTCGAATAAAACAACATTATTATTTTTTTAATTATTTTATAAAACCAAAAACCAGCAAATGATGAAAGGTCAGTGTGTTAAATATTAATAAATCTTGGAATAAGTATACATGAATTTACAAAATGATCTCTAAAGAAAAGTAAAAAAAAAAAAAAAAAACTAAATTAAACACGTTATTTTACCAAAACAATAAAATAAAAAATAAAGATTACAGTTAAAATGTCAAAAAGCACGAGGGGCGGAAGATGACCATTTTAGTCAACGAAAATCTGGATTTTTCCGTCTTTATAAATTATAATGGCAGTTCATGTAATAATTCAAACATTCAAGGGTATTCACGAAACATTAACCCCTTAAATATATGAAAACCAGGTGGCTGAATGAAATATCGCCATTTGCTTCTTCTTCTTCTTCTTCTTCTTCAGTTCTCCAAAAGCTTGGAAGTGATAGTGGAGCTTCTTCCGTATAAGAATTATTGATTTTAGAGCTCAAATTGCTTCAAAATCTTTTCTGTTTTCACTGATTTTATCAACTATTTTTTCTCTCCCAAAAGGGTCTATTGTCTGAATTTTGCAAGCTTCTGGGGTGAGAAAATTGAAAATGATGATTTAGCTTCAGAATTGAAGCTTTATAGTTTATATTTTCTTGTATTAAACTCACAGTTGGTTGAATTTTTATGCTCTGTTTGCAGATTTTGGGTTTTGATCATCTGGGTTTCATTCGACGACATTTTTTTTGGCGTCAGGAACTTCGTCGAACGATTTAGGAGCATTATGAGTCTTCTTTACAGTTCGAATTTCAAATTCTCAAACGACGAATTGAAGAAATACCCAGATTGTATGGATTTTGATTCGATTAACAACCATCATTCTCAACAAGAACACCACGGCTTTGGTGGTCTCATGCGTTATCGCTCTGCTCCAAACTCTCTGTTTGCGAGTCTCGTCGATGGGACTGAAGGTTTTCATTCGAACAACAATGACGGCGACGGCGGTGGCGGGGGACGGGAGGATGATTTTTCGAGATTTATGGCATTGTGTAATGACAATTTTGATTCAGGATTTAGAGAAAGGGCTGTGAAACAAGAAACTGTGGAATCGGTTAAGCAACCAAATGGGTTTGGTGGATTTCAGATTGGGAAATCGTTTGGTGTCATGAATTCGTCTGATTTTAATAACAACTCGATGGATTTTCAATTGGGTGCGAGGAATTGCACTTATCTTTTCAGACAAAATGGTAATATTTCTCTTTACTTAAAAAGAAAAAGTAATTATAAAGATTAAGAGATAAATAGAATATATCATAATTATTTAAAA
>JBBMKA010000002.1:3476575-3491076 GCA_037833695.1 Sechiopsis laciniata | reverse complement strand
TATATATATTTTATATAATATAGTTCATAGTTTAATGACAAAAATGCTTGCTAATTTAATGTAATACTGATGTAATAAATTGACGTGCAATTGATATGAAGTCGTCAGACCATTTTATCCAGAATAACTATAGTTTAGTATTGCTAATTTATTGTATTTTGTTTCTGTTTTTTGTTTTTCGTTTTTTGAAAATAATTTTTTGTATTTTGTACAAAGCCTAAAAGTACAACAATTGCAATTTTCAATGGTGTGTTGATTTTTTTTTTTTGAAGAAATGGTGTGTTGATTCTTGATATTGCTTGTTGGCTTACAATTAGAATAATTTAATTAGTTGTTAATAATATAATTCAATTAGACAAAATATTAAAATTTCAACTATCTGTACTCCCTAAATAATGAAAGAAGAAAATATAAATACAGCTTAAATTTTACCCAAAAACAAAATAGTTTTTCAGAAACAAGCAAATCCAAGAGGATTTTTTAATCAACCCCTTCTTTTTTTTTTTTTTATTATAATAAAAAATCCCCATCAAAATAAAATGCTATTTCACGAAAAGTTTCAACTACCAATTATACCTCGAGACATTCATCAAATTTACATTCCATGCCATTGCCATTTTCAAAAAAAAAAAAAAAAAATTTAATGAAGAACATGAAGAACACCATCATCATCTTCAGAGGCCATGATATTCTTCTCTTTTCCATTTCGAACAAAGAAACCAAAAACAAGAAATATAACAAAAATAAAAATATAATCGGAACATAGTTATCTGAGAAAACACAACGATCATCATCTTCTTCATCAACGATTTCTTTTCTCTCGTTCTCTCATGCTTCTCTCGACTAAAGATCGAGAGGATATTTCAAGAATTTGATCCTCAATAATCTCCACAAAAGGAAAATTTCAACAATCAGCTCAGAGATTTCACAAATTTCATTACCTTCGGATTTCGTTATCGAAAACAATCAATCTACGGATTAAACCCTAACGATCTTCGCCGCTTTCACCACCGGATTCTCCCTTGCGATCGCCTCACGACCAGCCGCCTTGTAATCGAAGGTACAATCGTGGCGATCTGAATACCGGTGCTCCGCACAGTACAAATCGCCGCATCGGCACCGAAATCCGGTCAATCCGACGCGTTTTCTACATCCGGAGCACCGACTCACCTCTCGCTTCGCCGATTCGTCAATCTTCGGCCGATCCGCCGCCGTCGTGATCCGTCTAGCCTCGGCAACGAATCGAAACTTCTCCGGCGAGCGAGAGGCGGTAGATCTCGGACTTTTGTCAGCGGAAAAGCTAATCGCCATGGACGACGTTGCCGTCACCGCCGTGGAAGCGTTGAAGCACTTCAGACACATGTTGTTCGTCGCCGGATTCGCATTCAGGCCGCAGTTGTTGACGCAGAGCGTGATCGTCTCCGGTACTTTGAACTCCGTTTCCTCCTTCTCGGTTCTCTGAGCCATGTTTTCCGATCCGATTGAGAGAGAATGATGAGAACGAGAAGATTTGATTGAATTTTTTTTTTTTTTTTTTTGAGAGAGAAACGGAGGAAATGGAGAATTTGAAGTGATTGTAAGGTCGGTAATGGCAGACGGCATATGGGCCTCATAGAAACGCGTATCGAACATTTTTTCACCTACTTTACCAAAATGACCCTCGTCTTTTCTTTATTTACACTTTTACCCTTGTATAGCAAAAAAAGTAAATAAATAATAAAATACCATCAATATCAAATTTTTAAAAAATAATTATGTACGTATCCAAAAACTGACATGGTCTTTATAAAATCACAAAACTATCTACACTTCAATTAATTTAGCGATAGATTGATCGATTTTTAATAAAAGAAAATTGTATTAAATGAATTCTTCTTATAAAATAACTATAAATATAAGTAAATTTTAATATTTACATTTATAATTATTAATATATTTTAATACTAATAATTAATTATTAATATTAATATCGATGGTTATGATTGCTAATTTTTTAAAAGAATAATTAAATTTGAAAAGTAATTAAAAATATAGTCTTCTAGTTGTTGATAGATTTCAATCCGCTTGCTATCAAAAGAAAAAAAAATCACCTAAATCTACTCTACATTAAAAAAAAAAAAAAAAAAAAAAATTATAAATGACAAAAAAAAAATGATATGTTGAGTAATTTTCCTTGTTCTTAATCGGCTGGTGACGTGTCTTTCTTCATCGTTGTGGTAACTGGCTAATTTACGTTTGCCAATTTCTTTTCTTGGAAGATTATTTTTGTTGTTTTGTTTTTCTTTTTCCTAATTTAATTTTTTGGGCAACTTTTTTTTTTATTTTGAAATTTTTGGGCAACTTCTTTTGGCCATTTCTCTCTCTCTCTTTTTTTTTTCTGTGAAATTTATTTAATTTACTTGCATGCTCGAAATAATAATTACGATTTCCATTTTTGGCATGTTGGATGGATGATGAATCTTACGATTCGACAATTATATTCTCTAGAAAAAAAACTACCTTTTTCTTTATTTTTATGGTTTAAAAACACTTTTTCTGAGTTTAGTGAATTAATTAACAGAGACAAGCACGAATTAATTTATGGAAAAGATTGATGGTGTGCTTACTTGTTTAATTTGTTGTATTTTAATTTAATCTTATGGTGATAAATTTAATTTTAAAAATTGGTATTTGACTTTTAATATTATCATTTATGTATAGTTTATAGTCTTCAAGGACAGAGATTCCATTTTTCCTATGGGACTTAGATTTCATCTTGAAAATATATATTTAACTTTTAATAGTACCATTTATGTAGAGTCTGTAGTCTTCAAGGGTAGAGATTCCATTTTTCCACGGTTCTGAAACCGCGGTAGACCCGCTGTGTTAGAGGTAGTAAATCTCCGTTTAAGTGGAGAATGGGAGAGTGAGTGAGGACAAAAAAAATTTTGTGAGTTAAATGAGGGTTCAAATGGGAAATGTATTCTCATCCATGTTTTCCCATTTTCCGCCTCTATATTATATTATATATATATAATTTTATTGATACATATGTAAAGTATAATATTTTCTTAAAAAAATCAATATCTAGTTGAATATTAATAATTATTTATCATTAAAAGTTAATTATTGTTTTATCGAGGATTAAAAGTTAACTATTTGACCATTTATAAAAAATAAAAAAATAAAAAATAAAAAATTGAGATTTGAAAAAAATTAAATAGATAATAATGTTTTTTCTAACCTATTTAAATTGAGATTTTAATTAAGATTTAAGAGTGATGAGAATGGAGAAGGTAAAGTCATCCTTGTCCCCACCCCGCCTCGTGGGCATGTATTTTTTTTTAATTTTTTTGAGAAGGTGGACATCTTTATTCAAGAGTGAGTTGTTTGAACTAAAAAAATCGTATAATTAATTAAATTTAAGTTTTTTTAAAAAAAATTTGTAAACAAAATTAAGTTTAAGTTAAAAGAGGTTAGAATGAGAATTGATTGTGTTCATGATCAAGAGTTCAATAATTTGAGTCTTTCAACTTTTCGTTATACCAAACAAAAATTATTTAAAAGATTTGTGGATGTTATTGCACGTGATCCGATACCATTTTTAACCAGACTTTGGCATTTTTCACAAGTTTTTTTTTTTTTTTTTCTTAACTAGGTCTTAATACTTGTATGGTTGGAGTTTTGGTGTTTTTAATCTCATTTTGGGTGTTATATTGTTTAAATTATGTTTGATACATTGGCTGGTCTATGAACATTTTCATAATTTAATTAGGATGAGACCTTAGTTTCACCCCTTTACTCCATCAAATTTTAGTAATTATAATTATTTTTGTTAATTCTTTCTAAAGTATACTTAAATTCTAGTGGAATAATGTTATTCACATATCATGTTCTTGTGCGAAATAAACTATATAACTTATTCTCATATATATTTTTTCGACTTAAATCACCAACCATAGCATAAAATGTACCATGCACATTGTTTAAAAAAAATTAAACATTTATACCATTAAGAATCATCACTATTCAAATGAATTATTGAAGTTTGGTGATTTCTATTATATAGGGAAAAAAAGAAAAAGAAAAAGAAAACTCCACTAGTATTGATGTAGTATTTATCAAAACAATTTAAATTAACAAACTTTTGACAAGTAAAACATACAAACATCAAAAGTAGCTAATGGGAGACAATGATGTTAAATGCAAAGCCTCAAATCACTTTGAAATTTTATTTTGCTTTTGTTCATTTTCCTGAGAAATTATCAATGAATTTTTCTTACTAAGACAAAAATAAATAAAAAATAAATATAAATAAATAAAATAAAAGCTTTTTAAGTACCATGAGGAATTAGTCACTGAAGCCATTATATACTTTTTTTTTTCTTTTTTTTCTTTTCTTTTCTTTTCTTTTTTTTTAAATTTTTTAACGATGGATAGATTCCTAGTGGCATAGGTAACTCCCAAGTCATGTAATAGACAATTCCTTATTTTCTTACAATAATAGCATTTAAATAGAATTTAATAAATGTCAATTGAAATGAACACATATGATAGAATTAGAATATGTTTTATACGATTGAACTAAAAAGAACAAACAAACATGTTGAAATAATTTCGTTGTTATGGAATTTAAAAAAAAAAACGTGTTTACATTTGATCATTTTCGACAAAAAAATAAAGTGAAATTACTAATTTTGTTTCTATGATCTAGCTTACTGTTTTATTCCTTTTAAATTGTGATTTAAGAATTTTTTAGGTTTTTTTTTTTTGGAAGTCACGAAATTGAAGTAGTTTCACTCCACTATAACCGAGGTTATAAATATCGAAACTTAGAAAGGATAGAGATTAATCCAAAATTGAAAATTAGTTTGAAATTGATCTAGTTATTATATACAAAACATTGTCTCATTTATAACCATATTTTTTAAAATTAAGCGTTATGATTCAAACACTACTTACATATCAACATGTTGAAAAAAATAATAAAAACAAGTTTTGAAAATAAAACTAGCTCAATATAATGCTTATAAAATTTGGTTTAACCAATTTAAAAGTTAACAAAATTCAAAAGACCAAACTATAAATTTGACACAAAAAAGTAAATAGACCCACCCAATGGCACCAAGAGGTAAAATTCTCGATTCTCGATTTTTTGACAATAATTTTCACTTCATTTTACCATAGTTTGGCTCTACCCGCCACCAAGAGGTAAATCACCAGCAGAAATTTTAACCGTAGCACAATCCATACAGTGTGATTGGTTACAAACAAAACCTATTCATCCCACAGATTATGCTATTCCAAGAAACAAACCAAACATGTCTCACAAACCTTTGCACACAACCTCTTTTTCACCAATAACATCAACCAAGAAACATAACACACCATCATAGATAGATTTCATTCAACACAGAAAAACACAAAGGTGGTGCCGCACCTCGACTCAACGAGGCCTATTGGATCCACGGTTCTCTCTTCATATTTTGTCCAGCTTTTCGGCCTTCACCACAGGATTGGCTTTTGCAATTGCCTCACGACCAACAGCTTGGTAATCAAAAGAGCAGTCGTGTTTGTCAGAGTAGCGATGAGCGGCACAGAAAAGGCTTCCGCATCGACAGTTGAACCCTGTTAGACCGACGCGTTTCCTGCAGGTGCTGCACCTGTTTGGGCTATCTTTCACCTTCTCAACAATGCTAGTTGCATTTAAAGAAGTACAAGCTGCCTGAGTTGGAATGATGGACGACGATACAGCTGGTCCGGTTTCTAGCTTCGTTGGAGAAGTGACCACTGCCTTCTTGCCATGGTCATTCGGTCCACCATTCACGATATTTTCGATTGAGGATGCTGCAAGCTTGGTCTGTTCTTGCTTCATAGTGAAGTCTTTGTGGCACTTTGAACACAAGTTCATGGTTGCAGCACTTCCAAAGAACCCACAGTTGTTTGCACAAAGTTTGGGAGCTTCTGGGGGAGCTTGGCATCCTGTCTCTTTATGCTCCATTATTTACCTTTCCTATAAATGATAATCTAGCAGCTTATAAATACAAATACACAAGTCCAAATTTTCAAGAAAATCACGGTAGTTACTAAATATCGGTTGAAATTTTTAAGTTGAGCTGTTGGTTTATAGATACTATACACAATGAAATATTTAAGCAAATCATGTGATAGATAACAAGGGATAAACTTGCTTGTGGGTTTCAAACCTAGAAACTCCAAGGAAATATACCTTGGAGACCCTAGGTCTCTACTAACAAGGCCGCCCCTTAGGGACAAGCAAATCAGGGTAATTGATTGATAATCGGTAACAAAACTGCCTATGTCCAAAAAGGAAAACAACCAATAGTAGAACCCCTGAGAAACAAAGAATGATAAGCACGGAGTAACGTAACGTTTACCTAAGAAAAGAGAAGGAAATCATTGGATAGACTATATTTCAAAAAAAAAAAAATCATCGGAAAGACTGAACTTCAATTCACACAGATTCAGGACTTCTAGGCTGCATCTCTAATTACCTACCTCAACTCACCCAAATGTTCTTCGGCCCCAGACCTGAGAGATAACAAGGAGTTTTACAATTAACCTTGCTTGTAGGTTTCGAGCCTAGAAACTTTGAAGGAAAATACCTTGGAGACCCTAGGCCTCTACTAACAAGGCCGCCACTTAGGGACAAGCAAATCAGGGTTATTGATTGACAATCGTTAACGAAACTGCCCATGTCCAGAAAAAGAGAACAACCAATAGTAGAACCCTTGAGAAATAAAGAATGATAAGCACGGAGTAATAGAAGTCGCAGATCGTTTACCTAAGAAAGGAGAAGGAAATCATTGAATAGACTGAACTCCAATTCACACAGATTCAAGACTTCTAGTCTACATCTCTAATCCCCTACTCAACCCTCCCAAATGTTCTTCTCTCATTGAACTAACAAAGCACAATCGTTACAACTACACATCCACATTTAAAATAAAAGCATAAACGTGATGCCGGTCAATCAATCCTTCAATCCAATTAAGGTTTACGATCCACATTCCATCAATACAAACCCCTTTGACCTATTCAAAACTTCACCCCAAAACCATAATTAAGAGGAGAAGAGTTAGGATCCAATATTTTGTTGGGTGAGAGGCAAATTTTAAAAATTCTTCATCCCATTTACTGATTCATTTTTTGAAGGTTAACAGAGACACAAAAACAACAAGAGAAATAGATTAAAGAAGAGAATGCAATGAAAAGACTTTTCCATAGAAGCTCAAGAAAAACCCAACAGATAATCATCTATCAAATATCGAACAGCCCTTCCACTTGAAGTTCCAGCAAGTTCTCATGAGATAAGAAAATCCATAACAAGATGTCCAGAACAATTTTCGACAAAATTGGGACCCTAAAGTAAACAGACTGAGAAACAAATAGTCTCATCTTGAGCCACTCAAATTTCTTCAATGACTGTTAGTATGCTACTTGTCAGTGCCAAGTCCAACTCAAATACCTCAACTTTATTCTAAAACAAAAAACAAAACTCCATTTTTTTAATAACCGGGAATCGGAGCTCAACCCCACTACATACCGGGGGCACCTGCACCCATCCCAAGGCCTGAGAATTAAGCTCCCTTGCAGGTTTTGGACCCCAAGTTTCACCAATGAGGCCACCCCTTGGGGACAAAACAAAACTCCATTCTAAGAGATTAAAAACCAAGCTTCCAGGCTGAGCTAATTTATGTCACCTCTGAAAAGAAACATATTCATTACATCACATGAACAAAGCAAGGAAGATGGATCGATTTGCAAAAGAACAAAAAAAAAAAAATAATAACATGACAAATAATTGGAGACCAACAAGTGGAATCCCTCAACAAGGCAAAAACAAACATGCAAAAATTTCTGCCAGTTCTGTCTAAAAACATCAGAAAACGCAAGCATCTAACAAAGAACATCATAAAATTACTTTCATCCACAAGTTTGATAACAAAAATCCCCCACACAGCCAGAAATTACACAAAAAAAGGGGAAAAAAATATCACTGGGAATAACCATCTAAGCTTTCAAAAACATAATCGATTTCTCCAAAAACAATCACAACAAACCAATTTCCATAGAAACAAAAAGAAAACTAAAAAAAAATCCAAACCCCACAAATCAAATCCATGAAACAAACAAAACCCTTAAATTCTAAACTCTAACCTGTTCGTTGTTGGTGTAGGAGGGAAAGTTCTATACGACCGATATGTTTCAATGATTATGGAAAAAAACCATAAAATTCCCAGAGAGATGACGATTCTTCGCTCTCCCCCTTTCGCTACAAATCAACAAGAACAAAAGGGGAAAACTTAAAAACAAATGTAAATCGCAAAAAACAGAAGAAACCCATAATCGAAGAACAATTTAAGAAAGAAAAAAGTGAAAAAAAAAACAAATTAAATTAGCGAAGAGGGAATTGAAGAAACAAACCCTACAACGATCGGAAAGGAGATGGGGTTTCGAAGGAGAAGAGAAAAGCCGAGATTCTACAATGGAATTCCCAATTTATAGGCCTTTAAAACTTGCCTCTTGTACGCCACGTGGCAATATAATTTTTTTTTTCGTTTTTTTCACGAAGCTAAATTTATTCAAATTTTGTTTTCTATTTGTATTTTTTTTTAATTATCTTCTCATTTTGTTTATGCTCTTTTTTTTCCTCTTTTTTTTTTTTTTTTCAGATTCCTATTATTATTATTATTTCTTTGAAGACAGATTCTTAATATTATTGCACTAAATACTTGATATTATTTATTTTCCATTATTCAATTCAGTATTATGCCAAACAGGAAAAAAAAAAAAAAACAAATATTTGACTTTTTACGACTGATGAATTTCTAATGTAAAAGTTTAATTAGATAGAGACGATCTCCTCAATTTTAGAAACATTGAAATTGTACCTTTTCAAAAAGAAAAAAAAACATTGAAATTGAAAGTAATTTTCTATTGATGTTATAAATAAACAAATAAATGTGTTAAAAAAAATAATTAGCCCCTAAATTTTGATAGTTGTTTCATTTTTATTCATAAACTTTTAAATATCTAATTTTAGTTTATATACTTTAAAATTTGTTCAATTTTGATATTTGAATTTTTATATTTTCAAAAAAAAATTAATTAATTTGTGTGATAAATTTCAAGTTCAATATTAATCGAAGGCGATTCAATAATATTAATAATTTAATATAAGTAAAGATAAAATGTAAATATATTTAAAAAATTTATTGAGGAAGATTGTAATTTTTTTTTTTTTTTTTAAATAGCAAGAATTTAAACATTTGAAAGTTTAAAGATCAAAATCGAACAAACTTAAGTAAAAGTTTTAATTTTTAAAACATTAAATTGAAAACTTATTATACATAAACATCCAAAAATTAGAGGCTAAACTTCTGATGAACTCCCTTTTCTATTTGGCAAATGGTGAACAATAATTTCATAACATCTGAAACTTTTGAAATATAGGCCTGCCCTTCAACTTTGAGGAGTTGAAGCTCATAAACAAACTTCAAATAACAACAATTTTCCCTTTTGAACTTACACCTCCTAATTACATATTTTTCATTTGTAAATCTTCAAAAGACAGCATCTAATCAAGATAAATCAGAGCTACATAAATCTCAACAAAGGAAAAAGATTAAGGAAAAAAAAAAAACTGTCTTGTAACACCAAAATCTGCAACTCCACAACACAAAAGAGCGTTTTCGTTTCGACCCGGGCAGTATGTGACTGAACTAAGCAATGCAGTTCTCTCCGATTGCTCGGCGGGTTGATGGAGGCGCTTTCGAATGGAGTGGTTCTGTAATTCTTAGTGATCCTCCAAGCTCTACAGGTACAAGAGGGATGAGGGAATGCAGGACGTCCGTGATTAACGGTCGATAGCTCGGTTCTGATTGTACACACAACACAGCTACAGCAGCAACCTGTTTGAAATGTAAAAGCAAAGCAAGATAAGAATGGCTTGAAAAAAGCATTAACTAATTCGATAAGAGTAATGTAATGACCAGACTTGGTATAAGTGCTTCAAATCCATTGTGTCTCTTATCACGGGATCGACAATTTTCAGTAGCTTCAATCGGTCGCTGAGCTGAGGAATTGCCTGCATTTGGTTGGATGAGATGAGAGAGTTATATTGCTAAATGCAATTGATGTAAGAATGCTATAAGCTACCAATGAAACTAGAGATTGAGATTGAGTAGGTCCCATCTTCTCAACAGGCTTTTTCCCAGTCAGAAGCTCCAAAAGAACAACTCCGAAAGCGTAGACGTCGCTTTTATCTGTTAGTTTACCTTCAAAATAATGGACATAGACATAGTTTTCGAATCAGAAAGTCGGTACTCAAAACGTATAACGAACTGGCAAGTTGGCATGGCGTTGAAATACTTCAGTATTATATATGCAGATAAGAAGGTTAGAGACTTCAGAAGACTATGAGAAGCTTTTAATGAGAGAAAACAAGTATGATTAAAATCAAATGTATGAAATCTAAGGTCGATGTCGAAATCTAGCATACCGTCTAAAAGGTATTCGAGGGCGACATAACCCAAAGTTCCAGAGAGCTTTATGTTTTTATTTTGAGCTCCCAAGTTTACAGTAAGGCCAAAGTCAGAAAGCTGGATAAAGAAAGCTGATTGAATGACAAACTTTCTGAATATTAAATTGGGAAACTTATCTGGTTATGTGAAGTTAAATACCTTGGCATTAAAGTCTGAATGTAGAAGGATATTCGACGATTTTAAATCTCGATGAACGACAGGAGGACTTCAGTGCTCGTGAAGGTACTCCAATCCTCTAACATTGTAAACATGGTGACTATATGTTGAATTCTGATACAGAGAAAAGACAGAGCAATCTATGGAAGGTGGATTTACCTTGCAACATCGACGACGATCTTCATTCGAAGATGCCAAGTTAAAGCCGATCCGTGAGAAGGTCCTACTAGATGAAACAATAAGAAATGTGGAATCTTAAGTCCATTGAGTTCGAATGCTCATGGCCTCGTGTGATCATTCCACGAAGAACGAAAATCCATACCGTGCAATTGAGACTCCAAAGATCCATTCTGCATCATCTCGTAAACAAGATATCGAGTTTCACCATGAATGCAATGTCCCAAGAGTTTGATTACTTTAGATGTCGTATTTTACACAGCCAGTTCACCTCATTCTGCAAAATTATAAATGAAGCTCTTCAATAAGAATTTCACAAACATGAACATGAAAAGCAAGGATAGAAACATCATATGGTTGATTAACCTCAAACTCTCTTTCGGCATCCGGTCCTCCATGGTCTATTCGCTTCACAGCTGCCACCATTTTATCATTGAATCGAGCTTTATAAACGTGCCCGGTACCGCCTTCGTCCAAAACATTGATTTTGCTGAAGTTATCAGTTGCTGCTTCCAACCGTTTGTATTCGATTGTGGAAACTGGACCTTTATAATTGGCCAGCCTCAAAGAGTTGAATGTGGATATCCCTTTCGACGCCTCTACGGATCGACCGAGAGAAAACAAGATCATAAGTTGGTGTACATTCAATCAAAAAGCAGCAAGAATTCAATCAAACTGATAGAAAAGTACCTAAATTCTTTTGATATTCTCCATCGTCAAGCTTCGACGGTTTTCGACGATATTTCCAAAAACACAAAAGGAACAACAATGAAGCTCCAAGAAGAGTGGAAGAAACAATCAATGCTATAAGAATTCTCTTGTTCAAATCTTGGTGGTGAACTTCTCTAGCCTCAGCAACTCCTGTTTGTTAACAAAATGAGTTTCAAAAACACATAAATAGCTCAAATGAACAGAGAAAAAAGCCAAGAAAGAACACAAATCACTAAATTGGGGCAAACAATTGGAGTATTTTGTGTTTTCAAGACGCTGAAACATGTTAAATCACCCATCAACCCAAAAGTGTTGGTAGATATTAGATAGTATGTGATTTCATCTCAAAACCAATTGAAATAGGTAATGAGAGGAGTAACTCACCATCTTATAAATGTAAGGAGGTTTTCTCACATTTTTATTGTGGAAATCTTCAAGATCGTGCCTCTTTGGCCACACCAATTTTGGATTGGATCCCAATTTCATTTTTAATGGATTGAATACTCGTTTGGGTTTAATGAGGTCAGGTACCATAATAGATAATATGCAGTTTCATCTCAAAACCAATTAGTAATGAGAGTAATCGACCTCTTATAAATGATAGTAAGTCCCCTCACATTTTCAACCTAGAATGTTTATCTAGTAGAAATTAATATGAATTGGGGATTACAAGACTCAATAAGGGCCAATCCAAAAGCTTTAACTTATTGATTGGAGTAAATTTAATTATATAAGACATTAGACCTTAGACATTAGGACCAGCAAGAAACACAATATGCTAAAACCTATGCACTCTATGTTTCTTGTCCCAATACATAAACTGTCCCATATTTTTTTTGACCTTTTCCTCTTATTCCCACTTTGAAATTGAAAACTCACAAAAACCAGTAATTTTCACCCCTTCTCCCCATATAAAGTGAATGAGAGAGAGAGAGAGAGAGAGAGAAACAGTGAAGTTGGATTTCAAATTTCAAACAAAACACAAAACCAAAACATAATCCACTCAAAACCCAGCTAGAGAAACTCATGAACTCAAATAAAAAAACAAGAAACAGAACAGAATGAGAAGCAAAAACCTGAGGATTGAGCTTCCATTTTTGCCACAATGTGAGAAATGGGTTGTTTTTGAAAAGCAAAAACAGTCCTGGAAATTGAAAACCCAACAAGCTCTGGTCTGGCATCAATTATTGGGAACAAGGAATAAAAAACCCACATTGGAAGTATAATACCAAGAAAATTCATAACCCACCTTCCAGATTTTTCTCTTTCTCTCTCTAATCTCTCTCCAAAAATTTTAACCCTCTTTATTCTTCACCCTGCTCACAAGAAGAAGAACTGAAAAAAAAAAAAACTACTTCAGGGAAACAAATAAAACACTTTTTTTTTTATATATTTTATAGGGTGAAAATCACAGTTAAAAGAGTGGCCAAGTTGATTTTTTTTTTTTTTTTTTAATTAGAGTAATGGGCAACTTATAAAAATTTATAATTGAAAATAATTATAAATATGATTATTTTAAAAATAATAATTGATATATTTTTTTATACAATAATATTAGGGGAACGAAGATTCGAACCTGTAATCTCATGATTATTTTTGAAATCTTATACTTTTGTTGGCAATAATTGATATTACCAATACAATTTTATATATATCATAATATAAATGAGTATTTATAATACGATGTTAAGATGTATTCAAGATTATAAATTTAAATATTTTAAAATTTAACTACATTTATAATTATTTTATCGGAAGAGGTCATTTAAAGATTTTATATTACTCTTTTTCTTATGAACCATCGAACAGTTTTTTTATTTTTAATTATGTTCAGATAAACTTATACGAATATAGATTATTCTTATCAATCTCTGATTCTAAAGTATTTAAATGTTAAAATATATATATAAAAAAAATTAGTTCTCAAATACAATCATGAATTCATAATATGTGGATTATTTTTTTCAAAAAATAAATCATGATCGCTATCTTTTCCGTATAGAAAGTTAGTACTCTTACGTGTAAGATCTTTTATCATTCATGATTTTGTTACCAAATTTGGAAGGTTTTGTAAGATTTACTGCTATTTAGAAAATAAAAGGATTTTTTTTTAAGATTGCTATTTAGAAAAAAAAAAAAAAAGAGAGGATATAACTGATATTTGATAATTAGAAAACAAGATTTCATTCTAATTTGTTTTTATCACTTGTTTCTTACAAAATTAGGTCTTTTTATCTTGTACACATTTGCTAATTATGGGTACAAATCGAGGAAAATAATGCAAAAATAATAGTGCTTAAAAATAAAAAATAAAAAATAAAAATAAATAAATAAAAACAGTTTTTTTTTTTTTGAGAATTGAACAGTACTAATGCTTTTTTGGAAGGCAAATAATAATGAAGTGGAACCTACAATGGCATTAATGTTTGTTGAAGAGAGATGAGATAAAATGTTGCTTTTACTTGTGACCTCTCACAATTCTCATGTGATCACTGTCTACTAAAATCACAATCCATGGCTCAAAATATATAATACCTTCAAAAAGGCAAATTTGTAGGTTCAAAAATAAATTTGATTTTTCTGCCATTTAAGAGATTTTAAATGTATATTTGGCAATTTATAAAATGAAAATATAATGCTTCATCCTTAAACTTTATAAGTTATCTTCTAATTCATTAACGTTTAAAATACTTATTTTGATATTAAATTTTTAGACAACTATAGTAGTCTCTAATCTTGTAAAAAAAAATCAATTTATAGTCATCAATGTTATCTTAAGAACAACAAAACCTTCATTTGTATTTTATAATGATATTATATTGTCTACTTTAGATATAATTTTTCTTCATTTCGTTTTTTGTTCTACCCAAAACTTTTCCTACCAATGGAGTTAATTGCCCTAACTTTTAT
>JBBMKA010000002.1:3441358-3457890 GCA_037833695.1 Sechiopsis laciniata | reverse complement strand
TTATCATTTTTTAAGTCCAAGGATATTTTTGAAACATTTTAAAAGTTTAGGGGTATTTTTGAAACCAAACTTTGATGTTTTCCATCCAACTTTAACGGTAGGAGCATTTTTAGAACTTTGGTTAAAGTTCGGGGGTAATTTTAAAACTTTTCAAAGTCCAGGGGTATTTTTTAGACAACTTCCATAGTTTAGGGACATTTTATATAATTTAGCCTTGTTTTTATATAAAATGAAATCATCTTCACTTATGCATATAGCTAATGGAAAGATTTAGGCGAAAAAACTGAAGTAATAATTATAAGGAACACTCAATTGAATAATTGGTTTAAGCTATAATTGTTAACCAGACAGCTGAATTATTACATACAAAATACACCTAAAATATGTTTATAAATTAGCTTCATGGCTTAGGATTCTTTTACAAATGTAAAAAAAAATATATTTTTAATGATTATTGCTTGTTTGTTATTGGTTAAAAATACATGTTTTGTCCTCAAATATTATTTTTGAAGAAAAAGAGAGCACCTTGAGATGTTGTTATGGTATGAAAAATTAATATTTAGTATGACTTTTTCTCATTCTTTTGATACTATATGTAGAAACATGAGCCTAATTATTACTATTTAATTGATTTCATTGATGTGTTATGAAAAATTATAAACAAAAGATTCGTTTAAGTTTGGAAAAAAAAAGTGAATAAAAACGAATCAAAGAGATATTAAATATATTAATAAAGAATTTTAAATATAATCAACAATCATTATACTTTCTGGTTTCATAAAAATAATCTTATTTTAGTAACAGCTCCTTTGGTTAGTCTTTTTACACACAACTTTGAAGTCTCACCTAGATTCCAAAACCCACAAAAACAACTCTTTTTTCTTTTTCAATTTTATCATCAAATTTAACAAAGATTTTGAAGAATTCTTTGTTAAAACACTATCAAATTAACCAAAACAACCCCATTTTTCTCTAAACAAAATCCAATACCCACAGGTAAACTTACTCAATAAAAAAAAAAAAAGAATAATAATCAATCCAATTTATAAATATAACTCAATTTAAATCTCTTAAACCCTAATAAAATAACTGGAAAATCTCCCATTCTTCATCAATTCTAGCTCTACCATTTTAAGAAGTTTTTAAACATTTTTCAACACCCCCTCCAAAAAAAAAAAACCCCCTTTTCCCCATAGTTAGTTCCCTTCTTATTTCCATTCTGTCAAAAAAAAAAAAAAAACTTAAATGTCAAACAGTTCTTTTGCAGAACACTTCAATTTCTCAGACTGAAAAAGCAATCCCACAAATTTATTAAAAAAAAAAAATCACGCAGTCCCAAAGCAATAACTCAATCTTCGAAAAATAAGTACCAAAAAAGACACAGAGAACATTGCTTGAACTGTTAAATCAAAGCAATTCAAATCAAATAGATCAAAAGAAAAAGGAAAAATAATTTTTTTTTTAATAATGGAATTAATTACAAAAATTCAAATTAGAAGAAAATGAATTACCTGAAGATTATTGTAACGATTGAAGGCTTTAGAGCAGAGAGGGCAAGAGAATTGAGTAGGGCCAATAAGGATCTGAGACGTGGTCGGAATCCAAAACTGACCCTTGCCGGAGACCGGCAAAGGTTGGCCTGAGAGTTCGCCGTCGGTGGGATTGGCGGCGGGGCTGTTGAGATCGGAGCTAGGGCAAGAGAGGCTGATGTCAAGGGCAAGGGTAATTTCGTCATTATCAATGGATGTGGTGGAGGAAGGCTGGTGGGTGGTTTCCGGCGAGAGGGTGTTGAGGAGAGGGAGAGCTTGCGGCGGAGACGGCGGCAGCGGCGGTGGGGGGCATTGGGAAAAGGGGAAAATTGAAGGAATTGGGATGAAGGTGAAGGAATTGGAGTAATTAGGGTCTGTCATGGTTGGGATATGAATGGATTTTGCAAATTGGGAAAAAGGGTTTCAAGGGTTTTTTTTTTTTTTTTTTTTTTTTTTTTTTTTGAATGTAAGGCTTTTTTGTGTACTTTGGGGAGTACAGTGTGTAACATAATTGATAAGAAGTGAGATAGAGAGAGAAAGAAAGATGTGATGTTTTGATCTTGGTTTGAGTTTAGCTTTGTTAAAACCTTGTATCCAGATAATTAGGGTATATCATAAAAATTGACAATTGGATCAACTTGAGTGCCCAACTCAAATTATAAAAATTGTGTTGATTTATAATTTTATAATTATATACTTTAGATTTGTTTTGTTCATTCAAGTCGATCCAACTTGATTTAAAAATAATAAGTATGTATGTAAGACTAATTAGCATATAAGTTTTTAACATGCTAGTTAGAAAGCATGTATTAACAATGTAACATAGTATCATACAAATTTTCTTTATTTCTTTTGTAAAATCATGAATTATGTGTTAAGTCTTAAAGATAAAATATGACATCTACTCAATTTGACAACCCAATCTAACTAAACTTGAAAATATATGGATTGGTTTGGCTTGTGGACATGACGAATTTATCTAACCTAAAAATTTTTAATCGGTACAAAAATTATCATAACCTAACCCCAACTCAAACCCTAGGGATAGTAGTTGAAGATTTTACCTTGAAAATATGAAATCTTAGAAACTTTCAGGTTATATAATATGGTATGAGAGTTTTTTTAAAAAAATATTCTTCTTTTTTAAAAAAAATGGAATGATAGTTCATAAAGCTCAAACGGATTTCAATCTAATAAAAAATTAATTAGAATCAAATTAAGAATATCAAACTCAAAAAGGCCTTGTACATGTTAGATAGTCTAATATTAAAAAGTGAGGCGAGTAAATTTTATAGTCTTTCAAGATAAGTAAACTACTTTTCTAATTATAAATTAATTGTAATTAATGTGAACATCATCCTAATTTATATAAATTTTCATAGTTTTGTTTTTTGTTTTACAAAAAAAAGAAGGGGTGTTACATGGAAAATGTAGTTTGATCAAAACTTTTTATTGACTATATATTCATGGCATTTTTCATTTCTAATATAGATGCTTTGCTTCCGATCTTGATAATTTAAATGTTTTTTTTTTTAATATAATATCACTATTTATTCAATTCAAATAAGTATTGAATTCACATAAATATGAATTTTAGAATGTATCACTTCAAGAAAGCTGTCGATCATCCTCATCTTTTTCTATTAGAAGATTATTTCTTTCATTCTCCATTTGATTTTGAGTTTGATACTATCATAAATAACATTAAATAATGTGAGGAAAACTAAGCAAACACAAACACTGCTCAAAAGTCTAGAAAGAAACAATGTTATAAGTTGAAAGAACTATTAACTTTTGAAGCCAAAGAAGAAAGTAGAAAGCTGAGGGAGACTGAGGAAAGTGGAGAAATTTACCCTCTGAAAAAGTAAAGGAAAAAATAAATTCACAGCTAGGGTATTAGCAATATATGGTTGGTAATAAATGGGAAATAATAAAAAATAATATTAGAGAGAAAAAAGCCAAAAGACAGAGTCAGATAGTACATGCTCCTTGTCCCTTGAAAGATTGGGAAAGAGAGAGAAACCCAAAAATAAAAACAAGAGAGAGAAACACATAACATTCTATTAAAAAAAAATTAAACATGCACACATACATACATACAATTAATCATAACTTTATGAAAGTAACTATAGAACATAATTTAACTAGAATAAAATATGTGCTATAAATTAAAATTAGAAATTCAAATTGTCACCGTACCTCACATGTTGTTAAGAATGTTATTCCACAATCAAATAATGTTGTGCTCTCGATATATGGTTCACAATTTAGTATTTTGTATTTACTTCTTGTTGTAAACAAAATTTTAAAGATTTAATAAATTTTTCTCAGCGGGATAGATTGATATCATTATAAGCTATAAAAACTATATCAACATTATCAACATAAAAATGATAGGCTCAGTAAATATACATAAGAATGAAGGTTTAGGAGAATAACTCATATATTTTATATATTGTTTTGAGATTTACACCATTTTCGATGCACGATCCTTAACCGTTTATTTATTGCATAATTTGTTTGTTAGTTTTGAAATGTAAGCTTCTTTTCATAAGAGCAATATTTAGAATCTAATGCATATTTATCCATATCTATCGTCACATATTTTTGGATTTAAAAAATATAAGTAAACTAAAAAAAGAAAATGTGTTGCTATAAAAGTGAGTAAATATGATTTGAATACTTACTAATAATTAACAAATTACGTTTCTTAGATTTGAAACAAAGATTACAAGTATAGTTACTCTTAGAAACTAAATACCAAATAGTTTCTAAACATGCATAAAATTGGTAATTGCTTTGGTTCCTGGTTTTGGCTTTAAGCATGCAAAGTTCTGGAGGCTTTTTAGAATTGTCAATCAATCAAATCGATATCTTCTTTTCTCTGAAATGATCTTTTTTTATTTTTTATCATGAAAAAGTCTATATTATTATTTATTTGTTCTTGGGATTAACTTTTTTTGAGTTAACGAAGTGACATTGATGAGGTTCAAATATGTAATAATTCATGTCAAGTCTTATCGACTTATACATATTTTTATGCCTCTTGTAGCCCATCGCATTTCTATTCCATTCTTCAATTAGTAGGTCAACAGCGATCATTCCTCAGTGTTTTGAGTAGGGATCATGTTTTTTTTTTTTTGAAAAACATACCAAATTAGTCTATTTTATAAAATAATTATAAATATTATCATTTAAAAAGAATAACAACTATAATTATAAATATTGATAATACATTATATTATTTTTAATAATATATAATATTGTATTAATAATATAATATTGAAATGTATTAATGTCTATGAATATAAATATTTTAAAATTTAACTATAATTCTAATTACTTTGTTAGAATAGTACATCTATTATAATTTCTTATTTTTTAACATGCATCGACCATTATTGCTTCTCGATGTTGTTAATTTTAAAAATGATTTATATTCATTATTTACTAACGACGGCTTAAAAATCCATATCCAAATAAACTATTGTAATTACATAAAAATAATTCATTATTTATAATTATTCAAAATAACACTATTTTTAACTGTTCAAAATAATCTTTCATTTTAAATTCTATTGTTATATATATATATGATCTAAACGAACTATTATAATTACTTAAAAACAATTCATCATTTATAATTATTTAAAATAATTCTATTTTTAACTACTCAAAATAACTTTTCATTTTAAATTCTATTGTAATATATATATGCAATTATCTAAATTGATATTCAAATGAACTATTCTAATTACTTAAAAATAAATTAATGAGCTTTATATTGATATTGAGAAGAGGGGTAATTATGAGTAAAGTTATATGTCGGCTGAAGTAATGGGAAGTGAAAAGAGATATGAAAAAGTCGGGGGTGCCAGAAGCGTAGAACAAGGAGCTTGACTTCATGCATTCATGCCAATAAAATCAATTCCAAATTGACAGCTATTTTCTGAGAGTGAGTGAGCCACAGACCATACAAAATTATTTACCACTAATTATTAATCTATTCATTATTGCTTCCTAACTTGAATTAATACCACAAAACAAAAATGTTTTTTTTTTTTTTAGTTAGGCGTAACCATGACTTAAGTGATTAAATAAGATTTTTGAGTGTTTAAGGTGATTAATTCAATCTATGATGACCACCTACTTAAGAAGATTAATTTTCTACGAATTTTCTTCGCATCTAAATATTCTAGGGTTTGACGATATATCCTATCACATGTTACCATTTATATTAAACTAAACTAAACAAAATAAAAAAAAGGTTCAATTTTTAAAATATAGCTATTATTATTAAATTTAATATTCAAACTAGAGATGGTATATGTGCTTTTTTAAAATAAAAAATAACCTTAATCAGCTTCTTCTTCTTCTTCTTTTTTTTTTTTTTTTTTTTTTTTTTGTGGTTAGGTGTGTTGATAAGAATTATATTTGTAACCCTATAGCTAGAAATTGGCGGGCTTTCTCATAATCTTTTCTTCCATGCCTGTCATGCCTATTAATATTGATTCTTTTTTTGTTTAAAAAAAGCGTGTTGATAAAAACTCTAAATAAATATACTAATAAAAGCCCAACAAGGGTTAATAATTAATGACGTACTTGCTTTAAGATCGTCTACAACTTTATTATATTTAGTTTTTACGAAACTCGTAAAAAATTAATTTTTAAATAGATACTTATTATAAATGAAAGATTAATATTCTTTTCTTTTAACTACTAACCTAGTAATTAATAAAGTTTAGAGAATTAATAAAGGAAGCCATTGCAGAGAGAAAATTTGTATTAATGCAGAAGATAATGGTGGAAGTACATCATGTACTTTTTATACAAACCTAATCACTAGGAATAGTATTCTAACATAACAAAGATTCAATAAACTCTAACTCTCTCTAACAGTAATATATATTAATTAATAACACAAAATATGCATATATTTTGTTTAGTTCAACAATATTTAAGGTAGATAGATTTGAATACATTCTCTTTATCATTAATCTATGATGATTTATGCTCAAATTGACACATATACAACAAGCATGTTCAAACCTATAACGTTTCATTACAAAATTCATAGTTCAATTATAAAGTACGTTATCAACTTGTTTTATTTCTAAAAAGATGGGATTTTGAAGGAAAGAAAATTACAAATTTGGTAATTGTGATCTTAAGACAGGGATAAATTTACAATAATTAAAGTTTCATGAGGAGAGAAGAAGAATGCCAAAGCATAAACATAAATTAAAGGTCAATAATTGAATGCATTTAAGACTACACGAGTGTGCTTGGTTAGGGTAGCGAATCTCTCTCTCTTTTTTTTTTTTTTTTTTTTAATTAATTAATTAATTTATTTATTTTTACTTTCAATCTTGGAATTATTTAATTTTTTAATTTAAGGGGAGAATGAAACCTTTAACTATATATTGGTGGGTCTGGGTGATAGATTGATATTTTGGGCATTTGTCGTGGTGGCTCTGGAAAAATCTAATCTTAAAATTTGGACAAAAGTATATTTTAATTGTAAGTTTGACGTGAAATTTATATTTAATAATTTACGTTTTAAAATCAAATATATTTTATTTCTCGAAAATGTTTTTTTTTTTTTAGTAATTAGTATAAATCGGAAGAGGTGACCACAAACCATACATAAACGTATTACTACTTTTGAATAGATGAGAGTAAAATATCGATTTTAAGGCCAAACATGTGACGTGTTGAATTGTATGACTACTAAATAATAAAATTAATACACCACTAACTCTTGAAAATATTTAATATGATGATATTTAAACTAATTTTAAATTTTGAACGTGACTATTTCACTCTTAGCCCGATTTAAAAAAAATCTTATAGATTAAAAAAATGGACGTTAAAAAATATATATCGTCATCCCATTTCAATATCTGATCTCTTCCAAAGCCTTTCAGAATTCTCCGAACTTTTTTGTATGTATTATTTTTGGTTTAGGGTTAAAACACAAAAAGGCATTTGTCTCCCAATCTTGGAACCCACAACAAAATGGAATTAGTGATTGTTTTTTTGCAATTCATTTTTTGGTTTTATTAGCCCGTCCAAAATAACAACAAAATCATAAAATGTTTATATAAAACATTATATTACATATAAAACCCTTCTTCTCTAGGGTCCTATTCTCCATGCTTCTCCCTGAGGACCCTGCCCCTCTGTCTCCAATGCCATCATTGTGTGTCCTCCCTTTCTTCTTTTAGGGCACTCAGCCCTTAACTTATTTTCAATTTATTCCCAAGAAATTAACTCAGAATAAAAGGGAATAATGTAATGTGCAGCAAACTATATATATATAAACCTATCTTCATTTTTAAGGGTACCCTGTCCTTAACTTCAATAACTACAATGAGTTTTTGAACATGTCCCACTTAGGACATATGCCCAAGAAATTAACAAAAGGCAATTATTTGGGTCGTTACAGATATTTAATGAAGGTAGATTCAGACCGGACTGAAAAGTCTTTAATTTTGTCTCCAAAGTTTTAAACTTGGTCTTTTTTACTTCAAAAGGTTATTCTTGAACTTTGAAGTTGGTCATGTATTTCAAAAATATCTTAGTAACTATTCATAACATTAGATATCAAATTAAAATTGCAAGAAAACTTTCATTAGATATTGTTTGAAAGTACATTAATCAAATATAACCTTAAAACAACATGATCATAACACACAACTTCCAAAAAAAAAATCAAATTCATGGATGGCTAAACTTGTAAAGTAGAAAGTAAAAAAGGATTATACTGAATAAATGTTAATACGGCCATACAAGAAAAATAATTCTTTATACATTTAGAATACATGCAATACAGACTTTATTGCAAAATGTTACATAAATGTTTGGATAGAGAGGGTTGGTCAGGAGAGGATAATGGTTTGGAGTAGGAATGTTCAAATAACTTAGACAATTTGAATAATTCAAATTAATTCAATCCAATTTGATAGGTTGGGCTGAATTATCAATTTATTTGAGTTATGTTTGGTTCAAATAAATTAAATGTTTTGTGTTAAGTTGGTTATTGGTTGGTAATTAATTTGGGTTGATAGAGATTAACTAAATTTATAATTTATTTTTAAAAAGATATTCTTTTATATATAACATAACTACATATACATATATTTAGTTTATTCAATAACCAAACCTAACTAAAAATAATAATGGTCAGTCGGATTTAGTTACCCAAATATATAGAATTGAACTGATTTATAAATTTAATTAACCACCTAAAATTTTAGATTGATCAAAACCATCTCCTTAATGCAGCCCAACTTAACTTAAATATACCCCTAATTTGGAGAAGATTAAAATTTGCAGTTATGGTTGGAAAAATAGTGGGTAGCAAAAGAATTATAGGGCAGGAATATAGGGGGAGGAAATAAGTGAAATTCCTTTTTAGAAAAAATAAAAAAAACAATTAAAAGGGCTTGAGAATGAATAGTGAGTTTGGGGATGAGGAAATGAAAGAGATGGAGCAATTGCATGGGATAGCCAAACAGAACTTTTTCCATCATTGGAACTCACTGTTTACTCACAAATATGATGTCATAATTTCTGACTCCAAAAAGCACTTCTATTTAATTTTTCCCTCTCTAACTTACATTAATAAATTTTTGAGTCTGGGAGAGAAACAAAGGTCATCATGACCTTATCTTTCAACAGGTTAAAAAATATATATTTAAAAAGTTATTTTTTTTTATTATTATTATTATTTTTAAATAATAATCTTCTTCTGTGTTCTTCATGTTTTGGTGTCCATCAATGTCTTTGCTTGCTTCTTCCATTTTGTAGCTTTCAAGCTTCAGAGCCAATTGGTTGCATATCTTTATTGTACAGTACTGTTTGAGGTGGGGGTTTTGTTGCTATATTGAATTAGTTCTTCTACTCCTCAGTTCTTTAAAATAAAATTATCAAATTTCAATATTAATTGGCGATAAAAAAAAAAAGTAGCTACTTGTATTAGATCTCAAATTTTTATTGATGAACTTTATCTCAAAATCGACTAATAATAAAAGAAGTAATTTATTTATTTTTACAAATGTTAGTAGGTCTCTCAACATTTGCAATACAGGATCTTCGGCAAATTTAAATTTAAAATATTTGTGTAAGTCCCATTCTCTCAAAGTTAATCTCTCTGTTCTTATATTGGTTAGGTAATGTACTCTTTTAAAAATAATATTAATTTAAAAATTGTGCTTTGCTAAAATTAAAAACTGTGCTTAATATCTGGTGTAATATGAAAGCCTTTTTCAAAAAAAAAAAAAAAATGTAATACAAATTAGGGAGATAAAGAATTGAATCCAAGGATTCAAAGTATTAAAAAAAAAAGAAAGAAACAGCACACAACATGGACGTATAAAATGAGAACAAAATTTAGATGGAAGGAATTGTTACAGGTTTCACCTTAAAAAAAGAGAGAATTTCTCCGCACATTTACAAGAGTTATTCTTTCATCACCAATTTATTTTAAGAAATGAAACTATCTAATTTAATATTAGAGCTCTAAGTGGATGATTTGGTCTCATTTTTTATACCACTTAAAGGATCTTTCACTTGATTCCATATAATCAACAAAAATATAATTGAATTGATATGATCTTAGGAGGCCATGAATTCAAGTGATCAGTCAAATTATTGTTAACTAAAAAAAAAAAAAGTCAAAACATAATTGTACTAATGATTGTAATTAGTATTTGAATTGAATATAGAATGATATTTGATGATTATGCAAGGGGAACCAAGAAAATGATATAAAAGATATGAGATTGATTAATAGTGTAATTGAATTTGGAAAGGTTCGAATTGTTAACTACACAATAATTCAATATATCACTTCTACAAATATCTATAAAATTTAATGAATGAACATTCTAACTATAATTGTTACAAATTTTACAGAATTGACGGACCAAATTACGTTTGAGTAGTTAATATAAACTTTTTTCTCCGGACTTTTAAAGTAACTTTCAAAACAATTACTTTAAGTACCAGTAGTAGCGGAGTGGCGGATTCAAATCGAAAAGGTCAAGGACGTATTGATTTTTTTATGGCTCTCATGTAATGAAAGTAGTATTATCTTCTGTGTGAATTCGTGGTACTCTTGTCCAATTTATACTTAAATAAATAAATCATGGATTTAAATTCTCTCTTGTAGTTGAAATATTAAATTATAAAAAGAAAAAAAAACTTAAAGTCATAATCATTGTTTTATTTTATTTTTTGAGATTTTTTTAGAATAAGGTTCAGTTTATAAATTAATATCGGTGTAAATATTCATCCCCAAATATTACTGTTGATCTAGAAAAATACAATAAAACGAATGAAAAGAAATTGACGTGATAAAAAAGTGAAAATAGGGATGTTGGAGATGGCCCATAGGCCATCTCATTTCCAATGTACAAAACAAAGCATTGAAATTGTATAGTTACCCAATACCTACTTTATCAGCTGTTTTGAAAGCTCTATTTCCTTGTTTGTTTTGTTTTCATATCAATAAATTCAGTCAATATTATTATTCCAAAATTTATTTTATAAAAAATGTGCAAGGATGAAAGATCGACTTTAAAAGTAGGGATGATTTCGATTCGACTTTTGTCGGTTTTGTGCCAAACCGACAACCGAACCGATATTTTCGATTTTTTAAAAATGGATCCGATCCAATGTCCAATAAAGTATAGAACCAATGGTTCGATTTTCAATTGGTTCGATTCAGTTTTGGATCCGATTCATGTCCAATATTTTTTAAAATATCAAAAACCACATTTATAACTAAAAAAAGCTTCTCTAATTTTCTTTAACAAGTTTGGTCCTTGCATCTAATTTTCTTTCATAAAATTAGTTTTAAATAAATAATGACAAAATAATATGAAACAAAGTAAAGTTTGAAAAAGTTATTTAGAAAATATATTGACATTTGAAAGATAAAAAAACATTAGGTTGATCTTCAAGATTTTAGAAAATCTTCTAAATAATGAAATAAATATGATTTTATATGATTTATTGATAATATATATATTTCGGTTTGGATCGGTTTTTATCGGTTTTTGAAAACGAAAACCGGAATCGATCCAATATTTTCGGTTTTTTCAAATTACAAACCGATATGTCCAATTTTGTGCTAAAAAACCAATCTGATCCATTGAATTGGATTGGTTCGGTTCGATTTTTCGGTTTTTCAATTTTACCTTACACCCCTATTTAAAAGAAAAGATTATCAGCTTTTGTGACATTATATATAATCCATTAATCAAGTGTTACACGTTCGATCTCATTCCATTGTTGTTGAATAATAAGTACAGAAAAAAAAACACTTTATTAAAAATACTAAAACTCACCTGTCATTTTCCTTAGAATATCCAGCAAAAAATGAAATTTTCAGATGGAAATAATAATAATAATAATAATAAAAAACTACAAAAATAAAAAAGAAAAACAAACACGTCAAGACCATAATCCTTATGGACCAAAGTCGCAACGGTTAATTTACTGGATTGTTAAAATGGGGCGATGGCTTGTTCTCCGTTCGGCCCAATATAGCACCATATTCGCTGAAGGCCTAACGGAACTCATTTTTTTCTGCTTTTTTTTTTTTTTTTGAGTTGAAACTCATTTTTTTTATTTGAAACTTAATTCCAAGATGTTGACTAAAATTTAAAAAAAAAATAAAAAAAAATAGTTTTGATTTATTTTAAATGCAAATACAAATGTAAAAAAAATGAAATGTATAAAAGGGAAGATGGCAATGGATGATATATATATTTTTTTCTAGGTTAAAGGAAAAGTATAAATGATAATGAATGGAAATGGATTACAATTAATTGATTCAATATTATAGAGAGGTAGAATTTTCATTAATTGAAAATGATTTTGTATATTTAAAAATGAAAAAATAAATTTAAGATTTTTTTTTTAACTCTAAAATAATATGAGAGCGAAATACTAATTTTTTAAATGATTAACATAAAATAAGATAACAACTGTGTCACCGTTTAATAAATTTGAGATTTGAATAGATTTATAAATATGTTTTATATTGAGAGGAATTCCTCAATTAAATTGTAGGCATTTTTGGAAATAAAAAATCCCCAAATTCCTTGGTATCTCAATTAACTAAACATATAAAAAAGGAACCGAATCGAGCTTTGCCTTATATTTAAATAATAATAATAATAAATAAATAGATCAATATGATGTAAAAGAAAAAAAAACCCTAGAATTAGATTTAGAGTGCAGGCAGCAAAAACAAATCGAGTCTTCTGTGTTCTTCACCCCCTTGGTCAAATTATTCAACAATTTGCACACATTCAAGTTGAATTTTTGAAGGTATGCATCAATTTCTTGCTGTTTTAAAACTGTTGCTCTGACGTTTCCTTTTTTTTTTTTTTTTTTTTTTAATATATATAGAAGATGATTACAAAATAAATAAAAAAATAAAAGCTCAAAATTGGTGTGTCTTTCGCCAAAACCTGATAAGACCCGTTTAGGAGTAGGATAAGGAATTTAGAGTAAAATAATCCGAGTAGACTACAAATAGGAGAGGGAAGCAAGGTAAGGATACATTGAGATATTGAATATTTAGGGCTTGAGAGTGATCTCAAGATAGGGAGGATCCAAATTGCTCGAACACTTCGTTAATTAGTATTTTTATTTCGTTATTATCAAAACCCTAATATGATCTAGATCCATTGGGCGATTAAATCAGATGGCTTTCCTCTCAACAGTAGGGCGCCTTCTTAATTATGGATCGCAGTTTAGTTCCATTCGTCTCTGCTCAACTTTCACTTTCACTTCGCCAAAGATCTACATTTGTGGTACGCAATCAATCTCAACTTTTGTTGATTGATTAATAATAATTTCACCCTTTTCGTTCTTGAGATATTCATATGAAAAATTAGTATTATGTATGGTTTTATTCCTACTCATTCATCCCATTAGTGAATCGATCATGCCCTTTTCTTTTGCTTGTTTCTTCCTTTATTTCTGGTATTTCTCTTCACTGGATCCTTCTTTTCCTCTTACCCATGTTTATAAGATATGTGTGTCCAATTATTTAAAGATACAAATTAGTGAATCGATCATGCCCTGTTCCTAAACTAGTCAAATAAGGACGTCAGGAATCTAATATACTTAGAAGCAATGATACAAATTCAATTCATGGAATTATGTACCTCGGATTTTATTCACTACCATAACCAAATATACTTAGAGCTGATGATTCACGAGTTCAATCTATAGCAATCACCTGCTTAGGAATGAATTTTCTACTGATTTTTTGTAACTAAGTATGATAGTGTTACACGTCTCATCCTTTGAAAATAGTTGAAGTGTGCGTAAGCAGCTTACAAATATAAAAAAAGTTTTTGACTAGTTACTAAACCATGATGAAGTGTTTGATCTATTTTGGATTAGATATGGCTGGTGAAAGTTTGATTCTTAATGAACAGGTCTTCCAAGAAATACAACAGATAAAAAGTTCCGGAAAGTCTTTTCTCACTTTGGTGAGATTGTAGAAGGTTTAAATCTCTTTCCCTTTCTCAAATTTACAATTCTGTAAAGATTTGTTGCAGAGTGCAACTACCTTGACATTGCCAAAATTTTGGTACAGCAAAATTTGAAATCGACGAGGCAACGGGAAAAGCGACTGGTCTCGGCACTATAACCTACGCCACGACCGAAGAGGCTGAGGCAGCTAAAAGAGCAATGAGTGGCAGATGTTTGTTATGAACTTTAACTTGGTGATCTTTGACAAATCACATATCATTTGGTCATGCGTATTTCAATTTAGTTAAACATATTTATTGTTCATGACTTTATCTTTATTCATGACTTTTTATATGTATTTCGTCTTAGTTAAACATATTTTTTTGTTCATGACTTTTTATATGCATTCGTTTGTCTTTATGCTTAAACTGTTCTATCTTGGTCTCTTCTATGCAAATGTATTTTGGTGTTTGCTTTTATAAATGTATAGAATATTAGTGCTATTTTTTTTTGAGTTCTACAACAATGGAGAGTGGTGGATATGGACTTAAGATCTTTTGATAATTAGATGGTGGGGGATATGGTCTCAGGATTATTAGATATATGCGATGAGCTACTACTTATTATTGTTTCTCCTTGTTCTTTGATGCACTTTTTATAATTTAAAATAAAATTATAACGATATGCGTTGAAAGCTTTTTTGAATGCAAACTTCGTAATCTAGCTCCAAAGCATTACAACAAATGCTCTCCTTACCAGGGGGGTAAAAAAAAAAGAAGGGACAACACCCATTTTTAAAACCAACATAGCAAAGGGATCCATAGAATAGGATGCTGTTCTATAATCGACCTACTTAAATATGGAAGACATAAAACTCCCTAGACTAGAGACCCATAAACTAATATCAATATCAATGATGAGTTTAGAAAAACTTGGGGATTAACATTGCGAACATCCAACCAACACGTACACAGAAATATCAGGGCGATAAAGTTGCTCAATGGCCTCCACCTAATGAGTGTTTGAATGAGGGATTACTTGAGGGGTTATTTTCGAAAAGTTGGAAATGAGAGGTTACTTTGAGAAGATAGAAATAAGGGGTTACAAATAAAAATTCATTTTGATGCAGTTATTGTTTGTTAAGAGTTGCAGAGAGATATTGCATGATGAGTTATTTTGAAGAGTTAGATATGAGGAGTTATTTTGAAGAGATAGAAATAATGGATTACAAATAGTAGCTTGTTTGTATGTTGTTTGGTCGAGTTGTCGAAACCCGGCAAAATAAATATCAACCCTCTAGATAGAACTTGTAGAAATAGTTGAAAGGAGCTATACTTGGAAAAGCTCCAATAAGCAAACCAAATCTTATTATTTAATAAATTGAAAACGATAGCGTTCTATATCAATTAAATAATAATATTAAAATCTATGAGAAAGACTTAACCAATTAACTAAACGATTACAAACTAATTAATTTTGTTTATTTTTTTCCCCTAAAGCCTGTCATGCAAGCTATATAATTTGGAAAAGTCACAATTATACAAACATGAGCCAACCTCTTGACACAATTTACCATCATTTGAAACAGTTACGTATCATAAAATCATCATGTATAACATATATTATCTGATAATAAATTAAGGTGTCAATTCAATTTACTAAGAATCAATCATAAAAATAAGAACATGAAACAAATAATCCTTTTAAAAAAATCTATTAGGTCTAAAACCTTGAAAACTACAACTCAATTAAAAATACTATTGAACAAGAAAATAAAACGTAACTAGGCATGAAAGAAAAATAATTAAATAAAGATACTAAAAGCAAACCAAACTTAAATTATAACTAGACATTCTATTTACCTTTCCATTTAACATCTTATTTCTAATAAGACTATATTTATTCCCATGTAAATGACAGCCATAATGACTCAATTCCTTTCTTATATGTTGACTCAATTCCTTTCGTATATATTTTATATTTTTTTCTTGTTTATACCGTTTGTGCTAGTTTAAAAAAAACAACCACTTTTGTATAACACACAAAAAAATAAATATAATATTTTGTACTCGTTGGAATTTGCAATACAAACATGAGATTATACAAAAGTTTTTAATTATTCTCATATTTATTTTATTAAAACTTTATTTTCTCCCTATACTTATTTTTAAAAAGTCCTTATATTTATATATGTGTATGGCTTTCAAATTTTTATTATTTACCTCCTTGTAAATATGGAGACAAGTCTTCTCATGAATAAGAAGACAAACCTTCTTAGGATGTGTTTGTTCTTTAGACATAAAGGTAGAGTGGAATGGAGTGGAAGAGAATGAGGTGGTTAATAGTAGTATGAAGTGGTTAACTACTCGTTTGAGGATTGAAGTTAATTATAGTAGAGTAATCAACTACTTGTTCAGGGATTGAGGTTAAGAGTGGTTGATATAATTTTTTTTTTTTTTTTTTTTTTTTTTTTTTTGAAAAGGGGGGTGAAGTAAACAACAA
>JBBMKA010000002.1:3409920-3441258 GCA_037833695.1 Sechiopsis laciniata | reverse complement strand
TTTCAGAGGAGGGTTTTGGTTCATTGTGGAGAGGAAACACTGCCAATGTCATTCGTTATTTCCCCACTCAAGTGAGTAATTTGTGATTCCCTTGTCTAATTAGATCTCTCCAATTTTCGCAACTTTTTTGTGCTAACTGTTTTATGAAACTTTTTCCAGGCATTGAACTTTGCTTTCAAGGATTACTTTAAGAGACTTTTCAACTTCAAGAAAGGCAAAGATGGTTACTGGAAATGGTTTGCGGGTAACCTTGCATCAGGTGGTGCGGCTGGTGCTTCATCCCTTCTTTTTGTTTACTCTCTTGACTATGCTCGTACCCGGTTGGCAAACGACGCCAAGGCTGCCAAGAAAGGTGGAGAAAGGCAATTCAATGGATTGGTCGATGTCTACAAGAAGACATTGAAGTCTGATGGTATTGCTGGTCTTTACCGTGGATTTAACATTTCTTGTGTTGGTATCATCGTGTATCGTGGTTTGTACTTCGGAATGTACGATTCTCTGAAGCCCGTTCTCTTGACTGGAGACCTGCAGGTCAGTTGGCTAGTGATTTCAGTAGTTTTGTGTGTGTAGTTTGTTTATAGGTTAGATCGGTATACCGAAAAGCGCTAAACTTCCGCTCCTGTATCTGCCCCCTCTGCAGGATAGTTTCTTTGCTAGCTTTGCCCTCGGATGGCTCATCACCAATGGTGCCGGGCTTGCATCCTACCCAATAGACACCGTTCGTAGAAGAATGATGATGACATCTGGCGAGGCAGTCAAGTACAAGAGCTCAATGGACGCCTTTGCCCAGATCTTGAAGAATGAAGGCGCCAAGTCTCTCTTCAAGGGTGCCGGTGCTAACATTCTTCGTGCCGTTGCTGGTGCTGGTGTGCTTGCCGGTTACGACAAGTTGCAGGTGATCGTCTTTGGCAAGAAGTATGGATCTGGTGGTGCTTAAGTGGGTTGCGGGTTGCTGCTTCCTCGTAAGTTCTTTCAGTTTTCAGATGTTGATGAAAATCTCTCTAGAGTTTTGGATTGATCCGGCGATTTTTTTTTTTAATTTCCATTATTAAGTTTTGAAGGGAGTAATTCCCAAATGCAATATAATATTATTAAAAAGGGGCTATAATATAGTTTCAGATTGAGATGAGATAGATGTGTTTAGACAGCCGCCTTTCACATGATACAACCTTTTAGAACTTGCCATAATCTCTGATAATATAAATTTAATTGTGTTGTTTTCTGTTTATTTATGATCTTAGTTAATCTACTTGAGAAGCTTAGCTTTTTGGAATGTATTTAGCTTATAGTGAATGTTAATGTTGTTGAAATGGATTAAGTCATCATGATACTCACCTTGAAGTTTCTAACAACTGTAAGTTGAATTTCATGGAATATAATATGGTATTAGAGTTTTATGTGGGTATTTAGTCTGGAGATTTCAATTCAACCTAAATAAGTATTTGATTCATAAATTCAGTTTTGATACAAGTGGGTATTCAAACCCACCTTAAATGTACAAAATTCAAGTGAGTATTTGATCTAAAAAATTCAATTTCAACCCAAGCGAGTAAGTTTTAAGTGGGTATTTCAAGACACAAATTTGGATCTAATCTATAATGGTGTTATCGATGTGTGAGAGAAGGTTGGAGATACTACCTTACCTAACTTAGGAAAGTGAGGAGTTTTTGATATCTTTCTTGATGTATGAATTACTCTTCTTATTATCAATTAATTTGGTATTCTATGTAATTTAATATACATGATAAGTGATTTCTGCAAATTTAATTTAAAATTTCATGTATGAAAAATGTTTTGTTTTGTTTTATTTATTGAGGAAATTTATCTTCCTTATACATAAATGTGTAGGGGAGTACTACATTTTTCATATGCGACATATGTAGTGACACATTTTATCTTTGATATTCTTTGATTGTCTTGAGCAGCTTGCGTGCAATAAGTTTAATGTCAAGGGACATATTGTTGATCATTCAACATTGGATGTCAAAGAAATCGATAGAAAATTAATTCGCTGGAAGATAGCTATCATGGATTGAACTCATCATCTTTTAGTTCTCAAAGATCTTCATAACATAAGAATTGACACGCTTTCGAGAAGTCCTAATATGTGGAATCAAATCCACAATATCACCGTTTAGGTTGTTGAATTCAAAGAGATCTTGGATACCTTTATTAATATCTGACTATAAAAATTAAAAAAAAAAACTGATAAGATTCATCCATGATTTGAAACTCCATCCCAAAGTAAAGACTTGAAACTCCCTCCTTAATTGCAACACCTATCATAACACAGAGTCTAGGAGCTTTTCAACTCCGACTTCATATTTATTGCCAATAAGAACAATCATTCAATGATATCAATATATAACTATGAATAAAAAAGTTATCAATTCAATTCTCAACTCTACAATCACGAACCACCCAATCTATTTGGCATGTTCTTGAGCTTGGCTCTCCAAGAAGTATCAACATTAAGTTTTTAGCTCTCGAGGCAATGATCGAAGTCTGCGTGACTTTCTTCTTTGATCGTACATTTGAAAGTCTAAAAATTAAAATAGAAAAAAAAAAAAAAAAATATCTCAAGTTTAAGGGGTAGTAGTTTTAATTATTTTGTTTTGTCTTATTTATTTTTATATTATTAGTTGTAGTCTGTAGAGCAATTGGCAAACACAAGGCTGTTAAAGAATAATATTTTTACTTAAAAATTGGAAAAAAATTCCGAAAATGTTGGGGACAAAAATAATCCACCCGAGTACGTAAAATGGAAGCATCGAGATTTTTACTGTTTCGGTAAAAGAAAAGGCCGATGCGTCGTCTAGCCTTTTTAGACAAATTGTAAAAAATAAAAAATAAAAATAAATAAATAAATAAGAAAAAGTCAGTGGGTCCCACCCCCAATTCATCCCTTGGTATTCAACTTTTTTCCCTTCGTCTTGTCGTCTACCAATTTGGACAGTTTCTTTTGTTTGATTTTACGTCTCTATAAAGATTTCATAGGGAACCCAATTTTTTTATTTTTTCTTTTTCTTTTTCTTTAGTTTAAATAATGTTATAGTTAGAAATTTTCATTGGTCACTTTAAACATGAGTTGGGTTGGATTGAATTTTTTTTTTAACTCAAATCAAATTTTTGAGTTGAACACTTTTCCAGCTCAATTCAATTTAATTAAAGAGACAACTCAACCCAATTCAACATTTATATTTTGGGTTGGTTGGGTCATTGGATTCATCAACACATTACAAATATAAATATTTTTTTTATTAAATTAGTCCTACACTAATACATAAACAAAGTATAATCTCCAATCATTATTATATCAAGTTAATGAAAAATTTAAATATTAAAAATGTAAAATATTCAATAAAAAATCACTCACTATTATTTTTATCATCATAGTTCATATAGAAAATCTCAACCATATAACATAAAACAAATAGATAATTAAAACGATAAAATAAATGACATAATTCAACTTACATAAAACAAATGGATCATTAAAACCAAATATATTGAAAAATAAAAAGTCTAACAATAATAATTAGATAAAATAAATATACATATACATATAATCTAAATGATTAAATAACATAAAAATTATGTTATAGGTAAAAAATATATTTTTTAAACTAAATAATAAATTCAGGTTGGTCGATTTTGATTGGGTTAATTTTAGGCCAACCATTGACCCAACCCAACCTATAAAAGTTTCATAATTTTGAACTCAATCCATTTATGTATTTAACCTAACTCAACCCGTCAAATTGAGTTGGGTTGGTTCGGGTTACTCGGGTTGTCGAGTTATTTGAACACCCCTAGGTCGGTCGATAAAAATTGACATCGAACCAACTTTTCAATTTACTAAAAAAATGACATTGAAATTGTTCGATCGTTTAAATTGGTTAATTTATATTATTTATTTTTTTATTTATTAAAAAAACATATTCATCATATACTTTTTGAAGAAATTTCGAGAATTAGTTTTTAGAAATAAACATACCGAATAATTTTTTAAAACACATTGAAATTTAAGTTAATTTTATAATATTTTAATAATACAACTATTGAATTATATGAAAAGTATTAATATTATATACATGAAACTTTCGGTTAACTAAGTGAGCCGACGGACTAAACGGACCAACTTAACAAACAAATTTTTTATTAAATATTTTTTTAACGGACACTGACCGACATATAGTTGAAAAGACAATAAACCTTTTTTTTTAGCAATTAAAGAAAATGATGCTCTTAACATATTGACCATCTAAACGGCTGTGTTTCTAATGGTCAAAATTAACAAATATGGTTGACTTTAACTTGACCAAGTTTTTTTAAATGAGCTTAAGTATTTAATGAGTATAATAGTCAACATCAACAAATCTTACCTTTTAGATGTTTGGAATTAAAAAAGAAAAGCTAGTAAGAATAGTCGGATCTAAAAAATAATTATAAATATAGTCAATTTAAAAAAATAGTAAATATAGTCATTATGTATTAATAAAAATGCTCTATTAATATATTGATGAGTATTTATAATACTGGATTAATGACTATGAATGAAAATGTTTTAAAATTTGTCTATATTTGTAATTATTTTGTAATTCATCCACCAACATTTTTCAAAAAAATAATAATGTTGCAGCAAATTTGATTTTGGGGTTTACTATAAGTACTACAACTATTTAAATCTAGTTTCAATTGGATGTTCCATTTTTTTTAATCACATTGCAAAAACATTTATTTAATTCGTTTATTAAAAAATCATAAATCTATAATACTATGTTCACAATTTTTTATTGTTCATATTTTCTCTGGTTTTTACGTGGTAACTGTATGCATTTTCTATATTACTTACTTAATCACTTAAGTTGTCTTATACAAAGTAAATAATGAGAGAATAACAAGAGACGACTTAAATTCTTTTTAAAAATGATAAATCGATATGTAAAAATAAGTTATAAAGCTAAAAAGAACGAGTCAAAGTGGATTCATTTGCCGATGGAAAATAACATTTTTGTAATGAATTACAACTTTTTGTTGATGTGATTCGAAAATGATTTGTAATGTGACAAATAAGTGCATGTTTAGTTCGGTTGCATTATCTAAATTGTTTTTTTTTATGATGAGATAATGTAATCGAGCTAAATACGCAGTTGTTTGCCATACATGAAAGGACCAAAGAAACGGTCGGAGGAATCATCCCCTTAGGTGTGATTGCTGCAAGCAATAATTCATATCTTTAAGGTCTTCTTTGATAATGATTTTATTTTTAGTTTTTGGTTTTTGAAATTTAAGTCAACAATAACTATTTCACCAGATGTTTTTTCCTACTTAAATATTTACATTTTATCTATTTTTTTTAAAAACCAAACCAAAACTTAAAAAATAAAAAAAAAAAAATAAAAAAACCTTCCAAAAATTTATTTTTATTTTTGAAATGTCGTTAACATCTACCTACTTTCTTAAGGAATTTAAATTCATTTATAACAACCAAAACTAAACTATTTCATAAATTTTATATTTAGCGCTTTGTATGTGGTTTAGTTTGGTCATTATTATTGTTGTTCATTTGTGGGATATATCTAGTGTTTATACACTATTTTATTAAAAAATAATAATAATAACTTTTAGTCTTAGGTTTTTTCACTTTTTTTTTTTTTTTTTTTTTAATAATCCGGTGAGAATTTAAATTCTTGATATTCAAAATGCTCATAAATCTTACACATAAAATAGGGAATATTCTAAGATTAAACAAAGTAGAAATATACATAATTAAAAAAAAATCAACAACTTAATATATTAGTTTTTTGTTAAAGATCTACTCCTCTCGATGATGTAGGCTGATACGATTCAGACAATCGATTCATTGCATGTAACTGAAAGACATATTATAAGGAGCAAGACAAAGAAGATTCAAGAGGTATATACATTACATTTTCAAAAGCTTGCAAGTGCCCAAGAAGAGACAAAACTTTTTCAGCCCGAATTTATTTACAACATTAACACAACAAGTGAAGTAGAGAATAAAATGAAGAAGACATGAGAGTAGTCATTTATTTTGGAAGATGACAACATGACATAATTTTAAATGAAGGAATTTTCAGATTTAATATTTTGAGACTTTTTTTTATTTCAAAGCTCTCCAACCATACTCATAATTGCAAGTAACCTTCTAGAAGAGTTAGTTATTTAAGTCTCTCATTTGATGTGGAATTGAATTTTGGCTTCCTAAGTCTTATTTTCTTCAAAATGCATTTAATAGCTTTTTAAATCCTTTTGAATTCCAAGCCATGCAAAACTTTTTGGCCTTTAAAAAAGGCTTGTAATACTTCATTTTGGACAGATTTTATGAATTTCAAACTTGTGTTTTCTTGACCCCATTTGATGTTTCATTTCTTTCAAATCTTGTTTTAGATTTGAAGTTAAATCAATTCATTGGATTAGTCTTGATCAAACTAATTTTGGAGTAAGTTGTCTTAGGATCTAAGAGTGACCATTTTAGATTTTAAGTGTGATCTAAGTTAACCTTCATTGTGAGTTTTTGCAAGGATTCTAGAAGGATCTCTAGCTTTGTAAAAATCAAGCAACTTTTTTACGCTTATCATTGGCCATTTAGATTGTTTGGACATTCTTCCAGCCATGTATCTTCCTTCTTGATTGTCAATATTAGCCATTTACGCTAGTTCATGGGCAAGATTGTCTCTCGATTACACCATTTCAAAGAGATAAACCTGAAATTTCCTGTCACTCTTGTAGTATTTCTTCAATGATTCTTCAAACTTCTGACTGGTTCTTACAATCTTTTTGTAAGAAATTAATTACATGCAAGACATTAAACTTCACTTCAATACGTTGGAAACCAAGTTTAAAAGCCATTCTGCTCCTTGTTTTTAATACCCAATGCTTCCACACTTTCTAGAATAACAATCAAGTTCGAATCGGTTGGGACATTGAGAACCTTACCTTGCCCATTAATTACGAATAATAACTTTGTATCCGCTTCTATTTGCCTTCGAATTTACAGCACCATCAATATTCAATTTATATTTGTCACTTTTTTAAGGTAACAAAAACTTTTGACGTAGAGCAGACCCATTGTATTTGTCACTTTTTAGAAGTGAAAGATTTGAATTCATATAAATCTCATGTTCATATACATCATGTTAGTTCTTTTTATATTCATGAATATTCAAGTCTCACTTCTATTATTTTTACAAGATATAATATTTGATTATGCCACATTTAAAAGTAAAATAAACCGGTAAAGTACTATTTTTTAGATCAATGACTATAATAAATTGAACTCATTACCTTTTAATGATTTACCATATTCATCTTATCTTTTTTTTTTTTTTTTTTAATTGTACCATATTCATCTTAGCAATTGAAGTACTATGTCATATTTTCATTATTTAGTTAACTTTTGTTGTTTTTCCTGAAAAATAAGTAACCATATAAATAAAACTTATAGATTAGGCTTGAAACTATTTCTAAAATCAACAGCTTTTTTATAAGTTGTATTTCAATTATTAAGCTCGTATTTGATAATCATTTGATTTTTTGTTTTTGGTTTTTAAAATTTAAGTCTATTATTACTCAAATTTCCTACAATATATTCATATTTCTTTAAAAAAGTATGTAAATGCTAACCAACTTTTAAAAACAAAAAGAAGATCTTGAAAGCTACTTTTATATTTTTAAATTTTGATTTGATTTCTACAAAAATAGGTGATATATAGATATCCAAATTAAAAAAATATATATGATAAATTAATTGTTGTAGATTTAAATTTAAAAAATGAAATAATTATGACAGAACTAAATTTTTGTATTTAATCTTTCAGATTTCAAACAATATTACCCTTTTATTTATATAAATGTTAACTTTTTAATTATACTTTTCGAATCTGGTGCAACTTATCAAAGCCAATTCATTAAAAGGTACGACAATACTTTATAAAAAAAGGTACAATAGTTAATTATTTAATGAGTGAATAAACTAGAAGAAATAACATAATTATGAGAAACAAATCCCCAACATTAGCGGGGTTGACCCATCCAAATTACAGAAACTGTCTTTGGAATAATTGCCTTTTATTTTCTTTTTCTTTTTATTTTTGTTAAATTGTTGACTACTTTTTTTCTTTTCTTTTTTTGTTTTTTTTCAATCTCTGAATCAAGCAAATAAAGGAATTTGGAGGTGCCAACTTGTCTATTTTAACTATAACATTTTTTTTAAAAGAAATATTTTATTCAAAACAAATTTTTGGGTTATTTTTTTTCTTAATTCAATTCAATCATTTACTATCATAGAAAATTATGTGCTACCTTGATTGAAGTTATTAAACGTATTGTCTTTTTATAAAATCTATCTCAATTTTATGTTATGTATGAATTTCTTATAAAAGTAGTTATTCATATATTGTTTTTTATTTTAAGATTACAACAATTAAAAACGAAAAGATTCGAATTCAACACCTCTTGATCATTAGATTTACATAAATATCGTTCGCTCATTTGTTTTTATTATACATGGAAGTATCCACAATAATAAAATTGGTTTTCAGTATAATAATTAGAAAAAAGACAAATTAAAATTATAAAAAGGTAAAAGAGTTAATTCTTTGCTTGTGAGCTAGGTTTTGTAGTGGTCCTGCCTAACAATTTTTAGTCTTTTTTTTGTTCTTTCACATGGAAATATGATGATGATTATGACCCATTTTCACTGATTCTACACACTGCTCCACAAACCCAACCTGTATTTTAATTTCATTTTTTCATATATTAAAAATGTTTTATAATCTTAAATCCTTTATAAAAAAAAAAGTGATATAAAATTGACATGGTATTAATGTAGACTAACAAATGGTATATATATTGTTCACAAAATAAAAATATATTAATGTGAGACCACCTTGTATTTGATATCTACCTCAATTTGTTCGATAACTTATAAAGAGCAAAGGGGAAAATGTGTAAGAAATTGAATTACGGTGCATTAACGGTTATGTAGAGAAATCTATATTATATATTTGATATTTTATAACTACCTAAGAAACATCGGATTAGGTAAAGTTAAAAGTCACGGGTTAAATAATAAAAAATGAGTAAACATTCAATCAAGTATAGAGATGTCTACGAGGGCAGGGGTGGGGATGCGATGGTTTTACTGTCCCCATATACATCACTCTTTTTAATTTCTATTCCCGCTAAATTCACCATTAAATTTTGCGAGAATTTTTCATGTAAAACTTGTAGGGATGGATCCTGAATTATACACCATTTATTTTTTAAAAATCTCAATTGTATTTAATATTTTTTTTAATAAATTTTCAAATAGTTATCTATTAATTCTTATTAAAACAATAATTGATTTTTAATGATAAATATTAAGTAAGTTTCAACTGAATATTAATCTTTTTAAATAAATATTCATACTTTTATGTGTATATATATGTATTAAAAACTAAAATAAATAATTTTAAAATAAAAATAAGGTATGAGAATACATTATCCGTTCACATCCCATTTAATTCCACGAGAATATTTTGTCCTCATTCACTTCTTCATTCTCCACCAAATTGCGATTCAACGTCCTATTTGGGACGGATCCTCGCAGAGTCCTAACATCATGGAAAAAATAAACATCTCTAATAAAGTATCGAAAAACATGTCATAACCTTTTAACCTAACCATTTGACTTAGTGGTAATTTTAATATCAATACATAATGTAACTCTCTTATATATATATATATATGGTATAGTCTTATTATTATTTTTGAAAACATATAGTTTTATATTGATAATCATTTGTTGGGTTTGATCTTAAAGTGGAGGGAAGTGTTTCCAAGCATGATATAACTTTTCATTTTCAGGCTAACACTTTGCTTCAAAGGCCATTATACGATAATCATGATGTGACTTGAGCTAATATACATAATTTTTTACATACATACGAGTCAATTTCAATACTAAACTTTCCATAGAGATTCAAACATTATCTATTAGAAAAAAAGCCAGCTAGATTGAGTGTAGCCAACTCTAGATGTATAATTCTTCCCTTAAATTTTAAAAGAATCATTTAATTATTTTTAGTATGACTTAATTATGTGAGTGTGACTATTTGCGTGAGACAACAACTTGATCCCACAATTTTTTATTGTTAAGAAAATTGTTGAAAATGAACGTATTTGGTGACCCATTAAAGTCCTCTTAATCAATATCTCAATCTACGATGATTAAAATGATTATTTAATTTGACAATCTTAGCATCTTTTTTTAAAAAATATTTGAGAACATATAGATTATTTACGTGAATTTCGACTATTTTTACGATACATACCTTATGATACGATAACATTTAAATATGAGAAAACAAATTAATAGAACACAATTGTTTTGTATTCCTAATAGCAATAAATGTCCCTCTCTTATTTAATGAAAGTGGAGATACAAAAATCCCAAAAAGAGTTTTGTGAGAATGAATAAAATAGTAAATTTGTGGGTTTGAGAAAGGAGTGAATGGAAAGGAAGGATAATAGGGGGTTTATTGGGAGAAGACACAAACACAAAGCTAGGTACAACAAGACAAGGTAGTTGGTTTTGGTACTGTCAACTACTTGGACTTTTAGACCACAAAAATTTTAACAAAAAAGAACAAAATATCACTAAAGAAATGCAAAAATCTTATCCTGTTGTTTTGCTCTTTAAAGCTGTCTTCTTTATTAGGTATGTTATGTTACCCATATACATGCATTTTTCACTATGAAAAAAAAAAAATTAATGTTAAAATATCATTTTGTTTCGTAGATTTTGAACTTGGTTTCATTTTAATTATTAAATTTTTATATGTTTAATTTAACTCTTTAAACTATAAAATTTGTTCAATTTTAGTCATTAGGTAATAAATTTTGTCCAATTTTAGTTTCTTTAAGCTTCAAAAAATGAGTTCCCATCCATTTTTTTCTTCTCATAATTTCACTTCCATTTATTTAGCCTTTGGTTGGATTGAGGCTTTTCCATCAATTTGCTACATTAAGCTTATTTGATGAGAGATGAAATAATGAAAGAGGGGAGAGAAGCATGAAGGAGGGTTATAGGGATTATTTTTTAACTTTTTTTTCAAAATTGTAAGACTAAAATCAAATATTTGAAACTCCATAAATCAAAATTGGACAAATTTCATAGATAAATGACTGGAATTGGTATTAAAAAAAAGATACTAAAATTAAACATTTGAAAATTTAATTAGTAAAACTTACATCCTTCCTATTAAGGACCTTATCTTAGTTACATTTCAAGGTAGCCACAAAACTTTATTGTTTAATTTAATTTAATTTTTTTAAAAAAGTCATAACCCAATAGCCCCACATGTAAGATAAGGAAAATTAGGGCCTTTACTAAAATTCAACCATCAAAATAGTATTTTAACTAAAAAAAAAAGAAGAGAAAATGGTTTTATAAAAAAAAAAAAAAAAGGTTGAATATGGTTTTTGATTTGATGGGGCAAAACTAGAGAGAGAAGAGATCAGAATCAGAATCAGAAGAATCAGAGACTTTAGAACCTTTGTTTTGGTAATAAGTAAAAATTCAAACACCACTGTTCTGTAACACACCATTTGTACGGCCTACGTTGTACTGCTTTCTGTTCTTTGTCTTCCCCTTTTTTTTTTTTTTTTTTTCCCCAACCTTTTTAAATTTAATTATACATAAATCAGAGTTTATAACATGTAATTGTCAAATTATAACGTATGGTTAGATAAATCTCATTGATAGAGACTTTGTTGTTCATAACGATAGACAAAATGTTTTGTATTTTATTCAAGCTGTAAGTTAAGTAGATTACAAAACCGATATCGAAATGACAATTTAACGTTGCTATGGATAAACATAAACAACAATCAAGAATTAAAGAAAGACGTAAGACAAATAATACAATGATTTACTTGGTTTAGTAACATTGTATTAATTACATTCTCAAAAAAAAAAAAAAAAAATTATCTGCATCGAAGAGATAACTATTTTATTAAGAAGATGACCAAGAATCTCGACTAAATAATCTCACGACATAAATGCATCTCAACTCATGCAGTCTTAAGAACTCAATTTTTATCTAATAACTTAGTTGACAACATTGTAAGTAGATTACCAAATACTATATTAATAATTAGTTAGCTGGTACTTAGTAATAAATAACTTATTTGGAAAAAAAAAATAGAAGCTATATCAAAATTAATCGAAAAAAAAGAACTAGTTCATCTATTTTATAAGAATGAAAATACCTCCTCAAAGGTGGTGACAGTTTTTTTTCTTCTTATTATTGAATATTCATTTTGAGTTCCATAGAATATAACACTATATTAGATAATATGAGATTCTATCTTAAAAGAAATTAACGAATAAGATTATCATGAATTTACTTAGTGGTCAAAGAGAGTATTGAAGATTCAAGAGATTAACTTTTGATCAATGATGGCCACTTGCATATAACATAGTTTATTTTTTTCATTAACTACCAAATATTGACGGGCAGATGGTATAGCTTGTGAGATAAATTGACCTAGATACTCACAGTCCTTATATATAAAATGTAATGAAAGAAGTAGTTAGCTTATCTTATAAATATTGTAAAATTTTCTCAACACTTGATTTGTAGTGATTAATTTGTAAAACATATGCAGTTAATCTAAGTTTTTTTTTTTTGAAATTACAACCATTAAAGATAAGAGATTCAAATTCATAACCTATCACCATTTGATGTATATTAATGTAGTTAAACTAGTGTTCTTGTTGAAAATATATAAGTGGACCTAATACTTATAAATTTATGATAAATTGTTCCACTTTGATATATTGTTGTTACTTTATTTAATGCGTTCACATGTTATTAAATTAAAAATATATAAAAAAAGGTGATAACTGGTTAAATTAGACATATCAACAAATTTCAATTTTCAAATACAGTAGAAGAGGGTTATAGGTTGGAGACCTTCCTATCCTGAATGTTGTTTGAACTTAAAAAATAAATTGCTAATTAAGTTCAATTAAAAATGAAGATTTGAGCAAAAAGAATGGAACTTTGATAGCATCATCCGATGAGCTACTAATTATACTCAGTGTTACATTTTGACATTTTATTTTATTCTCATTTTTTCAATTTTCTTATCCTAAAATTACACAATTTTACACCTTATATTCTCGGGATAATCACCATTTTTCTGTTCATGGATTCCTTCGGATATTCCTAATCTCTATAACATGTTCTATATCAACTTTATAACTTATGCTTCGATGAAAAAAAAAATCCTTAAAAAATGGTAAATTTGATTTTCCAATTTTATCATCCTAAAATTATTTTATGCTATTTCTTTTCCTCTTTGTAACATTATATTTTAATTTGAATTTATGTGTTATTTTCCCCAAAGTATACAGTATAATTCATGTCAATTCTCTATCTCTATGTTTTTTTTAAAAAAGTAATTTTATTTTATTTTCCTTGAATAGTGTCTCTGACATGAAACATGTTTGGCCAACAAGAAAATAAAATAAGATAAAATGAGGCCATGGACATAGAGTGGACCACCCTTATTTTTATTTTCTCGAGAAAAATATATATATATATATATATATATATTTTTTTTTTCCTTTTCAGTTAGTTTATCGAAATAAATACAAATAAAAAAGAAAAAAAAACACTTGAAAATACCCATTAAAAAAAAAAAAAAAAGAACTTGGCCATTTGAAGAAAATTTCAAAAAGCCCATCAAATCAGCTTAAAAACCTTCCCTTGCTCAGAATAAGAAATGGATTATAGCCAGAAAACAAATTGAAGAACAAAGCAAGAAAGAGAACATAAAAACTTTCCCTATTCCTTTCATTTTCATTTCTCTCTGCTTAAACTCTTCCAAAAATCAAGAGTTCTTGTGAGAAGAAGAAAAAAAACAAAGGTCATTTCTCCATTTCTCCATTTCTCAAGCTTTTTCCCTTGTTCATCATTTCTCTAGCTATTTATTTCCCTTTTTTGGGGTTTGTTTGTTAAGTTTAGAAGAAAAAAGCCTTTTGTTTTGTTTTTGTTCTGTTTTTATTGTGAATATTATGAGGATTCTAACAAATACTGGGATCTGTACCTGTTTATTTTTTGCTCATTTGTCTGCATTTATCTGATTCTTAGGATTCTCTTACATCTTTTGTGCTCATTTGTCTTCATTTGTTGAATTCTTCAGATTATTTCCTCTGTCAGAAGAGAAGAGTTTTCTTGGGGAAGTTTCTGTTTGGTTCTCCAGAAAGGAAAATCTTAGGATTTTTCCTTGGTTTTGTTTCTTTTTTGGGGACTTCACTAATTTGAATGTAAGTTTGTCTTTGGTTTTGTTTAATGTTGTGTGTGTGTGTGTGTTTTTTTTCCTTGTAATGTTGTGTTGTGTGTTTTAGGGCTTATTTCCTATTTCATTGAAACAGAAAATTGTAAATCTGCCATTTCCCCTAGGTTTTCTCAGTAACCAAACAGATGGTTGTGGATAATGTAGGTTTCAAGTTCATTTCAAGTGGTTTTTATTGTTTGATATGTTATTATTTTGTGTTTTTGCAGTTGCTTTTGCAAATTCTGTTGTTGGGTTTTGCTTAAGATGAATGAGGATAGACCAATGGAACTACATTATGTTGATACTGGCTTCCCTTACACGGTTTCGGAGAACTTCATGAACTTTTTTGAAGGGTTTCACCAACATCAAGTGCCTGCTTATGCCAATGCTGTGCCATTGCTTGATCAGGTAACAAGCACTGATGAATTGTTTTTCGATACACTAGTCGAGTTTTGTTTGTTGAGAGAGTAATTAGTACTGGAAATGTATGGTAATTTGTTTCTTAGGGGCATGCATACTGGTCAATGAATATGCAACCTTACAGATTCGAAGTATCTGATCATGGGAACACGTATTACGGCCATTCGGAGGAAAGTCACCATTTACCACCTTCAATGGATGTTGGTGGAAGGGAATGGGAGTATCCGACTGTAAATGTCGAAGTTCCTGAACCGACATTGCCTTCCGTGGAGGAGGATGTTGCAGATGCCCATTCCATACCAGAAGAATGTAAGTGTTGACATATCTGTTATGATACTGAATCTGTTTGTTTCATACTTTTGAAAGGTAATATTAAGTTTATCATGGCGAAAATGTCAAGCTGAATCGGCATAAATGATGAATACTGGATCTTATCTTCATATTTTACTTTGTTTCCATGTTTTGTAGGTGATTTAAGCCATGAGGAGGAGACCAGTACTTCTGAAGTATGATGATTCTCCTTGTTACTCTTTTTCTTTTAGAACATCTTCACTTAATGCCTCATATGAACTGTTGCTTAATCGAAAAGTTGTTCGGGATCGGTTTATGCTAGTAGTATATTAATGAACTCGGGTACAACCTTAATATCATCAAGGGTGTGGTTGGAGCTCCAACAACAAAAGGGTTCAGTGGGCTATTACTGCGAACTCTTTGTGGATTTCAATAACTATTCATCTCGATCCTTTTTTTTTAGCTGTAAGGTTCAGTAACCATTATTGTATGACCTACTAATCCATCCTCACCCAAACCTTCCCCACTTATAACCAACTTGCCGCCCAAACACCTCTCAAAGGTTTTAGAATGTTTAAATGTTACCAAGCTGAAGTTGTCATGTGGCTGATTGAATCTCTGTTCTCCTCTAGTTTCAGTTTCTCATGTCAAAATGTTTTTTTGTTTCCTTCTTCCAATTGCACTATGAGAATAGGTACTTTTTGGGTTGAAACTCATCAATTCCTCTTTTTCTCGTGTTTTCAGGTTGCATGGCAAGACGAGATCGATCCTGACCACATGACTTATGAGGTATGCTTACTATTTCAATTAGAAATCAAACCAGTTGTAGAATATGTTTTAAAAGATGTTCTTTAGATCTGCATTGAGTAGTCTATAGAAGTCGAGGTTCTTGTACATGTTAAACTCATATCTTACCGAACCCGTGATTTTTTTGCTCTAATGGTTTTTTAGGCTCTACTGTCAACAATTTCCTAGTTTCTTATGGCCATATGAACTATTGTTGGCTGTGAAATAAATGGGAAGCATATTAGTTTCAGTTTCCTTGTAAGAAAGAAAAGTACAATTGGACTATCTTTAGCCATGGCATTGTATTATCTTACATGCTCTTACAGGAACTGTTAGACTTGGGCGAATCGGTTGGAACAGAAAGTCGGGGTCTTTCCAAAGAACAAATAAGTTTGCTTCCGACTGCAAAATGCAAGTTAACAAGCTTTTTCTCGAGAAAAAAGCCAGATGAAAGGTATGGTTTTGACAGATGTGGCATTTGATTAATCTCTCCCGATGTTTGTTAATCTGCTTTACTTGGGGACCTAGGAACTTTTCTTTCGATTGGCAATTGGTTCAGTTCCATTTTAAATCATCATTTTGTATGAATGAGAATATATAACATTGTCATAAACACTGTTGCTTGTTTCTGATGTTTTAAATCTAAAGTAAAATGGATCTGTTTGTTCATCATATGATGGACGTCTGATTCAAATAAGATAGACAAATACGATATGCTTTGCGAGTATGATCATGTTATTGGGGTTTCACCTTATGTTGCTGACCGTGGATTTCTGTGCCTCGTTGGTATGGTTAATTCTTCGAGTCTCGGTTCAATATTTGATTGTACTTGTTTTATTTCAACGACAGATGTGTCATTTGCCAAATGAGGTACAAGAGAGGGGACAAACAAATAAAATTACCCTGCAAGCATTTCTACCACAACAAATGCATAACCAAATGGCTCACCATCAACAAAGTCAGTTAATTTCATTGACTTTCTCATGACTCTTTCTACATCCACCATTTCTGTTCTAACTTGCCTTTCATTTCGCTCGTTCGTGTTTATCAGATATGTCCGATCTGCAACATCGAGGTGTTTGGAGACGAAAGCACGACGAACAACACGTCGGGCAGCGATAGCCATCAGTAGATTTTGGAAGCTCTAACATTTTGGTCCTCCCTGCTCATCCTTTCCCATTTTTGCCTTTCTGACTTTCATTTCTCTCCCCATTTTGTACATCTCTACTTAACTAAGTTTAATTAAGTACTCTAATTCTTAATCCCACACTTATGCTCAAGAGAAGTAATTTTGTACCACCCTTTTAACTTGTCAACTGTTTAGCCTGAAAATTGAAGTCTAGTTACTTTCTTAGATTAAGATCAGCTTATTTTGTAGTCATTTTTCGAATGGCTGTTCGTGTTAGAAATAGGTTAAGAGACGATTTGAATCCGACCGAGTTGTTTGAGTTACAAACTAAGTTCAATTGGTTTGGTCATTTGTTTCATATTTTGTAAAAGAAATAGTGAGAATGATAATGTTTTAGAATCTGTTTTCTTGTTTTCATTGTTTTTTGGTGGTTCATTTATTTTCAGTTGAATTTATTGCATCTGAAGATTGTTGGAGAATGAAATAAAGCTAAAAAGCTGTTCATTTATTGGGGATTTCAATAAATGTTCAACTTGATACAGATGCACGAGTTTTTTCTTAATCTAGTTTTGATGTAATTAAATGCATTTATATCTAGATCTCTTATAAAAAGTAAAGATGACTTAATTTAATTCAATGATTGTTTGGTGGTAGGAAGTCAGGTGTACATTGTATGAGTTGGATTGGATCAGAATCAATTATTAAGCCAACTCAAAATTTTGAGTGGATCATTAAGCTTTCGTTTGATAATTATTTTATTTTTGTTTTTGAAATTTAAGCTTACAACAATTATTTTATTATTGGTTTTTTCTTACTTGAACATTTACATCTTATATCTATATTTTAAAAATTCAAATCAAAATTTAGAAATAAAAAAAAAAAAAATTTCAAAAGTTTGTTTGGCCCTACTTTCTTAAGGAAAGATGAAGTATATTGTAAGAAATTTGAGTAAAAATAAATTTAAATTTCAAAATTTAAAAGCAAATAACCAAATGGTTATCAAGCGAGGTCTAAACAATTCAACTTAGCTCATATTTTTGAAATTTATATTCTATTTTCTTTCTTGACTCAGAGTTCATGAATGTATAAAAAAATGAAGATTATTTTTTTATATAATGCTATATTGAAACACAAGATGCTCATATTGATAAAACGTTTTCCCTACCTACATGTTAAAAACATATCATTGAGAGTACTATTACTGTCAAATAAGATAGGAGTCTAATATCGATTTTCAAATAAGATGCTCTATCCCGATGCCACAGCCTAGGGACAGGCCAGTGGTGCACCGGGCATAGGGAAGCGAAGTTTTGATTTCCCGATTTTCAAAAAATAAAAAAGTCTGATATCGATACATCAAACCAATGACTAAGGAGTTGGATTGGATACCAAAAGGGTTGGTGGTCCAAAAACAAAAAAGTCTGATATCGATTTTCAACATCAAACCAATGATTAAGGAGTTGGATTGGATACCAAAAGGGTTGGTGGCCCGATGATTTCATTGTTTAGTAATAATCCAAGTCAACATCATGGCACGGGTTCGTTATTGGTTGGTGGCCCGATTTTCAAATTTAGTTTACCAAAGCCTACGTTATTGGACTGAAAATTCAACACACTCATTGGTGTTGTATACAAAAACCAACCCATTAACAAGTGTACGAGTAAGTATCCTCGTAATGCCAAAAAATAACTTATGAAGACATCACGAGTTGAAATCACCAGAACAAAAACACTATTTCTAGAATATTAGAAAAGTTTGGATTTTGTGGAAATTGGCTAAGTGCCACGTGGAATATTATCAAGGATTATAGTGTCTTACGTGTCAAAGCATGGTTTCCCTGGGCCCACCACACATGTGCGATGCACGTGCTTGTCCTGCTAGCCAGTTTCATCATCCTCGAGTAATTCAATTTACGAAATTTTCTCCCATTTGTAGTATTGCCTCATTAGCTTTTCGCTTCAGTTCGTCGTCAATGTGAAAATTAGGGTTCGTTTTTTTTTTTTTTTTTTTTTTTTTTTTGAAATGGCTATGGCTGGGAGTGCGAGATCACTCATCCCTCAATGCAATCAGATTCTGAAATCGGAGTCAGAAACTCAGAAACCTGCTCTTCTAAGAGCCCTAATTTGCCCGTCGGCTGCCAATTCCGAGGTTAGAGTCAATGATTTCCCATCGACTTCTTAGTGTGCTTGATTTTTCTGATTGTTATGTTGATTTGTGGGAAAATGGCGGGATTAGAAGTGGTGATGGGCTGTTGTAGCGTCTGATTGCCAATGATGTAGAATGAGAAATTATTAGTGTTATGAAATCGAAAACAACAATCAAAGAAAAATAGTAAAGAATTTTGCACAAATCAGTATGATTTGCGTTGTTTGTAAGTGGTTCACAAACAATGTGTTCCACGGGCAGATAAGAAAATGGTTTTTTTATTAAGGAGATATACAAGAATGTAGATCAAACTGGAGCTAGGGTTTTAAGAGAGTTTCAAGGCATTTCAAGTTCTCACCTATTAGCTACGGGTGTTCATCAATCGGTCGGTGTCGATTTTCCCTGAAAATTGACACTGAACCGACCTATTGGTTTCTTAAAAAATGAAACTGAAACTGACCGGTTGGTTAAGTCGGTCGGTTAATTCGGTTAAAATTGGTTTAATTCATATTATTATTATTTTTTTAATTTTTATTGAAAAAAATATTCTATCATACAATTTTGTTAATGAAATTTTGAGTACTAATTAAAAAAAATAAGCATATAGAATAATTTTTGGAAACATATTTAAATTTAAGTTAATTTTGCAATAATTTAATAAAAAATATATTTAATTATATAAAAATATCAATATTTTATAAAAGAAATTTTCGGCCAACCAAAAATTTTTCAGTTAACTATTTTTGTAACCAACCGACCCTAATTCGGTCGGTTTGATCGGTCGAATTGATTTTCGAGGAAATGTATGAATACCCCCTACTATTAGCTAGGGTCTAAATTTTGCTAGTGGTTTTGATTTTTTGTTTCTTGATCGATTATCAATTATGATCTTCGAACGCTCATCGACGTTGAGGATATGACTTGACATTTGAATACAAGGTTGAAAATATAAGTGATTGAATTTTGTTATTTAAGAAACATGAGGATTTTTGTTGAAAAGGAAAGATATTGGAGATAATGCATTCCCCCTGTTAGAAAGAGGGGTTTAAACAAATGGCCCCAAGTCTTCATTGAAAATCTCACCATTCCTTTTGATGCAAGTAGCACACAAGTCTACCTTGCAACATTTCTCCCAAAACTCTGCCACAAAAAATTATCTTTGAATGCTTCACTTTGGTAGGCACAAATTATAGTAAGCTTGAATCCTCATGGATGTAAAATTTCTATTTGCTCATGTGTATTTGTATTGTATATAGTTGTTTTTAATCCATCATTCTATCATTACCATTTATCTCTCAGCTCTAAATTATGGTATCAACTTTAATCCCTTGTTGAATTGATGTAAATATTTTGTTTTCCTTCAAATGCAGGGCTCTAGGAACTATTCAACTGCTTCAAAGCAAAGCCAGGTCAAAGTTAAAGTAATGGAACTGGCTGCTCTCTACTAGGAAATGCAAAGCATGCATTGACTATTATATGTTTTCGTGATATATCGACCTGTAATTTGGTTAATTTCATTCAGCTCTATTTATGGTACTGTAGGTTCCTTTGGCTTTGTTTGGCGGGTCCGGAACCTATGCCTCTGCTTTGTACTTAGCAGCAGTAAAAGCGAATTCGTTGGATAAGGCTGAGACAGAGCTTTTTGACCTTGTTGGGGCTTCACAGAGAAGTGCCAACTTTTCTCAGTTTACAAAAGATCCCTCAGTGCCTGCAGATATTAGGGTCAAGGCTATTAATGATATTTGCTCTGCAGCTAAATTTTCAGAAGTTACCAAGAACTTTTTGGGTATTACAACTCATGCCTTTGAATCTTTTTTTTTTTTTCCCTTTTAATTGAAGAAAAAAGCTATGGCTAAGCAAGCAAATTGTTACACTGTTTTGTGCTTGTGCTTCTATTCAGGTGTATTGGCTGAGAATGGAAGGCTGAGATTCATTGACAGCATTGCAAAGAGGTTTCTGGAGTTGACAATGGCTCATAGAGGAGAGGTGAAGGCCATTGTGACTTCAGTTATTGTAAGTTCCTGAAATCTTATAATGAAGTTCATCAATCTACCATGGTTTATAAGTTATAACATGACGAATCCTAATTTTTCTCTTTTTCGTCTCGGCGGGGTGTGCCATCTTGTGAGGACTTTAGGAAGAAAGAAACTCTAGAATCTTTAGAGGGGTAGAAAAATTGATGAATGACACTTGGACCTTCAATAAATTCTATGTTTCTCTTTAGGTCACTTATCCTATGTCTTTTTGTAATTGTTCTCTAAATGTTATTTTACTTAATTGGAGGTCGTTTTTTAGCGAGGCCTTCCTTTCGTGGGCTTTTCTTTGTATGCCCTTTCATTTGTTTGTTTTTTCATTTCTCAATCAATTTTTGGTTTAACACTAAAAAAAAAACCTGTAATAAATCATTTTTTGGCTTACAATTAATTAAAATATTTTTTGCTTCTCTACTCGGGGTTCAATTCTTTTGCCATGCATCAAGCTATATGTTGCTATTGCATGGTTTCTTATTAACATGGAGTGACTTAGTGGTTAAGATGGCCTTGAGGAACTAAGAGATGATGAATTCAATCCATGGTAGCCACCTACTTTGAAATTAATTTCCTATGGGCTTCATTGACATCCAAATGTTGTAAGGTTAGGTGGTGTGTCCCGTGAGAATAGTCAAAGTGCGAATACATTAGCTCGGACACTCACGGATATTAGAAAAATATATATATATCAACACATTCAATATTTAAGAACAAGTTAATGGCATAGATGTGGGACCTTGGTGGGTATTACTTGGGAGATGAATATATTGCCTTATACTTGGTATTTCTTGTTATAGAAAGTTAGAAATACTAAGTTGCAAATTGTAGTTTAGTTTGTCCAAGTGTAGAGATATTTAGCTCAGAAAACCCAACTTAGTATTTAAGACATGCAAAGATGTTGATTATACTGGAAGTCTGGAATTACTACTCTTGAAACTCTTATATTTTTTCTTTTTAAAATAACCCTTTCTGTTTTCTATTATTCGATAATAATCTGGTTTGACTTTTTCATTCTGTCACAGCCACTCCCTCTTGGAGAAGAGAAAGAACTGAAGGAGACCCTGCAGTATACAAGGGAAGAAGATCAAGCTTGAACAAAAGGTATTTGAAATCACCAAGCTCTGACTCTTTTGATTGTTTTGACTCTTTTATGAGACACATCTAATCTGAACACATGCCAGATTGATCCAAGTATTCTTGGCGGACTTGTCGTAGAATTTGGCGAGAAGGTGTTAAGACCAGAGCACGACAGATGGAGAGGTTCTTGCGAGAACCGGCTAACCTCTGGCTAACCTCGACAGTCTATGAGGTCCCCATCATTCTGCTTTCAGCTACCATTTTTCATCCGTGAAAGAGAACTTTGGTATTTTCCTCTTCTTTTTTTGCCTGATTCTCATCTTTCATGACGGGCGACAATGCCCCCATATATGCAAATAAGAATGATTTCTCATATCCATGAAGTTTGAATTAATTTTAAAAGATGGATATATCTGCAACTTTAATGCAATTTGTGCAGTCGAATTTGAGGATTTGATTACGAATAAATTTTAAATAAGGGCTTTGAGAATCATTCTGTCTTTAAAAGAAATGTGTTCAATGTATGGTGACTATCCATATAGACGTTATTTTTTTTTACGAATTATCCTCGCAACTAAATGCAAAAAAGAATCTATCCCCAATCGCAATAAAGATTTTTGAAGTTCAAAAAAATTTAGATGGGACAATCGACAAATCGAGAATTAAAAGGTGGATGGCCTTAGTTTAGAAATTCAATTCTCTTTTTAAAAGAAAAACTTCATTCAAAGGGCATTAGATGGCAAATCGAAACAGTTATGAAATAGACAAGGGGAAATGCCCCTTAAAAAACTTTGGAAAAACCCCAAAAGAACAACAAAACAAGGGATTAACCCAACCAAAATTAGACTCTTCTAACTAATACTTAGCTAGACCATCAATCACACTATCACTAAACCTATTACAATGAAAAAAAGAGATCATATCCATTGAGGAAGACAACTCCTTAATGTTTTGTAACAAAGTTACTAAATTCAAGAGCTCGAAAGCGATTGAGCTTAACACATGCAAGTTAAGCTATAATTAACTAACTAACAGACGCGTCAAAACCAAATGACTTGAGGCATCCAATTTGTTGCCACCATGAATGCATGTCCACTAAGTTTCGTGACATTCGTGTAATAACTTTCTTCTCAGATTTCTTGCTCTCGAGAATCATTACAAATAACATTTATAACAATTAAAACATCATATTCCATCAAGATGGGGAAGCGAGCAATCTTCAACCTCAACTAGTTGAAGAAGACCTTAGATACCGATACTCTCAAACACCTTTGTAGACGAATTGATCATGCCAAGGCGAGCACCAACTAATAGAGGCTGGCTAGACGAGAAAATCTTTGGCATATCCTTGAAAGAGTCCAAAAAAAAAAGATTAAAGATATGGCTATAAAAACAGGGTTATTTTGTTTATCATTTTTTCTTTGAATTTAACAACATAAGAGATTTGAACCTGTAACCAACCAGTTAATTCATGATGTCACTGGAGTACTATTCCTTTTGAATCGAACATCAATTTTCTTAAATTTTGATTGTAATCTGATTTCTTTTTTGAATTTAACATTCTCATTTTTAATGCATTTGAAATTGTAACCAATCACCAAAACTAAAATAAAATACTGAATCTGTTTTCTATAATTTAAAAAGTTAAATCTTGGAAAATTTATACTTAAAAAATATCTTGGTGTATTTAAAGAATAAAATACAAAACAAAGAATTTGCTAATAGATATTTTTAAGGGGATTTTGCATGTATAACAAAAAAAAGTAAAATATTTCCATCTATAGCACAAAATCAAAACTAATTAATTTGTAGCAGAAAATTTAAATTGAGTTCTATCACTGGTTGAATTCTATTAGTGATAGAATTCGATCAATAATAGACTCATTCTATCACTAGTTGAATTTTCTATTAGTGATAGAATTTCAAATTGAGTTCTATCACTAATTAGTGATAGAAATTAATATACTATAAATGAATTATTTTAGAAATTGTGCTATAAATATAATAAAAGAAATAGAATGTGCTGTTGATGGTAAATTCTCTATTTTTAACTTGATAAAGATAGGAAAAAAAACCTTTTAATCTGCAAATTAAAATTTCTTGAACTATTCTGAAACTCCTTTTTGTGACATGCCAAATTGATGGAACTTACTTTTCCATCCCCATAAATGCATCCACTTTAGTTTTATTTGTACCATTGATTTAATTTTATTTCCTTTGCATGATTTTTCTTGTGTACTTTGAACTTTTCACCTTATGATTGTTCTGTCATTGCTTTAAAAGTCTGAGTATTTTGAAAAATAAATTTCTAAAAAATAATTTCACCCATTATTGTAAAGTTTGTGCACATATGAAACCTGAGAAATTGTCTAGAATATCACAAGAAAAAAACCCTAATCTATTGATAGAAGTTCGTGAAAACGTGTTGAGCAAGTTACAAATTCGAAACTCCTAACCCAAATATAATTGAACTTAAAAAAAAATGGCGATTGACCTAATACTCATAAAAGTGTCATATATTGTTGTATACAATTAAATCACTATTAACTTCATTTATTCAAAAAAAAAAGGGTACCGAGAACAAATTTGTAGATTTTTTAAATTTTACTTTATATGCTAAAAAATTATTTCAAATTCAATTTCCTATCAAATTTAAAACACTTAATAAATCAAAGAACATACGAAGTTACTTGTCTAAGAAACACATTCTATTGCCTTCACTTTTTCACCCCAACATTTAAAAAAGTAGCTAATTTGTTAGATATTGCCACATAGACAAGTTTTTTTCTTCAATAATTATTGGTGGAAAAACAATGTGTTGAATTAATTAAAAAGGTAAAGAGAATATATATATATATATAACTAATTTGAGTGAATAATGATAAAGGGGGTCTTATTTGCTTTAGAAGATGGGCATATAATTTGCTTGAAGAGTATGTTATATAGAGTTGTTGGTTTAAATAATTAAAGTTGTCTCTAATGAAACATATTTTCAAAACCAAAACAATTGAATGTAGAAAATATAATTATATGAAAAATAGGTCTACTATTCCCCACCGCCATACCAAACTCTAAATAAATTATTTTTCTTTTATATACTTAAAATTCACGTGTAACTTAGGAGAGAGAAATTAAAGTGAGTGAGAGAAATGATTGATTATGTGAAGTGGAAGCAAAAATGTTTTGCACAAAAGATGATAATTACCTTGTGAGTGAAGAAAAATCTTGCATTTAAAAGGCAACAAATTGAGTCAAAGACAAGAAGACCAACCATCTCACTTTTTTTTGTTTAACAATATGTGGAGTAAGGAGATCGAACCTTTAATCGAGACCGTTAGTACAAAATGTCAGTTAAGCTATATTTATTTTGACCATTTCTCTTATTTTCTTTCTTTCTCTCTTTTCAATTTTTTTTAATGACTCGAGAATTTGGTGAATTCGGAGCACCACTGATCCATCTATAGGATGCAATATTGGAATACATCGAAATATGGGAGACAAAATTAAGTGGCGTCTACAAATTAATGTCACAAACAAGTCTCAAATTTGAGACCTTGAATGGAGCATACTCTTAAAGGCCTAGCTTTCGACTAACTGTGCCATTCCGGGGAGACTCTCTCTCCAATTCTTTTTCTCTCTCTTCCTTGTTGTTTCGTAAAGAAATGATACAATGTAGTCGAGCAAGTTAAAAACTATATTTTAAATTTGTTTTCAATGCTGAAACTAAATATGTTGTATGGTAAATAAATGATTATAATGAAGGAATAGATCGGATCAATAATAAATATTTATATTGTAAGGTAACAAGAACAAAGTTTTAGCGATATCTTGTGCAATCGACACATTAATTGATCATAATAGAATGGATTTCCAAATTCATGATTAAGAATCAAACTAAATATACTATTTAGTAAAATTAATTATTAGGTAGGTGATCACCGTGAATTAAATTCATTATCTTTTAATTTTTTAAGACTTTTTTTACCATTAAATTATTATTTTATGATAGTTATAGCCACTCTATTGTGCCTTGTTATATATTTTTTACATAGATATAAAGTCGCAAAAGAGGGAGTAATTGTCCCATTTGTTATGTTGTAAATTTTTTAGATTAAGTTATATGGAGAGAATTGGAATGTAAATTCACATGTCTCTCATGAAACATATATCAACACATTTATTGACAGAAAGTTTTTTTTTTATGTAATATAATATTTTATACATTTAATAGATAAATGAATCTCACTACTTGTTTTAAAAGAAAGTATCTTAATTATGGGGTGTGCAAACAAACATTAATTTTCCATGAATTCTCACCAAATACATTTTCAAAGAAAGTCACAGCCTTAATATTTGAGCTATTAAAAAAATTAATATTTAAAATAGAAAGATTCAAAACTTATAATTTTTTGGTCGTAAATCATATATCATATCAATTAAGTTACTCTTATTGATATTAAAAATATCATCCCAACATAAAGAGTTAATATTCGTGGGTTCGTATCCCTCTCGATATTATTCATTATTAATATATAATGTGGGTAATAATTTAATATTGTCAGATATTGGAGAAAAAGAATTTAAATTGTGATTTTATAGTACATAAAAAAATTTATTCGTAGTGTCCATACTGAATCTCTCTTTTGAAATCTTATGAGAAGATTGTTATTGCACTATTAAATATGTGAGAGAAATTAACATAGATCAAAGTGGATTTTTAATATATGATAAAAAAATAAAATAAATTATGAAGAGACTTTTTTTAAAGAAACTCTTGCCTACAAAAAAAAAAAAGAGGAGCGAATTTAATAAAAAGACAAAAAAGATCATATGTAAAAAAATTGTCGCCTAAAACAAATTTCGTAGATTAAAATGTCTCGTTCGAAGCCGTTTTCTCTACTCATCCTATCAAACCAACCAACACAAAATATATATATATATATATATATATATATATATATAGAGAGAGAGAGAGAGAGAGAGAGACATATAGTCATAGATTGACATTGTAAGCAACCCCACACAACCACATCACCATCATCACAACCGTTACCCACTCTTCCTTTTAACATATATTTATAAACCAAACACACATTTTCACTTCCAACAATCGAAAAAACAAAACCACACTTTGTCAAACGTTGTTTAACGAAAAATCAAATCCAAACACACACACACACATGAGAAAGCCCGATTCCGCCATCCGTCTGAGGAAAGGCCTTTGGTCGCCCGAGGAGGACGAGAAGCTCATGCGATACATGGTGTCCAATGGCCATGGCTGCTGGACCGACATTGCCCGTAACGCTGGCCTCCTCCGCTGTGGTAAGAGTTGTCGCCTTCGTTGGATTAACTATCTTCGCCCCGACCTTAAACGCGGACCTTTCTCTCCCCAAGAGGAGAATGTCATTGTTCATTTGCATTCTCTTCTTGGTAATAGGTAAGAATCCTTGTTATATCCTGTTGTTTTTGTTGATATTTTTTAGTTTATTCTATTTTAATTCTTACATTTTTTTTTTCATTAAAATATTGTATGTCTCATTCTTGTTATATTTTTTTTGTTCTGGTACTTTGTTAGGATCTATTTTTTTGGGATGACTCTCGAAAGATAAAAGAATTTTGGTTAACTTTTTATGAATTATTGTTGGATTTTTTTTTTTTTTTTTTTTTTTTTTTTTTTTTTTTTTTGTATATTTTAAAAAGTTTTCAATTTTTAGGAATTTTTTTATTTTGTGTTGAACATGTTGCTGCCGTTATTGTTAACTTTTAATAGTTACATCTCTAAATACTAGCTTGAACTTTTTTTTTTTAAAGTAAACTAAATTAGACCTAACATGAATTGAAATCTGTTGGGACAAAGTTCAAAATTTTATTAGATATATTTTTTTAAATATAATGATTAAATAGGAGTAAGCTTAAGTTTAGAGTAAATGTACACGTACTTTTTATATATTTTTTGAGTGCAAAAAATAATGACATAGTTTTAGAAAGTTACTTTAATTGTAATTTAACCATGGACTCTATGTTAATCGTGGACTAAAATGAAGTATTCTAATAGAAAAAAAAATAATAATAAATAAATAAATAAATAAATAAAAAATAATAAAAAATATATATTTCTTTGTCATTTTTGGATGACAATCATGAAAACCTAGCTCATAGGCCTCGTACATTTGATACGAATTTATGGATATCTTAATTGAAATCAAAATATGTATCTCAAAAAAAGGAAAATTTCAAGAATTTTTTTTAACGAATTTTTATTTTCAAAATCTCACTTTTTCTCCACCATTTTTTTTACTTCTAATATAAATTAATTACCTTTCTCTATCTTTCTTAATAATTCATATCATAAAACATTCCATGTTAATATGCATATTATGTATCAAGAAAAAAACACGAAATAAAACAAAAAAACAAAAAAGATAAGAGCCAATAGATTATACATTGATTATGATCAAAGTCAAAATGTAGGCCATACTTGTGGTTAATTGGTTTAGAATAATTGAGTGCAAAATAATTAATTCAATGATCCATCACTTCTTCACTTGATTTTTAGCTGAAAAACAAAGAAACATCATATCATTCAAACCAATTAAATTATTGTGTTGCTAATCACTTTTTTCATTCATTACTTATAATATATGAATTAATTAATATAGTGAATGTATTTTGAAATCTACTTTAATACCTACTAGGTGGTCTCAAATAGCTGCACGTCTTCCTGGGCGAACGGATAATGAAATAAAGAATTTTTGGAATTCCACATTGAAAAAGAGATTGAAGAACCGTAACAACTCTTCTCCAAACCTTAGTGAATCATTTGAACTTAGAAGTTGTAGTAGCTTCGGGGAGCTAACCGAAAACATCATTCCCATCCACGAACACACCAACATCTCCAATGTGTGCATGGAAAACTCATACTTCTCATCTTCAACCTCCTTGTTTCTAGAAAACTACATTCCTATTGAACCATTCCCTACACTATTGGACAACCAATACAACATGGTTGGTGGTGCAATGAGAGAGGGGTATTATGGGGATTATAAAAGAATATTCGAACCTAAAGAAGTTATAGAACTTTGTGAGTTTTCTCACCTTCCTCCTCTCGAAAACAGAAACATCGAAAAGATTAAGGTTTCATCGATTGACATAGAAGAAAGCAACGACAGTAACATCAACAACAACAACGTCAATATGGAAATCAACAATCAATTCAATCAATGTTGCTTCAATTATACTAATGATGTGAATTTTAAGTTGGATGACATGTTTGGAAACAATTGTCAAAGCCAGCTTCAAGAGAACTTGAAAGTCGGAGATTGGGATTTGGAGGATTTTATTCAAGATTTATCATGCTTTCCTATTCTTGATTTTCAAATTGATTAGTTTTTTTAAAGTTTTATACTAAATTTTAATATTGATTCTTTCTTAGAGAAAGAATGATGAAAACAATCAAATTAAGATTTTGTTTTAAAACAATTGTCTATAGTATCGTTTTATAAAACAATAAAAAGAAAAGAAAATTGTTACAAATAATTTCTTACCTTTTTATATTTTCTGAATAAAAACTTTAGAAATCGAAGTCAAATTTTAAAATAGAAAATAGATTTGTTGAAAATCGGGTTTAAAATTTTAAAAGCTTAGAAATCTTTTTAATAAGTAAATTAGAAAGCAAGAATGAATAATTTGATGATTTTAGTCGGGTTCCATCTTCAAACGGCGCCGTTTTGAAGATCACGAAGGAAGTAATTGTTCTCCCCAGAAAAATGTGAATAGTGAAAGTTTACTTTTGTAATTTGAATTATATATTCATTGTAATATTAATATACATTTATGGAAAAATTCAAAATTGATCCATTATCATGAGAGTTTGTAATTATTATTATTATTATTAGTTTTTTTTTTTTTTTTTAATTTTTTTTTATACACACATAAAAGTTGGTAAATTTTGTGGATAAATAAGAACCATGAAACTTTGTCATTATCATTTAATTGGAAATAAATTTAAAGGATTGATTTATATTCCTCATTTCTAATTAATTTATTTTAATTATTTTTGAGCTTGGTCTAAAAACAATAGTGTGTTTGATAGTAGGGTAGATCTTTTTTAGGGTAGCGAAAATACTGTTGATGACTTGATAATTTTATTATTTAGTGGTAATCTATTTTTTTTTTAGAAACGGTGGTAATCGAGTTTTAATATCATAAGTTTGATCTTGAAAATTAATATTTGATTCTCCTTTAGTCGAAAGAAGGATAATATCTACTATATAGGATTTGTGGTCCTCAATTATGATTTTACATTTTAATTTTAACCAATTTCCTTCCTAATAAAATATATATGATAATTTTTTTTTACTTCATTCTTGTACTATCTATTCAAGAGCCGCTACCTTGAGATTATGAGTTTAAATCTTGAGAATAAAACTATAAAAGAAAACTTTCAATTCGACTATCATTTTTTTTTTTAACTTCTATTAGTTTTTATTTAACCCTTTTTTAAATTATTCTTACGTTCTTAGATTAGCTCTACCAAAATGTCAATTTTAATACTCAAACTACTTTATCAAAAAAAAAAAAACTATGTTGATTTTCATATATAGTTTTCTTTTAAAGTTCATCATAGATATATTTTTAGCTAATAATTAGTTAATATATAGATAAATTAGCTTCAAATTATGGGCATTAGCATAATGTTTTATACTTATATTAATGCCACAAAGATTTTGTTTTGAAACGGTTAGAGATCATCATCTTGTTTCATATTAAAAATATGAAGATTTTTCGCAATATCTTTAGAAAAATATATAGATTACTCTTCTTATTACAAATTGATTTTAAGGTCGGAATTTATATAGTTAAATTAAGCTTGCTCTTGTTTGAAACATCTAGATTCAATATTATTTTAACTTGATAACATAAAATTTACTGACATACACAAACTCAAGAGATCAAAGTTTTAAAACCATAGAAGGAGAGAAGACATTATCAATAAAATAATTCTAATATGCTAACGAGAGCGTAATGAACTTTTTTTTTTTTTTTTTTTTTTTTTTTAATACAAGAGTATAACCCACCAATAATAAAGATTTCAAAAAAGT
>JBBMKA010000002.1:3396540-3407060 GCA_037833695.1 Sechiopsis laciniata | reverse complement strand
TGATGTAATAGTCTAGATCTTTTTTGTTCTTTTTCATACATCAATGAAAAGTATCTGTTTCTTATCAAAAAAAAAAACAAAATGATATCTAAGACATACCCAACTTATATATTTTAGATGCAATTATATTGTATGTAATTTTCCAATCTATTTTTCTACACTGTGAAATAGTATAATGACAGAATATAAAAGTTCAATATCCCAAGCCACACAAATACAGACGTGAATCACATTCCACTCTACAATTTAAATACAATTAATTATCAAATAACTCATTCATTTTTCCTTGTTAGGAAAGCTTCAAAATAAATTTCATTTTTGGATTATTAAGGAAGACAGTAATATGGAAGATTGGAGTGAATTATGAAAATATCTTACTGTATACTTATAGCTAAGTTACCACATCATTTAGGCTCAACTTTTTTTCTCTCATTAATCCTGCGTCATATACTCACTTAATCCATAAAAAGTGGATCATAAAAAAGTGGATAAATATATCATGGTTAAATTATAAATTTAGTTTATACAAAATTAGAATTTAGTTTTATTCTAAAAGTGACAATTTAGTCTCTATGATTTGATAAAATTTCATGAATAGTCTCATCTGTTCGTTAAATTAAGTTCGTGAAAATTAATTACACATATATCAATTAGAGAGGATGTTTTATATTTAGTTGACATTATGGGTAAAATAGTTGATTGATACAAATATAATCAGAATTTAGCAATTTAAAGTAAAATTGACAACTCAATTTTTATTCAATCAACTTTCAACAAAATACAAAAAGTCACATCATTTACACATGAATAATTAATTGACATAGACAATTAAGATAAAGACTATTTATTAGGTTTTATTTAATTATATAATAAATTTTAACTTTTAAAATTATAAAGACTATCTCTATTTTTCTCTATTAATAGAGAAAATTAGAGTTGGTGTTTATAATTTAACCGTACATAATTTTTTTTTTGCATTCACACATATATTAGTATACAGACATATATGACACGCGTGGAGTATTGGAAATCCTATGCAGAGCGCACATTTAGCAAAAGAATACAAAATAGCTATTGAATAAAAACTAAACAGCTACCTACTAATTAAAGTCACTTCAATCTTTTAAGCACACTAGTTTAGAGAGATAGAGATTTAGGCTCAAAACTTTCCCCACCTTAGACACAGACCAAAGGTATTGGCTGCGGATATTCGAACTAATTTGTACGCCTCTCAACTAATTTTATTAGACAACCACCTAACTTTATTACATTTAATTGTCAAAGAAATAAGTAAGATATAAGCATCAACTCAACCCATGTAAACTTTTTATAATTGGTACCATATATATATATATATATAGACTCAGAAAATAAATCACATAAAAAATGAATGAATCTATGTGCATTACTTTAGTTTAACTTTTGTTCAATTGTAATGGTGGCATATCCACCACACAGGCAAAGAAAACCATTCAAATCAAATCACAATTAACAATGACGATTGAACATTTCCCATTATCATAAGCCAATCTCTCTCTTTAGAGGTGGTATAAAAGGAAGGGGTGGCTGAGTTTGTTTTGGTGTACGAAACAAAGCAAGTTGGTAAGGAAGAGCTTTGGGATCAGCTGAAATATCTTTGCTAAGTCAGGTCATTATTTATATACATATATGTTGTTTTTTCTTTTTCCTTTTTTGAAGCATAAGTTGGTTCATTTAACACTATGCATGTTACTGATAATTAGCTTCTCTTATATCACTATTTCATACATTTTAATACATAAAATACTCCTTTTTCTTTACCTAATACCTTCTTCTATGTAAACACACACATAGGCAAGCATGAAATGGGACGCAAGTCCTTTGTGGGGGTAGCTTTGTGTAATATGATGTTTGTATGTGTTTTGTCACCATTTTGAATTGTTTTTTTTATGGGATTAGTTGGTTTTTGGACCTTATTTTGTTCCTCTACATGTAAAAATATTGGTTATTTGGGGTTGAAGATTCCATATTGAAAAAGTGAGGTCTCATAACCTTCACAAGAAAGATGGACTACTCTTTTTTCATTGTCAATTGTATTGAGATAGAACCTCATACTATCTAATTTAATATGATATTAGAACTCATTAGACTCCAACAAAAATCTCATCCAATAAAAATGAAATTAGGATTTGATTAAGATTGATGAACCTGACGTGAAGAGTCACAATTTCGAGAGGCAGATTGAGGATCTTACATTAGAAAAGTAAGAAGGCCTAATCACGACCTTTACAAGAAAGATGAACTACTCATCTCATTATCAATTGGTTGTGAGATGGAACTTCATGATATCTAATATATTTACCATCCCAGATTAGTCAAATGGTCAAGAGTACCTTGAAGAATTAAGAGATAATTCATGATAGCCGCCTATCTAAGAATTAATTTTTTTATGAATTTTCTTAACAACCAAATATAGTAGTCATTTGATTATCCGATCAAAATAGTCGAAATACACGTAAGCTGACACATACAATGTGATACACTCACAGATGTAAGAAAAACAAAATTGATTATTTATGGACGGATGGAGTTTTGGCTATGGAGTATTGAGTTTGTTTGCAATCCTTTTCCCTAAGAATTTGTTAATTTTGTTATCACATACTAATGTGATCAACAACAGCCAGCAAAAATAATAATAATAACAACAATTCTGTCGGTAATGAATTCTTATATATGGTTGTATTTACGTCTAATCATACAGTGAACAAATCCACCTGCTCAACCAATGCTACAAATGATCTAAAATAAATTATTAAAAGCAACCTCTAATTATAAAATCAGAATTTGCATGGTTTTCTTTAATATTTCTTTAAAAGCAACCAATGCAGGGTTTTGGGTCACGTTAACTTTACATAGAAAATCAAAGATCTGAGAGTTATTCGGTGAAGGAAACATATGTAGCATTCAGGCTCATTCCCATATAATAATTACTTTGTTATTTCATGGGCTGTTTTCTTTCATTCTTCTGTGATTCTCCTAAATATGAACCAACTGTCACAGGATGCTTAAAAAGTTATTAAATATGCTCACTAAAGGCCACATCAATGCAAATATTTATGGAGTTAATCAATAAAGAAATCTATACTGATTTCTTGGGTCCCATTTTTTCCTATGAAGTCTCTTTAATCAAGGAGCAAAACTCCATATTTTGAGGTTATCTGGGGAAGATTTGAGGCAAACGATTATTATTCAATTACTAGCAAGCTAGGAAGGTTCCCCCATAATAGTTCATCATAGAAGCACCTTTTTCCCTTCGGTTTCTTCCTTTCTTTGGTATAAACAATATATTATTAAACTGTCATCAGCAGAAGGCAGAGCTGGGTAGGGTTTTATATGCATGGAATGAACTAAGTGTTAATATTTTCATGTAAGATTCCAAAATCAGAATCACAATCCTTCTAATGTGCTTCTCAAAAAATATATATTATATATATGTTAGTATCCCAACTAGCTTACACGTACTTCGACTATACACAACAATTGCTTGACCTTATAATAATTAGCTGTCAAAGAAACTTATAAAAAAATTAATTCTTAAATAAGTAACCATCATGAATTGAATCCACAACCCTTTGATTCCTCAAGTCCCTAATGACTATTGGGTCAACACTGTTGAGGATCCAATATTGAAAAAGTGAGGAGACCCACCAACATTTATAAGATAGATGGACTACACACTTATTGCCAATTGATTTTGAAATGATATTCCAAACTAATCTAATATAGTATCAAGGTCCATTAAACTCAAACGAGTACTCGTCCCCAAAGGGTGGCGCAGTTGGTTGAAGACTTGGGCTTTGAAGGTATGCTCCCCTCAAAATCCCAAAATTTGTGGACATCTCCCATGTCTCCATTTCTTCGATGTCTTCCGGTGCCTGGCCTAGGGACGGGCGTGGTTACCCTTGTTTCAAAAAGAAAAAAAAAAAACTCAAACAAGTACTCAATCCAATAAAACAAAATTGAGATCTAATCTAAAAATGGTGAATCTAAAGAAACGCCATCTTAAGGGCCATGGTTGAGGATCCCACATTGAATAAGTGGAAAAAGTGAGACCTCAAAACATTTATAAGATAGATGAGCTAATTCATCTCATACTAATCAAATAAATTCATATGTTGCTCATCTATAATCACCTCTAGAAATGAGTTCTTCATCCATTGTCCACGTTCGAATTCCAATAAAAGTAGTGTTGGGTATTCGTGTATCATTTACATTATGCCTTACAGATCACAGAACTGAGAGAGGTACGGTTGACTGAGCAGCATGCATCATGGTCAGATAGGTCACTTATATAAAAGCTGTCCCTTGTGGCTTCTATATTTCTTCCTTGTCAAACACACGGATCTCTCAGCATTAGTGGCCCTTGGAGCCAACCCTACACTTGTCTCGTCCCTTTTATTCTATTGCTCTAAACGTGTATTTCACTCTTTCGGTAGAAAAAAATGGTATCATGCATGGTGTGTCAAACTTCCAAAGCTTTGAGTTACTCTGCCATGCATTTTCAGACTTTTCTGTTGTTCCCTTTGACATTCAAAACTTTTAGCTGTTTAAAATGTTTATGTACTTGCATAAAATGTGCGTTCTACAGCTTTCTGATCTTTTATTCTGTGATCGGAATTCAACAGCCTCATTTCAGTACTACAACACTGGCAGATCAGAATCAGAATCAGAAGCTTAGTCTGACCACACAAGCGGGGATCAAGTCGAAGATGCCTGTTAATGTTTTCTTCAAAGACGCAAGGTGTTTTTTCATGTTCCAATCAACTATCTTCTTAAAAAGCTACATGTTCAAATTTAAATTGAAAATTCCAATATGATTTTTTTTTTTATGATAAACAAAGCTTTCATCAAGAAAACAATGAAAAAATATATAGAGAAAGTGGGCGTTACAAAAAATAAAAGCCCGCAAAAAAATGGCTCCCCTAAAGAATAGGACTCTACGACTCCTATAGAATAATTACAAAAGGCTTAAAAACTTGTAATCCGGCTCATGTGGCTATTCAATCTGGTTGGGTTATACTATACCACTTTCAAAATAACTTTCCTTTTCCATCTGAACCGCCAAAGAAAATTGTGCTGCAAATATCTATAACTTGAGACTCTTTTCTGATCATGGAAGATAATCCTCTTCCCTTTTAGACTAATGACTAGTATGCTTTAAATGTAGACGTGTTTTCAAGCTTGATGTAATTGGTCGCGAGATCCTGGGAATTGCTCTGCCTGCTGCTCTAGCTGTTGCAGCTGATCCTGTAGCTTCTCTTATCGACACTGCTTTTGTCGGCCATATTGGACCGGTGGAGCTTGCTGCAGTTGGTGTATCAATTGCTATATTCAATCAAGCTTCAAGGATTACCATATTCCCCCTTGTAAGTATTACAACTTCTTTTGTCGCTGAGGAAGATGCCATCGGCCAGGCTTCCACCAAAGCAGCAAAAGGTGACAAAGGGAAGTGCTTGGCTGATGATAATTCAGTGAAAATTCACGTGAGTGAAGAACATGAACTAGAGGACGATGGAAAACTTGCACCGAAACAAGACTCAGTCAACTTGAATCCAGAGCCAACAAGGAATAATGTCACCATAGAACAAGGTGCAGGAAAAGAAAACAAAGAGAGCTCTTCAGCGAAAAAGGAAACCAGAGAATCGGTTCCAGATAATGCTGCTCTTCAAGATCTGGGAAAAGGTAAAACAAAGCGTGATGGTTATAATTAGGAGATTTTAATAATTTCCATGAAAAGTACTTCCCATGTAATATCTGATATCCTTTTCTTTTTTCTTCATTTTTCCAGAATCGAGTACAAATGTATTCAAGTCTACCCCTGCAAAGTCCAAAACGAAAGAAAAGAAGCAAATTGCATCAGCATCAACCGCTCTTATATTTGGCTCAATTCTGGGTCTCATGCAAGCCATATTCCTTGTTTTCGGAGCCAAATCTTTACTGAATCTAATGGGTGTAAAAGATGTGAGTGCTCCTTGTAACTTAAGATGTAGTCCAGTTTTAGATCAAATGTCTTCCTCTATTTAATATTTTGGGACTTCAACAAACAGAATTCACCCATGTTAGCCCCTGCTCTCAAGTACTTAACATTAAGATCACTTGGTGCTCCTGCTGTTCTTCTGTCATTGGCCATGCAAGGGATCTTTAGAGGGTTCAAGGATACGAGAACTCCTCTTTACGTTATCGGTAGACCTTGCGTTTCCCTTTTCCTCTTGATATAATTGAACCTAATATATAAACTTTCTTTGACTAGCAACCATTTGTTTATATGCCTCAATGTAGTTTTGGGTTATACTATAAACATCATACTGGACCCAATTCTCATCTTTGTGTGCCGTTGGGGGGTCAAAGGTGCAGCTGCTGCTCATGTTATTTCTCAGTAAGTTTCAACTTCTATGCACTGCTGTATGGCTAAAACTTTACAAACTAGCTTCAAAATGACATAAAACTTATGTTTTGACATTCCAAAAAACTTCTCTGAGACTTGCTTCAACCCTTTCAGGTACTTTATTGTGTCGATTCTCTTCTGGAGACTGGTGCAAAAAGTCAATCTCAAGCCTCCAAGTCTTGCAGATTTGCAATTTGGTCGATTTCTTAAAAATGGTAAAAAAACAAATGTTCCCAAACAATTCCTCATTTGATACTACAATGCCAAGTAAATAATGAGATCACTTAATTTTAGGCTCTTATTGAACTTTGCATGGGTGTGAACAGGAGGACTCTTGTTGGCAAGAGTTGTAGCAGTCACGTTCTGTGTGACTCTAGCAGCATCACTAGCTGCAAGGCTCGGCCCGACTCCTATGGCTGCATTCCAAACTTGCTTGCAAGTCTGGATGACATCTTCTTTATTGTCTGATGGTTTAGCAGTAGCAGGACAGGTGAAGAAACAAAAACCTAATTCTACCTTAACTTCAAAACTTACTATCGAAGTAATATGTTACATAAATTTGAGAAAAAGGTCTATTAGTAATCTCTTCCATGCTATATGATTCATTTTCTTGTTCTTTTAGGCAATTCTAGCTTGTGCATTTGCAGAGAAAGACTATGAAAAGACAACAGCAACAGCTACCAGAGTATTGCAGGTAAGAAATGACTTCAAACTCACATAATTGGAGAGCATAACAAAATCTTGAGCTACAGTTGCAGAGATCTTGAGCTACCATGCACTTGCATAACAAAATCTGCATCATTGAAAATAGGGAAATTTATAAGACTAGTTAAATTGAGAAAATAAGTACAATTTACAAATATGGTTGCTTTTAAAAAAATTTAACATCCATAATCATATGTATTACTACTAATAATGAATTAATGGTACATAATACTATGTATTAATAATATAGCATTGAAACGTATTAATGCTTATGGATGTAAATATTTTAAAATTTGACTGCATTTGTAATTATTTTGTTAGAATAGTCCATCCATTACAATTTTCCTTAGAAATAAAGAAAACTTACGAGACTGGTTAAATCTAGAAAATATTTATAAATAAATCATTAAAAAAAACTAGCAAATATAGTCATTGGTATTATTGAGTATTGTCACATACTTTCTTATAATGTTGGTACGATGGGTATTTATTATTATTATTTTGAAAATCGAGAAATCGGAGCTATATTGATGAGTATTTATAATACTGTACTAGTATTAATGAGTATAATACTATGCAAATATTTTAGAATTTGTAACATTACTTTGTGATAAGAGCCCATCCAATACAATTTTTCTAAAAATAAAGATGGATAGATTACTTTATACAACCACATTTCAGAATCATGATCATCTATAACATCTCATTCTTCTATTACCTCAGAAAAACAGAAACCTAAAACATATTATTGGACAGATGAGCTTTATTCTAGGTATAGGACTAGCAATTTTCGTCGGAATCGGAATGTTCTTCGGAGCAGGAATCTTTTCAAGAGACGTTCATGTGCAGTACCTCATACATTTAGCAATTCCGGTAAACAAAAAAACAAAAAAAAATAGACGTACCTTTTCTTCTTCCTTTCTACGCCATTGATGAACTGATCTGATCCTCCTTTTTCTCTGGAATGGCACCAGTTCATCGCAGCTACGCAGCCGATAAACTCACTGGCGTTTGTGTTCGACGGAGTGAATTTTGGAGCTTCTGATTTTGCGTACTCCGCATACTCACTGGTAAATTCTTCAAGATCATCCTCCATCAGTTTGAGAAAATTTCTTGATCGTTGCTGAGTTTTGATATCCTTTTGTTCAGGTTCTGGTGGCGATCGTGAGCGTTGTATCGCTGTTTCTTCTCTCTAAGAGCAACGGCTTCGTTGGGATATGGACTGCCTTGACAATCTATATGTTTCTGCGTATGTTTGTTGGCGTTTGGAGGTATTCTTTGTTCTCATTCTCAATTAAATCGCACTCGCAAAACAATATAATAAACAATGTTATTACTTTAATGGCATAGCTCACCGACGATAATATATGGTTAATGATTAAGTCGTCATGAATTTAAATTATTTATCCTAATTTATTATAACCTCAAAAAATAAAAAGAGTATTTTTAAAAATATATATTTTGGGACTTCTTTTAAGAATAAAAAAAAAAACTTTAGTTCAATTGGAATACTAGAACAGTTGACATAGAGACATTAGCGTACAATAATTAAGAGGTCATGCATTTTAGTCAACCATATTTATTTTGAGTTGGAATCAGATACTCATCTAATAATAAGTTCATCCTTACCAATTTTAACATTTCACTCATCGAATTTTGATAAAAGAATTTATTTTTAATTCAATAATTTTTGAGATGGACAATTCAAATTAACTTATTATTTATTTTCAAAAAAAAAAAAAAAAAACTTATTATTTATCAGGCCATGCATTAGTAGAGCCCAATCATATAAGAAATTAAGTTGTGCAATAAATATGTATTTAGTACTTAAATTTGAACACACGAGATTTGTGTTTTGCTCCATTGATGAACAAATAATTGTTGAAAAAAAGTGGATGTGACAAAATGATTAGATCCATGTATAGAAAATTTAAAGATTTACTTGTATTTTAAAGCAAAATTATTAGATTATTTAAAGTTTAGGAATTTATTAACCATGTACTCAAAAACAGAGAAAAAATAAATTTATTATCCATAAATATTCTTTAGTTTTAATTAAGGGGAGTTTGGATTTCATAACATTTAAATCATATACCGAAAAAGCCAATGTCCTGATGATTTCATTATTTGATGGAAATCTAGTTCAACACTATAGTCACGAGTTGGATCTTTAGAATCGATATTTGACTCTCATTTCTATGAGATTAATTGTACCCTCTACTTTGTGGTTGCCACCTCTCCCAACTTGTACTAAAAAAACATTTAAATCATATGTTGGCCTATTGACCACTAGTTATTAATTTCAAAAGATATATATTATTAATCTGGTTTAGTTTTTTCTTCTTCTTTTTTTTTTCTTGTAAATATTTAATACAAAAATGTGTTGTTTATAAAAATACAGGATGGGCACAGGAACTGGACCTTGGCGTTACCTCAGGACCCAAAGGCTTCCCTAAAGCTGACTCCATATACATTTTACAGCTTTATATCAAACCCTTTTTTTTTTTTTGAAATAATATCAAACTCTTATAAACTATTACTTTATCACTTTAATGCTTAAAAATTGTGTTACATTTTCTTTGTTTACAGTTTGTATCATTATCATGGTTGAAATTGTTGCATTTGTCATTTTCCTTTTCTTTTGCTTTTTGATATTGTGTGAGATTATTAATAAAAATATATAAACTATTTCTTTCCTAGGGCATGTTTGGGGTAGCAACTTGGGCCAGAAAGGGAAGGGAAGGGATCACTTCCCTATGTTTGGCCCACTTGGTAAAAATTACCCAGGCCACTTTATTTATTCTGGCGCGTGGCTGGGCACAACCCAACGCGTGTCTCTCAGTTTCTTTTTTTCTTTTTTTTTTTTTAACTTTTTTAATTTACATTTGAGCATCTATTTATTACCATTTTTTGTTCTTTTTTCTTTCTTTCAATTCTTCAAACTTCTTTTTCATCTTTTGTATTACATTTCAGTTTTATCTTTTTTTTTTCTCGATTTTATGATTTCTGTTAATTATGTGTTTTATTAGTTTATGCTTTCATTTTATTTTTCAAATTTTTGTTAATCAAATGTTTTTATTTATTTTTTAAATTAACTTTTCAGAGTATTTATTTAAAAGAATAATTATAAAAAGGAAAATTGTATTAGATATATTTTTCTCACAAAATAAATATAAAAGTATGAAAATTTTAAAGTTTTTACATCGATAGTCATTAATATGTTGTTATATTTTATTATAAATATTCATTAGTAACATTCACATTAATATACTATTACTCATAAATATCAATTATTATATTTGTTATTTTTTTTTAAAAATAACAATATTTATAATTATTTTTTAAATTTGACTAGTATTTGGAGAAAATTGAAAATTGCAAAAGTAGCTAT
>JBBMKA010000002.1:3369890-3396440 GCA_037833695.1 Sechiopsis laciniata | reverse complement strand
TATTTGATTTTTTGGTTACAATACATACATTCCAAATTTGATATATCAAATTATATATATTCATAATTTTTTTTTTTGATAGTTTTGATGATTAAAATATACTAAATTATAAATTTAATTTAAAAAATACATTAAATGAAACCATTTTCAAAATAATATCTCAATTATGGGTATTATATTAAGTATATATATATTTTTTAAAAATTATATTTCTTCACTTCCCTTCCCACCAAACACAAATTTAATATCGCTTCTCTTCCCTTCCCTTCCCACCAAACAATAACTTACTCTCACTTCCCTTCCCTTCCTTTCTTTTTCTTTCCTTTCCCTTCCCATCCCACCCTAGCCAAACATGTCCCTAGTTAATTGATTTTAAGATGGACTTTTATGGTTACCTAATAATATTGTGACATGAATAAAGTACAAATCACTTTTGAAATAAGCAAATTTTATTGGAAGTTGTCATAGCGTTGCAATGCTATAGAAATGTTATAATCTTAGTAATGGTTAGATAATATCATGCCTTAACATTCCTTTTTATATCCATCTAGTTTTCTAAACCATAAAATTGAAAAATAGTTTGTTGATTCACTTTAAATAAACTTTATTGGTTTCAATCAGTTTCATCGTTGTGTTAGCTTCGACTAAAACCAAACGTAGCTCTAAATGTACATACCTTAACGTACATTGAACCGAAGTGGTTTGACTCATATGTCTTCAAGTAAGAAGTTTTCAAACAATCTAGAAAAGAGAAATAAAAGTCCAATATATTTGAAAAAAGTTTTACATCAAGAGAGCAAGAAGCTATGATCCATCTTTTTCTTTACATTAGCACACTAGCCCTCATACATCCATTAATGAATTTCTTAATACACAAAAGGATTATCACACCACTCATTTTCTTACAGCCTATTATCATTATAGACATATATATCATATATAAATAGAAAAGGTTTCCCAAATGCTTCCTTAGCAGCATGTATAGTAAAACTAGTCTAGCAGTTGATTCCACACTCTTCAACGTCGGGACCTGTAACTGATGTAGTGAATGGATCAATCCTCACCCATAACAATGAGAAGATGGAAGCAAGCAGAATCGACCACACGACAACGATGGTGGGCGTTCTGTTTTGGCGACCCATCAAACCTTTCAAGAATGGATAGAGATGAATGATCACCCAAAAGGCGAAAAATAGCTTGCCAAACAATGGTCCCCATGATTGGTATCCGCTGTTGATTGCATAAGATATCCCCGCTACGACCCCGACCAAGTTTACGATGAGGAGCGTTGTTGGTGGGATGAGAAGAGTCGTCCATTTGAACAAGTAAAGCTCGGTGAAGTCCCCGTCTTCATCAGATGCCTTGGACGTGACCGTGAAGTTGGTGTCGATTCCAGCAAGAACCTTGAGGAGACCTTGGAAAACAGCAAACAGGTGAGCTGAAACGCCGCCGATGACCCAAAATTGTTCGTTTCTCCACCACTCGTCAATTCCAACCCCGCTCCATCTCATCTCGAGGATTCCAGTCGCAAAGATGGAAATGAAGAGAGATATAAACCATATACTTGCAATGTTACTAATCTGCAAATAAATGGAGTCAAATTATAAAGACTTATTACATAACATAGCCATGGCATTGTGATCAAACATATATTGACATAAAATACAGTTTTTTCAGTTATATACCACACCTGCGGAATAATGAACTTGTTTGTCAGCAGACACACAGCTGGTAAGGTACAATACAAGAGAAGAGGAATAGCGGTGATCGGATAGATTGTCGTGTTCACATATGCGAACCTTTCGAGCCATTTGAGCCTTCCACCATAGCCATACCAGATAGGGCAATGCCTACTCAAAAGAATCTCCACAGAACCGAGGGCCCATCGAAGCACTTGGTTTAATCGATCTGAAAGATTGATAGGTGCAGACCCTTTAAAGGCAGGACGCTTTGGCATGCAATAAATCGACCGCCAACCACGGGCATGCATCTTGAATCCTGTAAGGATATCTTCAGTGACAGAGCCATAAATCCATCCAATCTGCATATATGAAGAGCAATTGAAAGCTTTTAACACCCAAGCAGACAAAATCTATGCATAAAAACATGCTCACTTCTCTACATGCATTTAACATTTTCTGTTAATGTATGAGCACAGGCAACACATTTGTCAAATAAGAAACTGAGTTTCCTCATCAAGAAGAATGAAAGTTTCCTAAACACATTCTAGATCCGATATTTCAATTTAGAGCAAGAAATGTAGCAAAATTGTCAACAAACCTCAGATCCCCAGTCGGTTTTGTCTTCATATCCGCAACTGATAACATGAATAGCCTCCTTCAGAAGAGACTCGGGCGTTGCAGATTGCGGAACGCCACCGTTTTCCATAAGGGTCGAAGCAACAAAAACAGCGGATTGGCCAAACCTTTGTTCGAGGGTCAATTGCGACATTAACAGTGCCTTTTCATCATCATGTCCAACACCTGTACATATAATCTTTTTTCAATTTGTCATAGACAATCTAATAACCAAATAGTTTTAAAATGCAACAACAGTCGAGGGTATACCTTCAACTACTTCTTCAATGTCATCAAGATTGAAAATCGGCACGGTTGGGTCCACATGCTTACTTGATTTCTTCTTTTCTGGACTTCTTTTACTTGATTTTGAGTTCTTCTTTCGAGATCCACCACAGAGTGAAGTTAGAAACCCTGGTTTCCGATTCTTCGGTTTTACAGGAGGTTCATAACCATAAAGTGCAGTTCTATTGAAGACACATCCAGTACCCACATAAACTGGACCTTGCAAGCCATCTAAACCTCTTAAATTTATCTGAGATAGTGAAAACAAGGGAATAATGAAAATCCAAATCGACAACTTTAACTTAAAAAGATGAACATAGTTATACGAGGGTTAAATAACTTACATCAAAGAAAACAGTATTACGATTGGCATATCGATCATTCCTGTCAATACCGTCAAATCTTTGAGGAAACTGAACATAACAAACATATTTGCCAAGGTTTGGATCCATCATGAAACACATAGCTTCTCTCAATGCCTTGCTATTGTTTATGTAATGATCACAGTCAAGATTCAACAAGAATGGGCCATTAGTAAGGACAGCGGACACTCGAACCTACAACAATATTTTGATCATTACATTACTACAGTTCAATGCCCATTAATGGGCAAAAGATGTTTTTATGGTAGCTATTTAATACTTACTAGAGCATTCATTGCACCAGCTTTCTTATGATGTTGGAATCCTGGACGTTTTTCACGAGATACATAGACTAAACGAGGCAACTCGTTACCTTCAGAATCCAGTCCACCGTTTTGTCCTAAAAAAACCTGCATTTAAAACCATTTGTAAGTTAAACTTTGTAATAATTGTTTTATAATGTGTAAGCATTATGAAAATGGTAAGACAAACCTACAAGTATTGATGTAGCTTATGAAATCTAAGAATTATTAACAAGTAATTCAAAAAGATTACCTGGATCATTCCCGGATGGTCTCTAGTATTATTTCCAGGCCACGGAGTTCCATCTTGCATGGTCCACCCTTCTTCGGGAACCTTCTGTGCCTTCGATACCAGACCGTTGATGCGAACCTTAAATTCCTCATATTCTCTCTGCAATAAAGTGGGGGCCAATCAAATTGCTTTGTTTGATATGATTTTGCCACTATTTACTTTTTGTGGTTGTTTTTGGGGTTTTAGATAGTACCTTCATTGCTCTTCGATCTTTGACGAATGATGGATGGACTTTATCCTTCAAGTAATCAATTTTCTGAGCAAAGTACCATTCTGGAGCCCGAGGTTCGATGTTGTATTTCTTGCAGAAAGGAACCCATTTCCTTGCAAACTCTGATGTCTCGGATAATGCTTCGAATGTCAACATGGCTGCTCCATCATCAGAGACATAGCACGAGACCTTGTCAACTGGGTAGTCAACAGCAAGAATCGATAGCACGGTGTTGGCTGTGACAAGTGGAGGCTCCTTCAGTGGGTCAACTGTACTCACGAAAATGTCTACAAAAGCAAGTTGTGATGGTTCTCCTTCCCTATCATATCTATGAAGCATACACATTTCATTAAATTTAAAACAATTAGGCAACAAAAATAGATGGCTAAGGCCTTAGTAATATATAAATATAATTACTAGGATTTAGACATTGAATCTGAATAGAGTGGTAAGCAACTTTTCACACCTTAATGCAAGCCGATCAAGATAAGTTTCACGGTTTACAGGAAGCCACTTTGGGAACTGATCTAATATCCATGATATTGCAAACCAAATCTCGCATATAACAGATATCAGCCATAGAGCGTATGCATTGCGTACTGGATTCGTAATTCGGTAGTGCAAGAAAAAACAAAGAATCACAAGTCGCAGAACAATCACCATTCGATAAGGGTTTATCCTTGATGATGGAAGAGAAACCTTTCTCGAGAGAGGCTGGCGAGCTTCGTCATTTCTGTAAATGAAAGGGGTTGATATGAAAAGCATACCTTGTAACACATGAGAAAATATGAACAAGCACACTATGTCTTAGTCATTCTCAAATCAAAAGAATTTAAAACACTGATCAATCTACCTTTAACTGATCAATCTACCTTTTGCCTAATGAAATAAAAAAAGCACAACCTTTAAATTAGTAATATATACCATTAAAGAACAAGGGGAATGATAATGCTAACATTTTTAAAAACTATGTTGACGATCGACGCCTTGCATTAGTACGGTGCACTTACACTAATCTTTAAGGAGGTTTGGTCTACTTCAAGACCAGCCCACAAGAGTACAAAATTTCTAAGTAATTAAAACCCTATTTGATAACTATTTGGTTTTTGGTTTTTGAAAATTAAGCCTACAACAACTACTCTAACTTACTGGTTTTCTTACTTTGATATCTACCTTTACCTATGTTTCAAAAACCAAACCAAAATTTGAAAGAAAAAAAAAATAGCTTCTTTTTTTTTTTTATAGGAAACAGACACTTTCATTGATAAATGAAAAAGAATAACAAAATATCTATAAAAGAATTACAAAAAGCTCCTCCAATGATGAATAAGATTAATAAAGCAATAGTCTTTAAAAGGAGCTACGAAGAAGAAGAAGGCAAAAAAAAAAAATTGACTTTCGAAATTTGGTTAGAATTCACCAACTTTGTTAAGGGAAGATAAAACACTTTGTAGAGAATTTGAGTGAAAACAAACTTAAATTTCAAAAATCAATTTGGTTATCAAACGGGGCCTAAGTTTTTTCATTCGAGAAGTATCTCCATGATACCCCCAAGCTCTTACCACCCGGGCCAACCCTCGGGCTTAATACTAGTCTAGTAATTTAGTTCTACCGACTCCAAAGAACAAACTTTGCAAAGAAATGAATTTGAGGGAAAAGGCTTTACAATAAGGAGTCATCAACAAGCACATCTGTGCAAGCATCAATATCTCCACCTCCCCTTTCAGATGCAGCATGGGTTGTGCTCATTGGTACAGCAGTCTTCTCCTGCTTCATCTTCCACCCATCAACTCTCTCTTTCCAAGCTACATTTCCCAGCCCGGATGAATTATACTCTTTTGTAGGGTCCACGCCTCGCACATTAGCTGCATCAAAGTTACAACCAAGAATTTCCAAGTCTTATACAAAAAATAAATCCAAGAACATAGATAGATGTTAAGATGTATAAGCGAGAAATTATACGTGATTGGTTAATATCAGCTGCAAAAGAAAGAGAATATATTGGCTTCCCGCGAGGATGACCTTGAGATGCCAACAAATGATGCTCGGGTGATGCGGCTGAAAGTTCTCCAGAAACCTAAACGTACATAAGATTCAAAAGATTTGCTCTACATGAAAAGGTGTATTGACACAAATTGTTGAACTACCTCCTGCCCATTGGTGAGCAAGGGAATGTGATTTAAGGAAACTTCTTTGTCGTAATTCGGCGGCAGGAGATCTTGTGCTTGTCCATATGCCATCTGCCAGCTCATCATGTGCTCGGCAATCTTCTGCTTCTGTTTTTGACTTTCAGAAATGTAATTTAAGTCAATATCATCATCATCAAGCTCAATATCTTCTTCATCACCAAGAACAGCAACACTTCCTGTACAAAAAGAAGGTGGAAAAGGGTACTTTAAAAAAGAAATGGATGTCTATCCAACATTTGATCACAAAAGGGAACTCAAATTCATAAGACCACAAGACAAAAATCTACCAGACAGAACATGTCATTCATGATTTTCAACAAAAATGAACTCAATATAATGACACAAACAATAAGTTGGAAATTCAATTTTAATTGGGGAGACAACGACTCAGCAGGAATTTAAACTTAGGATATGCTACTCTAATACCACGTTGAATTATGTTAAACCACACCCAAAAGGTTAAGCTGATGGATTGGAGTAAATTTAGTTATATCAACTAACATAGACGACTTTGTAGATCTCAAATGCAACGAAAAAACAGACAAATATTACATAAAAAAACAGCAGCATTAGCACATGGCCAAACATACCTTTGTGCCTCTTGTATCTGCTTTTGCATTGAGGACAAGATTGATTCCCATTTTTTCTCTCGTACTCATAGCATGGTCTACAAACAGGAAATGTGCAAACATCACAGGCAACAAACTTATCACCCTCAACGGTCTTCCCGACATTATCTCCACATATTTGACAGTTATGGAGGCCCATGCTCTTTATAACCTTTGCCTGAGTTTAAGTGAACACCACAAAACACATTGCTGATTAAATTATCTAATAATTTCAACTATGAAGTGAAGATAAAGAAAAAGCTGGTCATAAAAAAACTCTTTGGTTAGGCCCCATTTGATAATTTAGGCACCGTCTGATAACCATTTGTTTTTTTGTTTTTGTTTTTTGAAATTTATGTGTATATGATTAGATTGATCATATAACCATTTGGTTGGGTCATCAAAAAACTATTTGGTTAGGCTAGTTTGATGTTTTTCGGTTTTCATTACATCTAAATTTACATTTTACTTATGTTTTTAAAAACTAGACCAAAATTTGAAAGTAAAAAAAAATAGTTTCTAAATACTTGTTTAGTTTATGTAATTTGATTAGCATTCATACACTTGTTTCCAAATACTTGTTTTGGTTTATGTAATTTGATTAACATTCACAAACTCTAAATTTTTTATAAAAAAAATGATAAAGGTCATAAAAAAGACCTTAAGAATCAACTTTGAGGAAACCCTTGACATTAAAAAGAAAAAAAAAAAAAATCCTCTTTTCCATGCCTTTTCTTAGCAAAAAAAACAAGTTCTTTCACAACTTACCACAGACTCTCCAGTTTCCATGGAAGCTAGCTGCTTTTCTTTGATATTATAAGAACAAACAATTCAGTCCCTATAAAGAACATCAAACAAGAGAGACAAAATCAGTGAAAATAAACAAAATTCTGAAACTCCAAACTAAGGAATGATCAGAATCAGGAAGCCAAAAACACAGATTAAATTAGTCAAAAAAACCAACCCCACATCTTCAAATGATAAAAAATCGCTACAGAACAACATTCCCCAAAACCCCTTTTGAGAAAGGGAAAAAAAAACAGAGTCATCACAAAGAAAAAAAACAGAGACAATCACTTGCGACACGATTCCAAGCAACTACAATATCGAATCACAAACAAAAAACGACAAATCGAATATAGAAACAAACCTAAAACTAAAAGGGCAAGTAATGGGCGGAGTATACAGAATAATCTCCTCTTTTTCTCTGTTTCAAGAATCAATAAAAAAAAAAAACAGTGGCTATATACAGCTGTCTGTAAACGAGCACACAATGTAGAAAGGAACAGAACAAGTGGAAGTAAAATCGATACGCCGGCGGTGAATCTCCTCCGCCGTGAGCGGCGGACGGCGGCGGTGGAGGGGAGAAGATTACAGGTCACGCGCGGTGCAGCTCAATCATTCGTTCTTGTTTTCAGTACTGGGTTTGTTTTGAATTTTAAAGTGTCGTTTCGAAATCTATTGACAATTAATTAAGAAAAAATGTAAACTTTTATCGGGGAAAGGGGAAAATTAAGAAATGAAAAGAACAAATCAATGTCTTTAAGAATGTGGGTACGGGTTGTCTGATATTTTGAAGAAACCAAAACCAGCTGTTCAGAAATGACAGCAGATATTTAAAAATAATAATAATAAATAAATAAATGACAGTAGATAAGAGGTAATAAATCCCTACGTAATCGGTTTAGGATGGAAAAAATATTACTCATAAAGTAATAGTTCAAATTAGCCAGCTGGTTGTGAATGGCAAATTTCAGTTTCAAAAAATAGTACGTTAATCTTTATTCTTTTGTAGCTAAAATGTAATTTCGTTCAAGAGTATTCATCTAATAAAAATTACATTTTACACATTTTCTTTCTTTCTTTCTTTTTTGAAATTTATACATTTTCTTAAGTATAGAATAAAAAAAAAAAGTTCTTTCTATAGATTTTTTTTTTTCTTTTTAAGAGATTCGTAAATAATAGAAAATTGGAGTAGGCCTTATAAAAATATGAAATATAGAAAAGTCTATTCTTACAAACTCTTTCTTTTTTTTTATACAACAATATTAAGGAAAATGAGGTATGAATTTGTAACCTCATAGTTATTAGGTGATATAAGATATCGTTATAACTTTACTCTTATTTGTAGTACAAACTCTTTCAAATATATTTGATTTGTGATTTCTTTTTCGAGAAATATTTATGATTAAGGTGACAAGTCGTCTTTTATTGTCTATGTGACACTATTTGGTGTCATAAAATTTTTATTTGAATAATATTTTTTAAACAATATTAATAATAAATAGTAGTACCAAATTGTGTTATATATACACGGGTTTGTTTCCTTATCTATAAGGTGACAAATATTTTTATTATTTTAATGAATAATGTATTCAAATTGATGACTTGTTAGATTCTTATAAATATAAATTGAAATGAACGATGACATGATAGTTTCATTGTTTGGTGGTAATCCAATTCAACAATTATGATCACATGTTTGATTTCGAGAATTAATATCTGACTCTCGTTTATGTGAGAGCAGTTGTGCTTTTTTTGTAAGATTTGTGGTCCCCCTTTCTCTAACTTGTACTAAAAAAAAATATAGTTATAAAATTGATCTACACTTTTGTTAATTCGATATATACTTAAGGGGTGAGTGAGTGGATTTAGGGGTTGGGAGAGGTGAGGAGAGAGGAAAATATCCAAGCTCATGTTTGTTTTTTGTATTTAACAATCTCTCTCAATTATTCTCCAACTCCTCCTCACGTCACATCAAACATATTTAATCTTTTAAAATATCAAATCAAAGTTTATTACAATAAACATTAATATAAAATAAAATAAATTATCTCTTAAACACCAATTCCAAAAAAAAAAAAATCAAACATTTCTTTTCAAAACACAAATTCTCAAAAAAAATATAGGGAATTTACCCTACATAGCACATTTTTTTCTCTTCATTACAATTATAGCACATTTTTTAAAATAATTCATTCATAGCACATTTTGCCCAAAATTTCTATTCTACCATCATTAGACTTCTATCAATTCAACTGATAGACTCCAATCAGTTCAGCTACTAGACTTCTATCAGTTCAACTGATAGACTTCAATCATTTTTTTTGTCTCAAATGAATAAGTTTGGGAATTGTGGTATACATGAAATTATTTTGTATTTTTTTAATATACATGCAAAATCCCAAAAAATATATTTAACATCTTCTCTAAAAAAAACATTAATTCTCAAATAAATATTTCATTCTTTTAAATCACTTAATTTCCTCTTCATTTCCTCTTTCTCCCCTCTTCTCCCAAACTCCAAAGTCCAGTCACTCCCTAAATATGACATCTTTTATTTAAAATGATATATTTTTAATTTATGTAATCATGCATTTAAATGGTATAATACATTAATTTTAAACCTCTTATTTATGAACGACAAACAAATCTTTCAATTTGAATATTCATACCAGACATAAAATTTTAATGATAGTGAGAAGAAAATATATAAAAATCTTAATCCAAATAAATTATCTATCTTTCTTTCATGACATCGACTTACGACCAATGCTTTACACAAATTGGTCACTACATATCAAAGTTAATAAAGAGGCATGTGATCCATAGAAAGATATCACTCTCTTGCATGAAAAAGAAATATGATTGGATATTCGTATAAATATATAAATAAAAATAACCAATTGATTTGGACATATTTTTAAATCGCATTAATTCAAAATTATCAACTTTATTAAACAAAACAAAAATACAACACTCAAATGAAGTGACTATAATTAGAGTTACTTTCAGAGAAGAGTACAAAAATCTCAAATTCAAATATCAATGATGGATTTTCCACTTTATTCCAATAGCTTTAACTTTTTTTCATCTTCAATGTCATTGACTCATTACCCAAGTTACACAACTTTAACCACAAGTTAAAGCTAGAAAGAGGCACGATCCATAAGAAAGTAGGAAAAAAAATATATGTACTTATATAGAAATAGAAACAACAACCAATAAAACAATGCTAGTACGAAAATATTTTAATTAATATTTTATATCTCCATTGACCTTTTATTATTAAAATGTACTTGTGGATAGGGGTGAACATTAGTTGAATTGAGTTGGGTTGAAACTCAACCCAAAATTCGGGTTGGTCAATTCTCCAATCCAACCAACCCAAATAAAGATGCAACCCAACCCAACTCTTTATTTTAGGGTTGGGTTGAGTTGGGTTATCGGGTTCATAATTTGCAACTAAACTAAAATTAAAGAAGCTCACCATGATAAGTAATGTACTCAATAAACAATCTATAACGCCCCTTTTTCGATTTCTAGAAACTTAGGACAAACATTAGCATAAGTAAGTTCTTATTGCAAATGCAAAATTCAAGTTTACCTAACTTCAAAATTTCATCAATATGTTTAAAGTTTAAAAAATATTAAAAAATAAAAAGTCTAACAATAAGAATTAAATAAAATAAATATGCATATACATATAATATAAATAATTAAATAACATAATAGTTGTGTTATAGATTAAAAAAAAAAGACTAAATAATAAATTCGGGTTGGGTTGAGTTAATTTTAGGTCAACCTTTGACCCAATCCATTAAAATTTCATGATTTTGAACTCAACCCAACTCATTTATGTATTTAACGCAACCTAACCCATCAAATTGAGTTGGAGTGGTTCGAATTTCTCGGATTGTCGGGTTATTTGTGCACCCCTATTTGTTGTATTTTAACTTCTGACTTTTAATTAGTGTATTTAAAAAAATAAAATAAAATAGTCATATAATAAATCTACTGTCGAAATTAATTCAATAATTTCAATATAATTGAAAAAATGTAAATATATTTACAATTAACTCAATAAAAATCGAACATTTGAAGTAAAAAAATAAAACAAAACTCAAAGTAAAAAACTGAATTGAAAAAATGTAAATATATTTTTAAAATTAAAATCAATTAAAAATGAACATTTGAAAAAAAAAAAAAAAACAAAAAAACAAAACTCAAAGTAAAAAACTAAATAATATTTTAACCCTAAAGTTAATTATTTATGGTCCTTATATTTTTCTAAATTATATGTAAGTTAAAATAAAAAAGTTATGATATGTTTATTGTTATTTTTAAATTATTTTTAATTCTATAACAATTGATTTCAGATATTCGAAATTATGACTTCTACTTTATAAATAATTCATCGAATCACCTTATAAACATGTGGTTCAAAATTGGTAGAACACATTTACTTTATAAATAATTTATCGAATCACTTCTATCTAACATATAATATCACCTTTCTATGATTTTTTATAAATACCTACATCTATATTGATATATTAACTTTACACCTCAAACATTTGAGGTTTAAAATAATTATAATTAATTTCTTCATATATCACATTTATAATGATTTATGTTTTGGAGTAAGCCACATATTATACTTTAGTCTATCTAAGATAGATAATATGTGGTTCCACGAATACCCATTTTTGAGTTTATGAATTCTGATATTGTATTAGATAATATGAAGTTTAAATTTAAAATTGACAATGAAAAATAACATATATCTTTTATATATTATTATAAAATATATATTTTTTGAGATGTGAGATCCTTAACAAAAATTATGATTAAACTTCTCTACTCAAGATGATTTGTTTTATTATATCAAATTTACACAACCGACAAGCTTGTCCTCGAATAATTCATCAGGATGGAACCCTCAAACACACAAAAATATTTATTTTCCTATCTTGGGATGACATTCATGGGGCCATGACATGTTGATTGAAGACAAAATGGTAGATATGAGTAATTAGTGCTTTAATTGTTATAGCCCACTTTTGTAACGATTGAAGTGGACATAGGAAAGTTTGTTATTTTTCTAAGGGATATAGGAAAGTTTGTTATGACAGGACAAATTAGATTTCTATAAATGTTCTTTTGTAGACATACTCTTGATGTGTTTGTCTTTATATAGATGTAATTTTTTTGTTTCTTGCATTGGTTATATATGTTGAAAAAGCATAATTCATTTTTATGTACTATTTTATTATACGTTTATTCTTTGACAATGTTGTAAGGTTGGCTAGCTTATTAATTAACAAAGATTATGATTGAAGTATTTGGAATAGTACTTTTAAAATATTGTATTTTATGTTTTTTTTTTCTATAACGAGAATTGAAAATTGGAAAATATAAATATGATAAAAGTATGTGTAGCATACGACTAAAATTAGATACATTAAGAGTTTATAAAAGATAACACTTTCAATAATCAACATTATCAATTTTGATAAATATCAAATTATATGTTACTTTTATGTGTAGTTAAAGTTAATTCTTATGTTAGTTTAGCGATCAAATAAAAGTATTATGAACCATACATTTTTAGATGTTAGGGATTGAATTTATCGTACCCAATTATCTAAAAAAAAAATTATTAATGAATTACAATGGTAGCCAAATTGTTGGTTTTTTGTCTTACTTTGAAATTTTTTAGTTGTAGGATCCTCGTCATGATTCATGTGTCTATATTTTACTGAAATTAGTGATATTATTTCTGATATATTTTTGCTATGGCTACTTTTGTGGGCGTTTTGGCTACTTTCGAGGATTGATGCATTTGGTTGTACTTTATTGTTTGTTTATTTGTTTGTTTGTTTTTTTTTTTTTTTTTGTAAATTCCGATGTTAATAATGATATTTTTGTTTGGTGAGAAGGACTATTTTTCATGGGGTTCTCCTCAGCTCTTAAGGAGGATTGTTCTTAGTTAGTTGTTACTCTATATTGATTTGAATGTATTTTCTTTAAAAAGAAAAATAAAAAATCCCAATCCCAACTATGCAAGAGGTAGGGGTGCAAGGCAAAATTGAAAAACTGAAAAACCGAATCGAACCAATCCAATTCAATGGATTAGATCGATTTTTTAGCACAAAATTAGACATATTGGTTTGTAATTTGAAAAAACCGAAAATATTGGATCGGTTCCGATTTTCATTTTAAAAAACCAATAAAAATCGATTCAAACCGAAATATATATATATTGTCAATAAATTATATAAAGTCATATTTATTCTATTATTTAGAAAATTTTCTAAAGTCTTGAAGATCAATCTAATATTTTTTTATTCTTCAAATGTCAATATATTTTCTAAATAACTTTCTCAAACTTTATTTTTTTCATATTATTTTGTCATTATTTATTTAAAATTAATTTTATGAAAGAAAATTAGATGCAAGGACCAAACTTGTTAAAGAAAATTAGAGAAGTTTTTTTTAATTAGAAATGTTGTTTTTGATATATTAAAAATATTGGACATTGGATCGAATCCAAAATCGAACCGAATCAATTGAAAACCGAACCATTGGTTTTATACTTTTATTGGACATTGGATCGGATCCATTTTTTAAAAATCGAATATATTGGTTCGGTTGTAGGTTTGGCACAAAACCAACAAAAACCGAACTAAAATCACCCCTAGCGAGAAGATACATACTACCAAATCATGTGTCGACCTTTTTTGCAAGAAACATTAATACATAATATTTGAACTTCAATATTATTACATTTTGAGTCCAATATTTAATTTTAATTATACATTTTCAAATATCATGTTTTAATTGTTGGGTTTTCCTTAGAACATACCGTTACAATTTTCAAATTATCATTTATGTATATCCATCAATAAATTAAGTATTAAAAAACAATAAATACAAAAAAAAAAAAAGAAGTTAAATGACTAAAAAAATATAAAATTAACGAGAGTAATAATTCAACCTACATAAATAGGTGACTATAATCAAAATCATGAGTTTAAATTTCCCACTCCCAATTATCTTTAAAAAAAAAATCAAAAGTTTAAAAACAAAGAAAAAAAAACATGAACTTTCCCAGACAAATAATACGATATTATGAGTAATAGCTATTATTTATTTTAATTCATAACCATCTCACCCACCCATAAAATGCAGTAATTCTATTATAATTAATTTAACTTGTAACATGCACTTTCTTATCATTATAAATATGAGCTTCAAAGCCTCCTAAACACACACCAAAAATTAATGAAGAGTTCTATTCCTCGTTCTCCCTACTTTTGTTCCCTTGTATTTTTCTTTGTTCCTTGTTTTCATACTTAATTTCATAACAATTTAGACCTAGTTTTTATTTTTGGAAAGCAATTTAAACCTAAAAACCAACATGTTCCTTCGTTCATCAAGTTTGGGCCATGAGGAAGTAGTGTAAAGCCCAGCCCAATAAGGGCCCAAAGTCATCCTTGTTTGGGCCTCAGTTCGATTCCAACAAGAGACGGATCTTTATGAGTCACCAAAACCACAGCGAAGTTCCATTGCTTGGCGCGGCCATGGCGTCGTTCGGCTCTCTGAAGAACGCCATCTTCGAAAGAGAAGAGAGAAAACAGTGCGTTTTCTTGTCGTTAATCTCCATTAACAAGTTCATAGCTCATTTCCATGGAGGTCTCTGTCAATTACTCTTTACTAATTTTCTTTCTTATTTTTGAAAATTTTGTAGACAGTACCAGGCTCATGTGCGAGGGCTCAATGCTTACGATCGCCACAAGAAGTTTATGCATGATTATGGTGCGATTTTGATTGCGTTAATCTTTGCATAACTTTTCGTTGAGCATTTTTATTCTGATTATTGAGCTTTTGCGAGGGAAACTATTAGACTGGTGATTGTGACTGAATTATTCGTTGCTTTAGTTGAATAGTTTTGGCTTATGATCTAATTCATTACAATGAAGAATTAGCTACTAGCGAATTACTGCTAAATTATGGATGCGATTTAATGTAGCAGTTTTGGTTTGAGCTTATTCGGATTTTGTATATCGTGATTGCAAATGGATCGAGTGACATAGGGATTGACCGATGGCTCGATGATTTGATAACTATAGTTCATTAAGTTAGCTTAATAGCTGAATGACGGACTTGAAGGAACCTTGCAAATATTGAGCCCCTTATTTGCATATCCTGGAGTCCCAAAGCAAAAGAATGATGAACAGTTTCCTTAACTAAGATGACAGGAAGCTACAATCGTCCTTACATATAGTTTGATGCAAGATATTTCTTAGCTTACCTTGAGATTAGTTCAAGTGCATTAAGTAGATGGCAGACTTCAATTGTGGCTTTCGCCTTTGGCCTTTAGCCATGAACATCGGTAGAGTACTAAATTTCTTATTTAGAGACCAGAGTGAGAAAAAAAGGCGATATCAAACAGGGAAAGAGCAGAGAATTTGGTGGAGCTGTAGAGTTTGGGTACGTCAGGTGAGGTAGTGAGTTTTCAATAGAATAAATTAATACAAGTCCGGCCTTATTGGATTCTCCTTTTAAAAATAAAAAATAAAAATAAATGCACTATGGTCTGTTCAAGTTTTTCAGGAAAGGAGAAAAATTAATTTATTTGTGCGAAATGTTGAAGTATTAAGACTTTATGGTGGTTTGTGTATCAAAGTAGGTTTTTCCTTTTTTTTTTTATACATATAGTAAACATAAAACTTTGATTGATGTATGAAAATTTAGAAAAAACCTATTAATAGATACACGAAACTATCAATAACTTTCATTATATATCTCAAAGATAGCTGTTCTATTTATTAAAAATATGACTTAGAACAAAAACTTTGTTTTGTACTTTGAACAATCTGTTGATTAGATTCAGTGATTTTTTTTGACATTACAACAATTGGGCGTGGGGGATTCGAATCCAAGACCCCTTGGTCATTGGGTGTTCACTACTGCCGAGCAATTGCTTTTGTTGGCTAGATTCAGTGATTTTCATTTTTTTTCTTTTAGATAGCAACCTTTTATTTTCCTATGTTGACATTGTTATGGAAGCACTAGACAGAGAGCACCATGTCTTAAAACATCAGAAATTGTGTCAAATTCATGTCAGTCAATGGAACTAGTTCATAGGCAATCTTTATTCTTGTAATAGCTCCATAGTCTTCAGTAGATTATCAGATTGCTATGCAGTTAAGTATTCAAATCATGTGGTCTTCATTTTGGTTGCAGTTCATTTCTACGGGAAAAATAAATCTAGGGAAGAAAAGTTTCCTATTAAGACTGATCAAGACACCTTGAGGGAGGGTTACCGGTATGATCCCGCTATTCTTTTCACGTGTCATGATATAGTTCCTCGTGTATCCATTACATGTTAATGTTATGACCAGACTTAAGGAGTTTTCAGTAAGAAATAATAGGTTCATCATTCATACTGGTGGTGGCTTAGAAATAATTATCTAATATAGATATTGTAAAGTTGATGAAATACTGTGAACAATGACAACTGTAGATTGATAAGTGGATTATTTTAAGAAAGATATGTTTTGCCTCATCATAGGATATCTATTACTTTGATTTATACATTACGGATATCTTACTTCATGCATTGATTAAATTTCTTTTACAATAAGTTTATAGGCTATTTTTCCATTAATTATTATCAAGGTTCATTCGTTCGGAAGAAGATGACATGGATACATCATGGGAGCAGAAGCTGGTGAAGCGATACTATGATAAGCTTTTCAAAGAGTATCCTCTGTATAGCCGGATGCTATATTTCTTTGGGCTTTGGCTGTTTGTTATATTGATTAAGTTCAGATGTAGTTTTCTTTTCGTCTTTGATTTCTATTTGGTTGAATTGTGAAAGTTAGTTTTAAGGACTTATTTAGTTCTCTAATATTTAAAATCTCAATTTTAGTCCTCAAACTCTTTTTTTAAAAGCTTTCATTGTCTCTATCTTAAAGGTAATAATGTGAATATGACATAGATATTAAGGTGTTACATTACATTTCAAAGAGTTTAAAGAAAGATAAGACTTAAGAGGACTAAAAAATTAAATGACCAAAATCAAACTTTTAAAAGTTAAGGGTTCTAACCAGAGACTTGATAAAAAATTAAATAACAATACTACATTGAAATCTAAATGAAATACGTTGTACTATAGCTGTACTTGTAACAGTTGGGGGATGTTTGGGGGAAGGAGGATGAGTATGATTAGGGGGAGAATATGAAGGAGTATGATTATGGGGAGAATGATTATTTTTGTTTGGAGTGAAGAGAATGATTGTTTGTGTTTGGGGTGAAGAGAATATTAGAGGGAAAATAAAATAATGAGTATGATGTGAGTGAAAAACAGTTTTGAGGAGAATAAAAAGTTGATAGGAGAAAAATAAAAAATAGTTAGAAAGAGAACAAAAAGGTGATTTTGAGGAAATGTGATTATGGGGAGAATGATTTTCGGTGGCCCAAACACCAGAATCATTCCCATTCCCATGCACCCCATTTCATACCCATGCCACAAACACCCCCTTAAGGTTTTTCTTTACGTTTAGCTTTTGAACAATTTTCTTTACTGTTCTTTTTAAGGGCTAAATTGCTACTATAGAAGCTGGAACGGTTTAATTTGATTTTCCATTAGTTACGTTCTTCCTGCATATGTGCAATGCTTCTAATCACTAGAGCAAAATTAATCTTATTTTATGCATACGTGAGGGGAAATCAGATTTGTTGCCTTAAATACATTGAAGATACTGTATAGCTGATATGACACAATACAAAAGTGGGAAGGTGAGCATATGAAGTTTTCTCACAACTTCACTTCAATTTTCAGTTTCTTGCTGAAATTGTCTATTGAAACTCGGTCTACTATAAATTTTTTTCCTTGTAGATTGGTCTCAGGTGGCGTATGGAGAAGGAAGTAATGTCTGGGAAAGGTAAAAAGTCTTTTATGCCCATTCTTTAAAAGTGACTGTCCTCTTTTCTTCCATCTATTCTTCTACTTTTAGTATGAATTTATCTCCATTATACAGCTCGTTTACTGTACAAAGTTGCCTTGTGATAATATCGTCTTTTAATTTATTATTTACTTTAGTTTAAATGATTGTTTTCTGGGTAGTTAGCCATGCGTCAATTGCCTCTTTTTTTAATGAAAAAACCCAAACTTTCATAGAGAATAAATGAAAGGAAAATACAAGAGTGGAAATAGAGAAATGGGCATATAAAATCAGATCCCACAAAAAGGAGAGACCTTATAAAAATAGTTTCCAATCAAGAGAGATAATGTCTAAGGGGCAATTACAAAAGATCTTAGAAATAGATGCCAAAGGTGAAACATAAAATTTAATGATTTTTTACACATCAACCCAAGTCATGGAAACCCCTCTAAAAATTCTATTCCATTTTTTTTCAAGTACCTTTTGCTTTTATTTTTGTTTTCGGATATTTGAACCTACATTCTCTTTTTTAAACGTGCATATAGAAATGAACAAGTTGTATTTTGCTATCACATTTATCTATAGACATTTTATAGTTGAAAATATCCAATTTCCTGCAGGTTGTTGTCTTCATCTTATTATTATTTTTCTTTTACAAGAAACAACTTCTCATTGAAATAATGGAAAGGAAAAAGATTTCAAGGAATACAAACTCCTAAAGGGAGTGAATCAGATAAAGACAAAATAAGAAATAAAACCATATATAGTGAAGCAATGAAAAAACAATTAACATATAAAGTAAGAGCTTTTCCAACTACTACAACGGAAAGACTTAGAGTTGCAAACAAAATTTGAATTGATGAATCAGGCAATTGCCAAAAAAAATGGAATCCAAAAAGCTACTTCGAATCGTCAACCGACAAGCCAATACTGAGATGAACCAAACCAAAACCAACGAATCACTAAAGCGGAAGGTGGAGGATAAACTTGTAAAGAGAGGAAAAGAACCCATTGAAAGCACCAACAATGCACCGTCAATAAGATAAGAGAATTTATCTGGAAATAAAGAAGACTCTTGAAGATTACGACAATAGGCTCTTCAACGCTTGATTTGACTTCACTGGTAAAAAGAGAATTAAAAGCTACTGCAAATTGTGCTTGAGCTCTGTTTTCTTCTTTTTTTTTACTGCAATACTCTGTAGTCTTGATCTTTTACCGTGGGATTTGTGCTTGAGATTTTTCTTGACCACTTTTTCTTCTGTCAGGGCAGTTCATATGCGGCAACAAGCATTGTGATAAAAATGATGGTTTGGCAAGCTATGAGGTAGTATTAATTTATTATCTAGATGCTCGCTCTTGCTAGTTTACTACTCCAACATATTGAAAATGATAGGGACCTCATAACGTACAAATAGATTATATTATTTGGATTCTGGATGCTAACCGGATACTGCTTTTATATGGAGAAACATAGGAAAACCGTTGTCTTATGATTAAAATTAAAGGGGTTATTTGAGGGGAATCAGAACAGTGGAGAGATATATCAAAGATTTAGTAAGTTATTGAATTTGAACCATTGTTCAGCCGATTCTTGCACTGCCCATCACATTTCATATTAATGAATTCAAATGATAATATTTACTTTAGCATAAGCAGCTCAAGCTGTCAAGTGTAGTGGTGATTTGACATGGTTTCAAAGAAATAAGTCTTGAATTCAATATATTTCATTTTCAAGTTTAGATTTATAAATCCACGTACAGATTTAGTAGTAGTCGATGGACAATTAGTTTGGGCATGTTCTATCTTTTTTTGCCAACTTTGAAATACTACCAGCTGAACTTACTTCTAAATGGTCAGTTCAATAATTTTCACCTGGTTCCTTGTAACTGCAACTGTTCTTTCATGAGGCTAAAGATGGCCTGTTTTGCTTGGGTTTAGAAAAAGAAGAGAAAGATGCTTGAAATTTTCATTTCAAAATACAGGATCGATCACAAGACTTTAATGATGGAAATTCATGTGGTTGCAAGTTGTTCGTGCAAATGTTATTGATATTGATGTATACAGGCAAATGACAGTTTTTTACTATTGCAACTTTATTCGACATAATGATATCTCTAATGAGCTGGGATGTTCAAGTATAAAATGGCTTCCATTTTTTACATAGTCAAAATTCTAGATGTAATGTTGGTTGCTTCTAGACTTCTAGTTGTTACTACACATCTTTTTATGTCTTCGTTCATGCAGGTGAACTTTTCTTATTTTGAAGCAGGAGAAGACAAACAAGCTCTTGTCAAGCTGGTAACTTGTGAGAGGTTGGTGGCCGTTTCTTATATTTTCATTATGTGTGTATGCAACTACACTGCAATCTGTTTGTTTGAAATCTTAATTATTCTTTTTATAATGTCAAATTGGAATCTGACAATTTTCTCACTGCGTCCCCGGTTGACTTAAACGATTGCCTTGGATCAATTTTTTTATTTTCATATCATCTCATACTTGTGTTTCTTTATGAGATTTATTTACCAATGTTTTCTTCCATCTTGGATAATTTGAAATAGATGCTCAAAGAAGCTTCACTACAAGAGAAATAAAGAAAAGGAGAAACTAGAAAGGATGGAGCAAGATATGTCCAAAAGAAAGAGGTGCTACTCAAAACTGTAAGGTGCAATTTTCAGCCTGTCAAGTTTAACCGAAGCTGACTTTATATTTGCTTCCAGGCCAAGAGATGACAGTTCAGATAATGACGACGAGGGAAGGAAAACAAGGAGGAGAAAAGGTATGATGGCGTGCCCTCTATATATATATATTGCTTCTATGCTTCTTTGTTAGCCTTTGCATACTCTTCTTTGGTCAATGTGCATTATCTGTGTAAAGTTGAAGTGGTTGGTTACTTGGGCTTTGAGGCTATGCTTTCCTCAAGGTCCCAGGTTCGAGACTCACTAGTGGCATTACTCATTCGATGTCTCCGGTGCCTGGCCTAGTGTGAAAAAAAAAATGAGGAAAACCACATATTGTCAGGTTCTTTGGTGGTGTGAAAAGATGGGTCTATGGTGGAAATTAGAGACCTATTTTAATAATTCAAGGAAATATGGAAAGATGCTTCAAGTAGTTAAAAAGAGGAGTTTAAAAGCTCCTTGGTGGTCTAATGGTCAAATGCCAAATGGGTCTGGAAGAACTAAGAAGGAATAATTCAATCAAGCCACATATCCTAGATTTAATATTTTACATGTTTGCTCTCAACCAAATGTAGTTGGGTTAGATTGTTGTCTAGTAAGATTAGTTGAGATGTGTGTAAACTTGCCCAGGTACTCACCAATATAGAAAAAGAAAAGAAAAAAAAAAACCTCGCCGATAAACTTGAGAGTCGTTGGCTAATGACTTCACAGTTAATAATATATATTTCTTTCCTATGGAAATAGTCTAGAAACTACTGGCTACATTGGACCGAGGATCTTATGGTTGAATATCAATAGAGGTTTTGTTTTGCTGATTTGGAAAGAACAGAAATGTGAAGAGTTTTTCAATACGAAAAACGAAGCCGAAGAGCATTGTTAGACATTTCCATCGTTATAGCTTTATATTGGTGTAAAGAATTTCCTCAATTTTACAACGACAGTTAAACGTTTTATGGGTTCTCTCCTTTTTGAAACATTCTCTATTGTTTCCCATCCAAAATAAATTAATAAACAAACTTAAGAATTTTTTAGAATAGTCACTCTTTTGGCCTCTCTTTGCAGGAAAGAAGGCTTCAACATCATCAAGGGATTATAAAGCTGACGACAAAGAAGAGTTTGATGAATATCTGGAGGGAATGTTTCCATAATGTTGATGTCATTTTTCAATATGTTAATGAATCTATGCCTCAATGCTTGCTACACTGCCGTCCTCCCCGGACCCCGACTTAGACTTATACTTTCAGTTCGATTCCTCAAAACCTTTTTGCGGACAGAAATGCCTGTGGCTGTATATGTATGCACTTTTATCTGGCTATTTATATCTCAACATAGTAATTGTTTAATTTTAGTCTTGCATGATCTATTTAACTTGTTCTGTTACATGAGCTTTAAAGCATTGATTTTTGCTCAGAACCACTGGGAGAGAAAGGCCTCATACTTTACCCATTGGGAGTGAAGTAGGAGAATCGAAAAACCATCCACTACGACTTCGAGCGATTAAACTAACATTGGTTGGTCTAGTTTGATTTATCAGATGCTCGTAAAATTCCTACCTATTTTGATGAGTTCACTCAGGCCCGTTTCTCATCGATTCAACCTTAAATTGCACTTTTGCTCTTCAAAAAGTAATTTTTAATTATGAGAATAATTACTAAAAAATAGGTTATTAAGGTCTCATTTGATAACGATTTTAATTTTAGTTTTTATTTTTTGAAATTTAAGCTTATAACTATCTTATCATAGATTTTTCTTACTTAGACATTTACATCTTTTGGAAAAAAAGAGAGATTGATACATTGTAGGTAATATAGAGCAATACAAAATTTAAGTAAAAATAAGTTTTAAATTTCAAAAACTAAAAATTAAATGAAACGAAGTCTAAGAAAATAGGTTACTAGAAACAAATGCTATTTAAAGTTGTTTTCCGGCTTGTGAACTCAATTTAAATTTGGTCTTCTAAAACAATTTAAATAAAACAATCCGTAAAAAAAATCAAAGAAATGTCAATTTCGAACAGAATCAATGTTTCCGTTTCAGTAATGATGATTTTTTTTTTACAAAAATCAAATGTCATAGTTTTCGAGTTATTATAGGCTTAATCAAATGTACTTTCTTAAAAAAATTTACCAAAAAATTGGTTAAATCTTGTATATGAGCCTCAGACAAGGTTGCTGCATAAAAAAAATTGTTTAAAATGAAATGTCGGGATTCGAATTAATAGAGAAGTAGATGGCCATTGAAGTTGGTAATAACCTTCTTTTTCTAATTTTTATAACTCTTCTTTGCTAAGTTGAATACTTCAAATATTTAAAGGAACTTAACAAAGGAGATTTATTATTAGCACAGATTCTTTCAAATTTTCATAAATCACAAATGTGGTAGATTCATTTGACCATAATGAGAAGTGATTATATTTAAGAAATGTATGACTTCAAGGAGGAAGCACGGTGTTATAAACTAAACATAAGAAAAACAACACGTAAATATATTTCTTGATAAAAAAAAAATAGAATTTATTATATGGTACAATGGTTTGTTCATCTTTTTCAAGTCCTCTGCCACATTTAGCCTCGAAGTTTCCAATAACAGTACAGTCAAAGCCTTTTTTGTTCTTGAAGTTGCTCCTGTTCAAAAATACAGAATGTTGAATGTTTGCACTAAAACTGAAATAAGCCATATGCCAAAGGCCAACAGAAAGGGATCACACACAAGCTGAATATTGGATAGCTCATGAAAGCCAACATACCTATAGTTGCTAATACTGCTCTAAACTCAAGTGTATGGTAGCTAGAAATAACTCGTCTTCGGACGAAAGATGCTCACGATTGTTTCTTTTGTTAGCATTTAATTGTTTATTAGCATTTAATCGTTTCTTTTATTAACATTTAATCGAAAAGGTGATTGAACGCGACTAACACTCACCTCTGTTACAAAGAAGGCATGAAACCCATATGGAACTCTGTGTGGCAATTCAACAACTGCAACAGGCTCAGATGACATAGTTTTTGCATCAACAACATTCACAGCTGATTTTCTGCACGAAACAATGAAAATTGTATTATCCACCGTCTTTAGTATAGTAAAACTAATTTTCTTTGTTCATCACAAGTATTAATTAAAACTGCCTACATGCATATCTAAGAAAGGATTCTAATTGCCGACGTTGCATCCCAAACATTCTAACTGATATCCTATTTGCATGTTTAAGAAAGACATCGTATTCAAGCAAATAATAGTAAGTAATATATAAAGTTAAATACTCTTTGTACTTTCAAATGTCCAACTTTAATTGTTTTTTTTTTTATTCGTAATTGTTTGAGTCAGCTTACACACATTTCAACTAATCTTAAAGATAACTGTGTTTGATCGTACCACACTTGGTTGTCAAGAAAACTCAAAGAAAATTCTTTCTTAGTAGATAACTATCATGATATAAACTATTCCCTCCTAGTTTGACTATTAGGTCAACTCATAAGTTTTTTTTTTTGTTAATTTATCTTTAAAAAATCACTATCCATTAGGTTTTCTTGTATTAAAATTTTAAAATTAACTTCAAACTTATCATTGAAATTAATTTTGATTAAAAGTAAACGAATCAAAATAAAACAAAATCCAAAGCACAAGGATCAATGATGTTTGGGTGTCTGGCCTAGAGACGGGTGTAGTTACCCTTGTTTAAAAAAAAAGATCAATGATGTTTGAACCTAAATATAGGATTCAGAAAAAAAAAAAAAAAACTATTAGAAGGGGAAAGCAGTACAGTACCCTGTGTTCTCATCATGTACGAATAATATCAAATAGCCATCATCTTCTTCTGAAGTGGTGCCACTGACGCGAGGAACAAAGATAGCTTCAGAGCCAAATCTACCAGGTCCAAGGTCATAAAGGCCCTGAACATTTCCTCCAACTTCAATCTTTGTTTTTCCAGTTTCAGGTTTAGCATGAAGATCAAATTTAGCAATCCCCTTGACTTTTGCTATGCTGTCGAGTGTAGTTCCATATACATATTGTTGCTTCCTAATTGAATACAGAACACATGTAAGTTCATCAACTCCATAAGTTAAAGAAACCAATTCATCAAGAAACGTGAGAATTATATGGATCAATTAAAAAAAAAAGGATTTGACCAAGGAAATGATGACCAACATCATCCGTATATCTTACAACTGCAATAGATTACATACAAATACTCTTGCTAAAACATCTTAAACCCATTGCCTTCTATAAATAAAAGCTCGGGCCATTACGTAATATTTAAATGTATGGTATTTCACTTCGTACAAATGATTAGAAAAAACTATAAATTTGATAGAAATATCCAATCCTATTAGGAGGAGGATACATAATATCAATCCTAATGGGAATATGATAAGAAATGTCCGATCACATTAGGAGTAAGATAAGGATATATTACTTGGCTTTGGTTGAGTGATGTGGTGGCACGGTCCCCCTTTTTGTAACCATGATCTTTCCACTCTTTTTTCTTACTGGTATAACCTCGTATATTCATTATTAATAGATATTATTTTGTACCTTTTCATGTATCCTGTTTCCTAAAAAAAAAGGAAAGAAGTGATTTCAAGAGGGGGAGTCCAAACACCTTTAACTCTTGATATATCTTTATTACCTTTTTAATATATCAATACATATTTAGTTCGTATCAATTTGGTATCATGGAGGTTTATAATTTATATCACAAGCACTAGGACCCAAATTCCCCTAAGGCTATAGTGGCTCTGACGTCTTTTACATGAGATTCTTGATTTTTAATTGGAAATTTGCTAAGGAAAGAAATGTCCTTTAATTAAAACTTTTATTACTTACTCCGAAGTTTGTTTTTATACATATATCCCCATGGATTATAGCCGATAATATTTTCCAAATACTAGAAAAATAAAGGAATTAAAATACCTGCCAGTGTAGCATTCATTCACTCTAGGAAAATCTACAGCAGATTCCGAGAGTTTCTTCTGTGTAGCTAAACCAGATTTAAGATTGAATCTCATCTCATACCTAAAAGATGGAAAAATAATTAGAAATAACAAAGCCACATGAATTAAGTTTTTCTTCATATGTAGAAATGGATTAGAGTCCTACAGCTCATTTGAGAAGTTCTCAAGCTTCTCTTTGACAGACCCACTGACCATGTCCAAGTCTGGATTCTCGAGACGGCAAGTAATCAAAACTACTTCATCTCCTTCCTCCCAGGCATTGGCTAAACAGAAGTATACAACATAAATGATGAAAAATGAAAAAAGTGACTGTCTGTTTTATTAACAAAATAAACAGATAGCAATGTGGACAGGAAGGTGCTTGAGGGAAAAAAAATGGGAGAACCCTTCAAAAATCAGGGCATAAATGAAGAGAAAAATCAAAGATCAACATAGATCTTGTATCAATCCAACTAAAATGATGTAAATGATAAGGATGACAACCCTACCCGAATCTCCACATTGATATGATATTGTCCACTTTGGGCCTAGACCCTCATGGCTTGTTGTCGTCACTTATATACCAATGATCTTCCCCTCTTCTAACCAATGTGGGATACTTTGTTTGCATCCCAACAATCCTCCCCTCGAACAAAGTTCCAC
>JBBMKA010000002.1:3345074-3360216 GCA_037833695.1 Sechiopsis laciniata | reverse complement strand
TTGATATATTAAAAAATATTGGACATTGGATCGGATCCAAAACCGAACCGAACCAATTGAAAACTAAACCATTGGTTCTATACTTTATTGGACATTAGATCGGATTCATTTTTTGAAAATCAAAGATATCGGTTCGGTTGTCGGTTTGACACAAAACCAACAAAAATCGAACCAAAATCACCCCTAATACATGGAGTAGAATGTCAGGGTAAATTCCTTAATTTTTGTCTATTTTGACAACATACGTCTATTTTTTTTATGAAGAAAAGTTTATAAATGGTGAAAATGTTCCGTACAAGTCAAAACATTTGACTTTATGGTCTAGTTGGCCTTTACATATAAAATAAGAAATTTGTAAGAGAAGAAAGCCTTTTGAATTTGATTTGTCAAAGTTTTTGTGTCATTTTGTGATAGGAACTTGACTAAAAACAGTGGGAATTTGCCAAATTATATTTTTTTTAATTTAAAAAATATTTCTTTTACTTTATTGAATATCTAACTGAAAACTGAATTGTACCTAACAAAAACCCTACCTCTATCTTTATGTAAGTTAGTTTGGTTTTAATACATTTATCCTTTCTTAGGTCAAATTTGGACCATCACCTTAATAAATACTAAAAAATAAAAAGGCTCAAAATTAATATTGTGAAAAAAAATTGTGATGAGAAAAATTAAAAATATATTCATTTGCAATTTTTTTTTTTTATAATTTTGAGATGGGAGGAGGGAGAGACAAATTCTACATAGATGATATACTGCTCTCTTTTTTATATCTGTGATTGTCCTAGCCAGTTTGCACGCATTTCGACTAATGTCACGGAATATATCGCATGACCTTACAACATTTGGATGTCAAAGAAATTCATAGGAAATCAATTTCTAGGTAGATGACTACCATAGATTGAACTCATCATCTTAAACATCTCAAAACCGTTTTTGATCACTAGGTTACTCCATGATGGTTAACATAAGTTTCATTAAAGTAGTGGAACTTAGATTTTAAAAAATCTATAAAAAAAAGATGAAGTACCATCATTGGAAGAACAATAGCAATAATTTACATATATTGTGTTTCCAAAAGGGTCATTAATTTCTATGACACCATATCATATAAATCAACTTTTATGACGAATTCTTTTTTCTCTAATTTAATATGATCATTTAAAACGGTCTTTTCAATACATGATTTCTTAAAACTATATCATAAGTAATTTAAAAGCTGGTAATCAATTTCTTCAAAGTTTGCAAAATTATCAACTTTATTAGTCACAAAATGTCAATGTTCGAGCAGCAAGAAGAGGTAAAGGAAAGTCATGGAAGATTAGAAGAATTAAAAAAATGTTTATCGAGAAGAATGAGGAGGTGGAGACACAATGTACGTACAATCCGAAAAAACTTAAGTACAAACCTAAACATTAACAATAGAAAAACTATTCTAATCTAATGAGATTATTGGCTCTTGCACTAATAATATTAATAATACCACTAAATAATAAATGTCATGTCACGTAAATTTATTGTTAGCCAATTTTATAATTCACTATCCTTGGGGAAAATAATTAAATTGTTGAACTCTAAATTTCAAAAAAAAAAAAAAACAACAACAACAACACAAACAAATTTAGCTCTATATATATAAAGGATCTCTAAAAAATTGAATTAATGCTAAATCATAATGTTGAAAAAAACATAAACCAAAATCCACAAGTTTTATGTTTAAGATATAGTTTTGTCGATATACCTTTGCAAAATGTAGACAAATAATTGCACAAAGTATAGCCAGCTTAAATTAACAAATAGAAATTATCCATGCAAATCCATGCATTAATACACTAATTAATCTTAATTAAATTACCCTAAACAAAAAAGAAATTAAAATTAATCATAAATATTCATCTCTTAATTGAAACTTTTCAAGTAATTAAAAGAACCCAAAAGTCATGCCACTGGCCAACTCATTCTTGCATCTCAATCTCTTGCTTTTCAATTCAAAACTTTCTCACACTCATGTTTTTGCACCAGAATAAATAAATAAATAAATAAAATCCTGTCTATAAAAAATCCCAAGCAAACTTTCATTCCTTTCCTATAAATAACCCTACAAATCTTAAAGTACATTTCATGTTTTTTATTCAGTAGGTCACCCACAATTTATTCCATCAAAACTTTTCCTACTTCCCCAATTCTTTTTTCTTTCCTCAAATCCCTTTGACATTTTAAACTCCACAATTTAATTCACATTAACATGTGTCGTGGATTCCTCAATCGTTCTCGTCTTCTTCTTCTTTACTTTCTCTTCGTCGTAGTAGTCTTCGAGCTTTTCTCAACTTATTCTTGTTCTTATGTTGACGTTGATCCTCCACCGTCAATTAGTAGTGGCGACGGAGAAAATCATGATCAACATAACAGACATTCCTTTGAATTCTCAAATATGTTGAAGACGAGGTTGAAGAAAAAGAAACATTCGCCGCTGTCATCACGGGAGATATTCAACGTAGATGATTATGGAGCGATGGGTGATGGAGAAGATGATAGTGAGGTGGTTTTTTTTACAAAGAGAATAACTATAAGTTGTTTTATTTTTCTTCAGTATAATAGAGAATTGTGAGACCCGAACTACAAATCTTTCCTAATTCTTAATATTTCTTAAAAACTATTAAGTTATCAATGTCATAATTGTTGAATTATATTAATGAGTTGAAATTAAAGAAGTGGAAGGTGAAGTGTTTTGTGGGTTAATAAATGATTTCAGGCGTTTAAAGAAGCTTGGAAGGAAGCTTGTTCGTCTACAAATGGGATTTTGTTGGCTCCTCGTTATAGAACTTATCATCTTAAGCCAATTACATTTTCTGGTCCTTGTAACTCTCCTCTTGTATTTAAGGTATGTTTTACAAAATCATTTAAATATTTTTGGTCATTTTTATTGTTTCCATCTCCCACCACATTAAAATAATAAAAAATAAAAAATTAAAATTAAAAGGTAGTTGTTGATATGGGTAAATACTTTTCCATGTGTTAGGAATTATAAAAACAATTCTTAGATTTACTAGATTTGATATATTTAAATATTATAAATATTTTCTAGAGTTTATTGTTTGATGTACTATATATATAAGTTGTGAAATGAATGAAGAAGTACAAGTTTTCGGTCTATTGCTTCTTTAAACTTATCGTCATGTGAGTCTATAATATTATAAATATTTCTTTCCTTTTGAATTCAACAATATTATGGGTGGAAATTCGAATACATTACTTTGGTATGATATATGTTGAGTTAGGTTTTTGTTGGCAATAATTATTTCTTCTTTGTTTTTCTTTAAGTTTTGACAATAATTACTTGCTTTGTTACTTTAATTTTGACAACTTTAATTAAGAATTTAGGATGTATGAAAGGTCTAGGTTTAAGGGCATAAATTTTGGTTGCATAAAGAATTGGTTATTTTTAAATTTTGTTCATTTTTCAAAATTTTGACTTTTCTTCTCTAATAAATAAATGAATAATCCTTTAATTTCATCATCCAATATGCGTTTGCTTTTACATTTGGCAATTTGTATGTCAAAGCGCACGTGCATATTTTCCTCCATATAATATTACAATTATTTTGGAAAGTGAGATACTTTGGTAAAAGTTGTGTAGTTATATCAATTACCTTAAGTTACAATGTACATAGATAAAATGTATAAGCTTTTATTTCCCTTTAAATTATTTATTTCTATTGAAATGGAATTATGAGTTGTTTCTTTGACTATACAATCTTATTTCAGTTATAATATTATTTTCTCCTGATAATTATTTTAATTTCTTTTTCAAATTTGGAAGATCGAAGGGAGAATAAAAGCATCTCCACATATATCAGATTTTGAGAAAGACAGAAGGCATTGGATTATATTTCAAAATATGTCAAATTTTACTGTGGAAGGTAAAGGCATCATTAATGGAAATGGAAGATTATGGTGGTTAAATTCTTGCAAAGTCAATAAAACCCTTGTGAGTTGCTCAATTTTTACTCAATTCAATTTTTAAAAAAAAATTAATTCATAATGTATTTTGTGTATTGATGGATTTCTTTCTTAATCATTTTTTTCTTGTTTTTTCAGCCTTGCACAGAAGCTCCAACAGTAAGTTCATTCACATACCCTTATGAGTAAAAGTTGTTAATCATGCAAAATTGGGTAATTGGGTTGGGAATCTGGGATTAACTTGTTCAAAAATTGAATGGATAAAGTTTAGCTATAAAAGTTAATGTTATTATAGATTAAATTATAACTCTATAGATAAGATACAAACGTCTATCCCAAAATTCCAATCCATGGTGCTTATTTATTTAAGAATTTATTTTCTACATGTTTCCTTGATGTCTAAATGTTGTAAAGTCGACGATATGTCTCGTGATAATAGTTGAGGTGCACGCAAGCTAGCCCAAACATTCACAAATATAAAATAAATAAACTTTTATCCCAAACTTGTAAAAGAGAGAGGAAACTTATTTCATTACGACAATAATATTTAAGGCTGAGAGATTCAAACTTATTTTTATGACAACTTAATTGAAGATACATAACAATTATCCCAATTTCAAAAAAAAATAATATCAATTATCGCTAGAATCAGCCTTAATATCATTGAAGCTTTAGAATGAATCAAAACTTCCCTATTATTTTATCCCCAAAAAAGATGGACATTACAAAATAAACATTTTTAAGAAATGGTTATCTTACACCATTTTGATTCTAAAAAACAAAAACCCATCACCAAAAATTGTTTCAAGATAACCCATTAAATTTAGAGTTTCTAAACCTTGAAGGAGATTCTAGTTTCTATTTCCCCTTGATTTCATTAATTTTGAAACTGATTTCTCTCTATCTTCAGGCTGTTACTTTCTATCAATGTACCAACCTAAGAGTGGAAGGGCTGAGGTTCAGAAATGCACAAAAGATGCATCTTTCTTTTCAGAAATGCAACAATGTCAAAGCTCTAAATCTATGGATTTATGCACCAGAAAACAGTCCAAACACTGATGGCATTCATGTCACAGCCACCCAATTCATTGTCATCAAAAACTGTCTTATAATGACTGGTATTCCAAAAGCTAACAAAGAATTACAATAACTAACTAAAACAAAACCTATATTCTTAACTTTATTTATGTTTTCTTTTGAAGGTGATGACTGCCTTTCAATCGTAAGTGGGTCGAAAAATATTCGAGCAAAGGGCATAACTTGTGGACCTGGACATGGGATCAGGTCTCAACAACTAACCTCCACATAACTCAACTAAATTCATTCAATGGGTTTCTTCTTGTTATTGATACTGTTTGGCTTTTCTGATTTATTTTGCAGTATTGGAAGCTTGGGAGCTGGGAAATCAGAAGCTGAGGTTTCTAATGTGGTGGTTGATACAGCAAAGTTTTCAGGAACATCAAATGGAGTAAGAATTAAAACTTGGCAGGTAAGGAGATTTCTCTAAGTTTTTTTTTTTGTTTTTTGTTTTGGATAAGAAACAATTTCATTAAAAGATGAAATTTAAGGATACAACATAGATAAGTTCCCATCATTACAAAATAGACCTCCAAGTATACAGAAGGGTGTCATAACCGTCGAAGATTCACCCCTGACATGCTTGTGACACCCACGCCCATACAAAGGCTTGGACCAGGAGATAATAAAGAACTTAATAGTTAGTTTACTTGTGAATTTCAAACCTGAAACCTTCAAAAGAGCATATAATTTTCTTTTTGTCTTTTTTTTTTTTATAAATCTGGAAAATCAGAATTTCGCTCCAGATCCAGGAGATGACAACGAATTTTACGATTAAACTCATTCGTGGGACTCGAACCTAAGACCTTCAAAAAAAGAATGCCTTAAAAGTCTCAAGCTTCAACCAACGAGATTGCTCGTTGGGACCGATGAGCATATGTGTTGGACACCCCAAGTCTCTAAATTTTCAAAAGTAACTAAAAGAAAAACTTGTTTAGAACAGCAAAGATCACTTGCTGAGTTGGAAATTGATGATATTTCACTTTGCTAAGACTCAAAAATCAGAAAATGATAGAAGTTTACTCGAGGGAACAGCAACAGTGTTTGTGCCTACTGATTTTGACACCAGAACTTGACCTGCACATTACTTAATCCTATATACTTTTTGACCAACTAAATACTACCTGTATAAGTTTAGGTATTATGTGTTTTTCAAACTTACCAAACAAATAACTTCTTTTTCACAAGTCAATGACCTTAAGGAGGGAGGGGGAATTTTGGTCTACTTTCTCCCCTGCCAGTCAGCTAAGAATTTGGCAAAAACATATTTTGGAAGTTTCTGCACTAGAGAAAAATAAACAGTAAGAAATTCAATGGGCCAAGACTTGTCACCTTTTATTCGGTTTTCTTTTTTCTTTTTTTTTCACAAGTGTTAAGGAATTGACGTGGCATGTTTTTTAACAGTTTATTCCATCTTTTTTTTCTTCCAGAATTTGGAAATTTATGAATAAGTCTTACTTTGTTGGTTTCTTAACTTCCACAACTTGTTTTGCTTTGGTTCTCTTTATGTTCAATTTTGGTCTACAAACTTTGCGCAAAACAGTGATTTCGTCTTACATTTTAAGTCAAATGAACCCGGTTCCATATTAGATATCAAAATTGATAACTTAGGTCTAGTTGGACAACCATTTGGTTTTTGTTTCTGATTTTAGAAAATAGGTTTTTAATTTCAAAATTTTGTTTTTGTTTTTGGATTTTGGCTAAGAAATCCAATATTTTTTTAAGAAAAATGAAACTTATGGTAGAGAAATGATGAAAAGAGACCCATCATTTTCAAAAAATAAAAATTATGACCATGTTTGATAACTATTTGGTTTTTCAATTTTTTATTATTGAAATCAAGCCTCGCCTATAAATACTAATTTCATGATTTTATCAATGAATTTTCTTATTTTGTCATCTACTTTTTACCTATGTTTCTAAAAACTTGTTTATTTAAAAAAAATTGGCAAAGAATTCAAATTCTTTGCTAAGAAAGATTAAACAAATGGTAAAGAATTGAAGAGAAAACAAGCTCTATTTCCAAAAATGAAAAACAAAGGCCACGTTTGATAACCATTTAATTTTTTGTTTTTGGTTTTTGAAATTTAAGCTTAATTTTACTTAAATTTCCTATGATATGTTCCATCTTTCCTACAATGTATTTCATCTTTTCTTAAGAGAGTAGGTGAATACTAGCTAAATTTCAAAAACAAAAAAAAGATTGGAAAAGTTTTGGTTTGGATTTTAAAAGTATAGGTAAGATGTAGATGTTTAAGTAAGAAAAAGTATAGTAAGATAGTTGTGTAGGCTTAAATTTTAAAAACCAAAAATTAAAAACAAAATAGTTATCAAACAAGGCCAAAATAATTATAAACCGACCCTTAAAAGTTATGAAAGTTTTTACAAATGCATGATTAAACAGATATTTTCATAAAAGCTCGGGACCTACAACTAGACTGGCGTGGAAGTTTACCAACCAAATGTTTCAGGAAAAATAGCTTAAGGGCTACATTTGATGTTATGATTTGACTTAAACTATCTCACCAAGGATCTCTACCCAACAATTTGTTTCACAGGGAGGAAAAGGGTATGCACAAAACATAATATTCCAGAACATTGTGATGGACAATGTGACCAATCCAATAATCATAGACCAAAACTACTGTGATCAGAAAGAACCATGCACACAACAGGTAAACACTTCTTTCTTTTATTTTATATTTGTGAATGTCCGGATCAACTTACGTGCACCTCGCTATTCTCATGAAATATATTGTCCGACCCTACAACAGTTAGACTTTTTTTTTTTTTTGATCTAGCGGTCAAGAAGGTGATAGGTTCAATGCATAATGGACACCTACCTAAGAATTAATTTCCTACGAGTTTCTTTGACATCCAAATGTTGTAAGGTCAAGCAGTAGGTTCCGTGAGCTATAACATTAGTCAAGTTGACCCGACAATCACTAATATAAAAAAAAAAAAAAAGTAAACACAAAATTTCTCCTAAGCATTTTATCAAACACATTGCAGGAAGATGCAGTAGAAGTGAGTAATGTCATGTACCAGAACATCAGAGGCACAAGCGCTTCAGAAGTGGCTGTGAAATTCGACTGCAGCAAAAGCTTCCCATGTGAAGGAATTCTTCTACAAGACATCAATCTGGTTCACAGAGGCAAAGAGGACGACAAATCGGCCCAATCTGAAGCTTCCTGTAAAAATGTCAAGTTGAAGAACAGAGGAAGGGTTTCTCCCCAATGCACTCGAAGATGATGAAGAAGAAGAAATGGCGGATCCAATTTTACAAATGCTTGAATTGGGTCTCACTGTAAATTCAAATGATTTATACTTCTCATAGGAATTTGATCGAGCGATTCCATGTTAGGCATTTGAATTAGTGGTTCGTTCTATATAGATGTTTTTTTTTTTTTTGGATAATGTATAATGGGGTTATTGGTTGGGGATATTATAACTTTGATTATAGTAATGATTAAAAAGGTTAAGTGTATTATTAACAATAAATGAATAAAGTTGAAGCCCATATTCAAAATTAAAAAATTATTTCTTAAACTCTCTTCAAACAATCACATCTAAATAAATTATTATCTTCAATTTCGTGTAATAGCTCATCCAAACAGTTTCCGAGATTGATTGTATTAATTAAAATAACTTGAATGAAGAAAATGTTTTGTCTTTGGTTTTTCTTTTCTCATTGCCTGTAATGATTTTAACCTTATACTCTTTGAGGAAATCATAAAGTCACATTGTGTAATGTTTACCAAAGTAATTCCAACAAACAAGTTTTGTAGTCAAAGAACTCGGATAAACAAGCCAAACTCTTTAGATCTTAAGTTGGATTCTTCGACTTCTAGAGATTTTTGGCTTGTTTTTACCGGGTTATCTCATTGCACACAAAGCTCAAAACCTGGTCTTTTCTTCTCTCTTGCAACACTTTTATTTTATCAATGAAAATGTTTTTGTTTCCTATTAAAAAGTAGTTTAAATAAAAGAAGCAAGAATTTATATAAAAAATGCATACCTCCAATTATTAGTGAATAGACAAATTAAAATAATTTATAAGTTAAAATACTCCTTTTTATATATCTATGAGTGTCGGGAACAACTTATGCACACCTCGCCCTTTTTTTTTTTTTTTACAGAACGATCCCTTACCTTACAATATTAATTGTCAAAAAAACTTGTAAAAAATTTACCATAGATTAAACTCATAACTTCTTAGTTTCACAAGACCATAAGCTAATTCATGTTGGTTTTAAAATTACTCTAATTTTACAGAATCGATAGGCTATGTAGTCTCCACATCTTCGATAAGGCCGCTAGTTCAAGATGAAAAACTCGAGTTGAGTCGACAAAACCAACTGATCAAAAGTCAACCATATGGTCTTAACTTTTCAATATTAAATCACTTGAGAACTAAATAAAAGGATCCAAAATCCATGTTAAAGATAACTTGCATTAATAGGATCCAATCCTATTATGTCACACAATTAATGGATTTCAACTTATAATTAGACTAAGTACAGATCATCAAAGCCTCCATATGACATAACTTGTTTCCTACCATTATAAATCTATATATTGATATTCTAAAAGTAGGAAAAGAAATACATACCGAAAGATTTGCATTAGAGAAAGTCATTAGAAGCACTTCCTTCATCATAGTCTGACTATGTAATATGCTGATTTTGGGGGAAGACAACCTTGGCAAGTATAGCACCTCCAATCCATGCTGAATACAAGGACAAATTCTCTGGCATGTATTCTGGATTCGGCAAAGAGAACGATGTTAGGAAACAAAAACTTTACATTGATGTATGGAATAAGGTTCTATCGATAATGATTACAAAATAAATCTCTGATGGATTGATGTTATCGCCTCATTGATTCAAGCAAACATGTCCAGATCCAGCAAAGACGATAATATTCAGATTTTTCAGTGAAACGACCTAGAAGTCAGTTCCTTCTGTGTTTTTTATGGGGCGTTTGGGCTACCGTTTAAGGGTAGGTTAGGTTGGATTATAATAATCCAACCAAGTTTGGACCACCGGTTAAAATAACTGATGGGTTAGGCCATAACCTCTCATCCCAATCATAATAACCCTCCATACATATTATAATAACTCATATTATTATAAAACTGTCTATTATAATAATCTTAATACATGTTATAATAATTTGCACTTCAAACAAGTCTATTATAACTCCATTTATAGTAATTCACCGTTTATAATAACTCAACCATTACCGCACAAATGCACCCTTAAGCGTTATATTACCTTCACAAGAGCAGGACGAACAGCAGATGAACAGAGACTTGCTTCTTTCTGAAATCTTTCTTCAAATCCTGCAAAAAGTAATAACTATACTAATCAAAAGTCCTGAATAACTATTTTTTATATTTAATACTTAAGAGGCCTGAAAAGGTAAAAATGATTCCCTAGAAAAGAGAAATCTTTACCAGTCATTGAAGAAGTGCCTCAGCATAGAACAGTATTTTCCAGTAATTGCCGGTGGTTATCAGAAGATACAGTTGAAATAGTCCGAACAAGCTGCTCGACAATTCCATGTGTGTCCAAACCCAAGACTTGTGGCTGGAATAATTACAAAAAAGCATATAAAATCTAATAAGAGATCAGTCGCCACGAGGTGACCTCATTGGTAGAGGTTAAGAGTCTCATCTTGCACGTTAATATTTAGTTGTAAACAGCAACACTTCCCCCTCTTTTTCTTTCGAATAGTCACAAAAGGTCATGATTCATCGGTCATAAAATTTATAAACCAACTCAATCCTCTACTATACCAACTTTCCTACCCCAACTAATATCAGTGCAACATCCATAAACACATACTTGGGTCAAGGAAAACAACAATAGGAAGTAAATCCAAATACAAACCTGCCCATCCGGAAGGGTGTGTGTCTCGACCTGGCACGAATCGCCAACTTTTGAATAAGCCAGTTCATCTTCAGCACAGCAAGCATACAATTCTTTTATTTTCTCAACATCAACTGTGGTGATATCCACCATTGGATGAGATTTTCCAAGTTCTAGTGCAAGTAATCTTGTCAAGTCTTCGTGATGCAATGTGATGAACAGCTCCTTCAATTACTGGTGCAATATCTGGTTATGAAGTCAAAAGACAATATAGACAAGAATCATTCTTCCTGTATATGGAGCTTGAAATGGCATTATATATATATATATATATATATTTTAACTGGAAAATCGAAGCTTCTCTCCACTATATCCGAGGTAACTACGCCCGTTCCTAGGTCAGGCACCGAGAGACATTGAAAGAGTGAAGACACGAAAGGTGTCTACAAATTAATGCATATGTGAGTTTCAAAAATGGCATTAGAAATATATAAAAGATATAATTTTAAACCACGTCTTGAAACCTTCAAGTAAAGGAAGAACAAAGTTGTTCGGTAATACTAATACATAAGCATAACAATTTGTAAAGGTCTCTTTTAAGAAATTATTGGTCTTTTTGAGGAAATAGTAAGGAACAACAGAGCGGTTTTTTGTAATTCTCTCTTGGGGGTTTCTCCCTTTCTTCTGTAACTTCATACATCAATGAAATTGTTTCTTATAAAAAAGAAACAAAAAAAAAAAAAAAAAAGAATCAAAATACAAGCCACAAGGTACAGTAAAGGTCTGATGAGATGTGGTTTGTGTACCTATTTTCCCATGACCAATATCAACAGTGCTCTACAACATAAAGAGACTATATGGCCTGTTCTGATGCATAAAATCCTGAGATGTTGAATGTCTCGAACATCAATTGCACCAACTGTTCTCTGATAGCATGGAAAACATAATGGCCTTTCATTTTCCTTAGAGAGAACAAAACATATGAATGGTACATGAGTGTCCAAGTCAACCTTTTAACCTCTCTACTGTTATTACTAATGGAATATTTGGTTGAAGACTTGGACTTTGAAGGTATGCTCCTCTCAAAGTCCCAGATTCGAGACTTACCTATGACATTAATTTGTAGACACCTTCCATATGTCCATTCCTTCGATGGCTTCCGGTGCCTGACCTAGGGACGGGCATGATTACCCTTGTTTCAAAAAAAATGTACACAAACTCTCATCAACAATTGCCAGCCAAACATATGAAAGGTACATGCGCAACTATGTATTTCGTTAAGTATGGGATAACCCCAATGAGCACCAAGGATCTTTTTATCAATTGAAGCCTTTTCTTCACTACCCTCATAAAGATGGTTTGCGAGTGGATAGCTATTATTCTATTGCTAGTGTCTGGCCTAGGGACGGCGTGGATACCCTTGTTTAAAAAATAATAATAATAATAATAGTGGCAGTTGAGTCCTCCAAAACCACCAGAATTATTAGAATGAGATTACATTTCATAACCTTTAAAATTTTGAGAAGAGTTGCACTTTGAAGAGCATAGTACCATGAAAGTTGTAAGGTGGGTTCCGAAAGAGTTTGGCCCGGACAGACACGGATATCAAAAAAAATAATAATAATAATAATGCAATTACTAACAATAAGACACCATACAACATCTTCCAGTGAATAGGATCGGTATATAGCAGATGCCGCTGATTCTCAATGAAATGAGTACAATTTATTTGCTCATGAAGTGTAAGTAGTAAGGCTAACCTTTTTTTTTTAAACAAGTAATTATGCCCGTTCTCTAGGCCAGCTACCAGAGACATTGAAAGAGTAATATCACAGGTAAGTCTCGAATCGAGATCTTGAGGGAAGCATGCCCTCAAAGTCCAAGTATTCAATCATTGCGCCACCCCTCGGGGACAATAACGCTAACCTTGGGAGTAGAAAGTGGATCAGTAAACAATACATGTCCTTCATTGCCACTTTCCCATCCAAGTCCAGCATATAAAACATGGTGCAATAAATCCTCCATAGCATCCCAATCCTTTATGAACCATCGAACAACCGGATCAACAGTCACATCCTCAAATTGGGAATTATCAGTATGGAGAAAAAATGAGAAAAATTAAGAAAAAAAAATTCCCAACTAAAAACCCTTTTTCAAGTTAAGCAAAGTATTTCCACACAAGTACTAATAATGTGAAATTCCATATTCACTACATTCAACTTAATATCTAAGAGATGAAGAGGTCAATCCATGGTAGCCAATTAATTTCTTACGAGGGGTGTTTGTTTGACGTAATTAGCGATCTATTATAAATGAGTTTTTATAATTTTTCTTCAAACAATAACATTCAAATGAGCTTTCTAATCACTCATTTCTAATAACTCCAAATAATTATTCATTTTTAATCACTCATTTTAAATTACTCAAAATAATCATTCATTTCTAACTACTTATTTCTAATCATTCGTGTATAATTATTCATTTATAACCACTCATTTCTAGCCCCTCAAAATAATCACTCATTTGTAACCACATCCAAACGAGTTATTGACTATTATCCTTCTAAAAAAACCATCATCCTAATGAGCTATTAACTGCAACCCCCTCTGCAGACAACCACATCCAAACGAGTTATTATTAAAACTCAAATTTCTAATTAGTTAAAATAACATTTCATTTATAATCATTAATCACTCAAAAGTTTTACATCCAAATACCTTCTACAAATTTTCTTTACATCTAAATGTTGCAGGGGTCAGACGGTATGTCATGTGATCTTAGTCGAGACAAGACAGATATCTCTAAAAAAAAAAAAAACTACACTTAGCTTAACACTTCCCTAATCTAACCAAGAACCAAAGCGTACAATCTCAGCTTCAATCCAAAACAAAACTTCCACACCATTCCACTGTCACTTTGAGAAAAACACCTTTAAAAGACGTTTCTCGCTGACACAACGAAATCGTCAACCAAAATGCGGAACTTACCTTCAAAACTTTCAAAAGTCTAATTTTAGTCTTTTAATTTTGAGATTTGTTCCGTCTTGCTTTCTAAATTTTTAAAAGTTCAATTGTAATTTCTAAACTTTGAGATTTGTTTTATTTTAGTGCCTCAAATTTTAAAAGTTCAATTTTAATTCCTAAGAGTCCGTTTGATAATCATTTTATTTTTAGTTTTTTTTATTTTTGAAATTTAAGTCTACAATAACTACATTATTATTTTTTTTTTTTTACTTGGATGCCTACATCTAACCTATGTTTTTTGAAACACAATCGAAATTTGAAAAATTAAATAAATAAAAAGTAACTTCCAAAAACTTGTTTTTGTTTTTAAAATTCGGTTATTATTCACATACTTTGTTTAAGAAAAGATTGATACATTGTAGGGGGATGATTGGATTTTGGTGTTGAGGAAAGGAGAGGAAGGGGAAGGAGTTGAGATTTCTCAACTTCATGTTTATTTTTAGTACATCAACCTCTCCCCAATTCCTCCTTAGCCCTTTCTTCAATATCACATCAAATCTTTTATATAATCTTATCAAATGTCATATCAAACTTTTTTTTTTAATCTTCAACTATAATACACTAAAATATCTTTTATATAATCTTATCAAACATCACATCAAACATTTTCTAATTTTCAACCACATAATACAAAATAAAATATATTAAATATATTCATTAATACAAATATGCAATGATTACATTGATAAAAAAATAATATAAAATAAATATTTTTCCAACATCTCTTCTCCAAACACCAATCTTCAAACAAGTATTTCATATCTCCAAATCATTCTACTTCCTCTCCCTCGTCCACTCCCTCTCCCTCTTCCATTTCCTCTCCTCTCCTCTTTTCAACTCCAAAATCCAATCACCCTAGGAAAGACGGATATATTGTAGGAAAGATGAAACACATCGTAGAAATTTTGGATAAAAATAAGCTTAAATTTAAAAAACCAAATAGTTATCAAACGGGGCCTAAACTTTGAGATTTGTTTCATTTTAGTGCCTGAAATTTTAAAAAATTTTATAATTTTAAAAAAAAAAAAAAAAAAAAACTTTAAATTTGTCTTTAAAAAAATATTTATTTTTCTTTTAAGAAAAATTACTATTTTTCTCTATAAATTTTATAAATATATTTACATTTTTTCTTGGGGTTTTTGCATATATAGCAAAATAGGACAAAATATTTACATGTATAGCAGAATTTCAAAAGAAATTCTTTTGTAG
>JBBMKA010000002.1:3329331-3340671 GCA_037833695.1 Sechiopsis laciniata | reverse complement strand
AGAAAGTTATCATATAAGACTCGAGATGACTGTATTGTTGCAGTAATCTTGGAAAATTTCGCCATCGGTAAACAGAGGCTCGCTCATAATGGTACAGTAATTCATATCCACAGATAAGGGGCAATTTGTTGTGGTAGCATTCTCCTGGTTCTCTTCCTCAACCAAAATGAGGTTATGTTGCTCGCCAACGAGAGTAGAATCGACACTTTCCTTGAGACAAGAAGCTTCGTAGCTTGATTCCGTCATGTTACCGAGGAGGTTTTTGAGGGAATCGTCGGGATTTGAATCAGCAATGGAGGTGAAGCTTACATCCAGAATTGGAATTTCAAAGTTCACAACGGATGTGTCACGAGAAAATCCGAGAACGTCTTGGACTATGTCTATGTCATGGAATTCTTTTGTAACCTCCACAGTGTCGGTATCCTCATTGGTGTCGACATCGACATTAGTTCTATCAGGTTCATTTTCGAGAGGATGGTGAAGAGGGTGGGTAGGAATACCCTTCTCTGAAACACAATCTTCAGGCGTTTCGACAATAACTCCCACATTTCCAAGCTCCTCCATTGCTTTCATGCTTTGTTCTGCTGAAACAACTCCGACATTGCCATCAGCACTCTGATGCTTACATTCTGGGTCATTGAGAACGTTGTCATCTCCTTCGTCAATTATAGAAGTACGATCGTGCCTGGAAAGGCTCAAGTTCCCGCAATCGGCAGACGACAGAGAGGCTGAAGAAGAATTTGTTGTGCATTGTGTGATATCAATTTCTTGGGAACAACCTATATCATCTAATTCACTTGTAGATAGATCACCTGAAAAAGATTTGTTGTGATTGTTTCCATCTTCATTTAAAAGGTCTGGAGCTCCAACACCAACAGTTTTTGTATGTTCGGGTGTGCTCATTGAAGATGATGATAGCACTAACTGAGCGAGAGCAGATGCCAATACCTCATCAATAGATGGCTTTGGTTTACTCTTTAAGGAATCAACGGCAACTTCTGGGACTTGATTCTCTTGACCATCGTCATTACGGTTTGAAAACTCTTGAGCAGTCACCCCAACACTCTCCTGACCATCATCATCATCATCATCATCACAGTTTGAAAACTCGGGAGCAGTTACCACAAGACTCGGACGCAACACTGAAGAACCCACTGAGTTGTATATATCAAGAGCAATGGGTGATGGACCTGAATGAAGTTCCTTTCGATCCGGTTCAATTGGTTCACAACTGTTTTGATCATTCCCACTATTATAAAAGGAGTTAGAACCTGATTCGTTAGCAGAAAAGCTCGGAGCTGACATCCTGTAGCAAGATGGCCATTCTGAATCATGCGGCTCCTTAGTTAAACCTTCAAGTTGCTGCTCAACCTGCTTCAGCCTCCCTTCAATGCTGTTAATGGGTTTTAGCATATTTTCTTCAAACCTCAAAAAAAGACTCTCTATTCTGTCCAATCGAGAAACAAGCTGGCCCAAAGTGCTTTCAATACGATAAAGCGGTTCATCAAATGTACTTTCTTTAACAGGAACTTGTAGAGGCACTTCAGGCTGACGTACAGGTCTATCAGACTCAATTTTTTCTGTCAATTTCACTTCATCAACGGTTGCACAAGATTTTCCTTCCTGCCAACGTTGAGTAACACTACTGGTTGGATTGAGAGGATTTGACCCAACTTTGGGCAATGTATGTATTTCCTCGGCATTAGAAGTACGGCCATCATTGCTCTTACCACTGCCAGTAGTTTTAGTTAACTGTAGAAGGGTTGGGACAAGCATGGACATCAAAGAACTTCGAGAAATATGAGCTGAGTTCTCCACTGGGCCCTCTTCTTCTAAGTCAACGGGATTGGCAAACACATAGACTTCATGAACATATACAATACTTTTATTCTGAAGTGAAAGAAGGCGGATTGTAAGAGACGTGCAGGGATTTGCATCCGTTATTTCTGCTGTTGCCTCAAAGAAGTCCTGAGGGAAAATTCCTCCGTCAGTAAAGAATGAGTAAAAAGAGATTTAGTTACACTGCTAGGTAGATTGAACACCAAATCACCCATTTAGATCTTCAGAATTCTTATTTCCCTATTAATTTAAATTTTCCTTCCATCAGTAGATTTCATCAATACAGTTACAAATTTAGATATCCTAGCCTTTTCAGTTTTATCGGATATCCCCAAGTGGACCAATATGCTACTTTTCTATTTAAACCTCGCTTTCCTTGGCAGAACTCATCCATGTACAGAATTAGTTTCTTTCTACAATAGTCACTGATCAGGATTGAAGTTAGTCCACATCAATTTGAAAATTAATAGATAAAATGCAACTAAAAAGAAACATACCTCAAATATCGCAGTACTACGGCAGTATCCCTTCCAAGATGGGGGACCCGCCAAATCTAGGAGCTAATGGCACATTCTAAAAAAAAATTGGTAATCTACATTTTCTTTAACAAAAACAACTGTAAATTGATTGAAAAAATTATAAAACTTTTGTCATCTACATTACTAATAAATAAAATATTTCAATTCAACCACCATAAATTAGACCATTAATCGAGGGAAAACGTTACAAGAACAACTATTATCAATCGAGTCTAGTCAAAGTTTACACCGGTTAACACTACATCTCCCATCCACAGCATTAAAGTTGTTGAAAAACTAACAGACTGCGAACTTTAAGGAGAGAACACCATTGTATATGAAAATCCAAATAAAATAGGGAAAGGATAGAATAAGCTATCCGTCGATAAATATTGTTGAGATCAATGTAACACACCTGCTTAATCCTCACTGAGTCTGCACTAGACTTGGATGCAGGAGAACTGTTGTTACGATCAAGGGCTGGGCCATCAGGAGGTTTAACTTCAACCCAGTCATCTGAATTCGTGCTCAAATTACTACTACATTGTGAATTTGCTTCAGCCACATCTCCATCAGACCCATTTATATGTGCAGACACATCTCCAATACCATTCGTGTGAAGGACTTCATCATCTCTCAATGCAGCACCACAACGGACAGTGCAAAAATATTCGTTTTCATTCTGAGAATTGGTAGTGTAGTACATCTCATAGACTCGAGCGGTGCTTCTAACATAAACCTGCCTGATCTCATGTTTTTTGGTAAAATGAACTGCAAACCAAGATCTTAAGTTACCCTTTCAAGATTCATCACTGAAAGTCTGGAATACTCATAACAATGTGGTCAACTCAAATTTTAATTAAAAGATGGAAGCAAACAAACTGGTAAAAGAGTGACAACACATAGTAGCGTATCCTCGTTAAACAAACCACACTTAAAGTTCCTTAAGCTAAACTGTGACTCGAGAAACAAAAAATTGTTAAATTCACCCAACTTCCAGTAGCCAGAAATTGTTATAACAAATAGGAGATCACTTATTTCCGTCCATGATAACCAAATCAAATCAGATAGCTTTAAGCCACCACTAATCCTGATCTATAATCACTGATTCTCTACTAATCATACAGCCCTAAGATTATCAATCGATCGTCGTTTTCATGCTAAAACAGTGTATGGACTTTTCAATAACACCAACAAAAAAAGACGATACGACAAATGCATAAAAGAATGAGAAAACCTAAAATTTCTTAACGCAAAATCGCTTGAATAATTCAAACACTATAAATCACTCCAGCAAAATATGAAACGAAACAATCAGATGAAAACGAGTAAATCAGAACTCACTGGTGATCTCGCATGGACCGGACTCCGGTGAGGGACGGCGGAGAACAAGAGGCGACTTGGGCCGGGAATCAACCGTCTCCTGCTCGTTAGTCGGAGAATCGAAGGATTCATAAGCGATTGTACCGGCCAAACAGCCACCGGCAACCGCCCAGTTCGCGGCGGAGCTCCATGAAGGAATGCAACCAACATCGGTGTTGTTCTGTGAATCCATGGCGTCAGGTTTTTTTTCCCGATTGGTCTGAACGGAAAGTCTCAGAGCGCTGTATAAGAACTCGGGAATTCACATTTGGGTTCGTAATTTTCAAGCAACCTGGTTTATTGAATTTTCTTTTTTTTTTTTTTCATTTTCAGTTTTGCGTAAGAAATAATATATAGTAAAACTGCAACGTTATATATATATATATATATATATATATACACTTTTCTTTTTCTTTTTTTTTCTTTTTTTTTAATAATAGAGGTTTAAATGCATACTAGTTTTTTTATAATTTTCTTTCAGAAAATAATTCTTTGTTTTTTTCCTTTTGTATGAGTTATACAATGTTAATATATGATCTCTAATCATTAAATATATAGATAGTGTTGTGATATTGCTTTTGTTGACATGAAATAATTCTTTTCATTGATATAATATAAATCTACCCAACGTATCAATTTAAACATTTTAAATAATTGAGACATCGTAATATATTTAAGAAATTTAGAAATTGGATAACAAAAGAAAAAAAAGATTAGAAATTAGAATCTATTATTTATGATTTCATTGTTTGGTATAAATTTAGTTTAACCATGATCATTTGAAAACAATCTTTGTAGAATTTGTGGTCTCGTTTCTCAACTTGTTTTTTTTAAAACAAAGTAACAACACTCGTCTTTAGGATAGGCACCGGAGACATCGAATGAGTAATGTCACAGCTGAGTCTCGAACCTGTGAATTTGAGGGGAGCATACCCTCAAATCTCAAATCTTCAACCACTGCGCCACCCTTTTGTAGGATTTGCGCTCTCCTCTCTCAACTTGTACTAAACAAATATATGATTTTTAATATAGTATGTTAACTTCTTCTCTTTTTTTTTTTATCAAATTTTAACCTAGTGTAGTAACTTCTTAATCTATTTTAATTCAACTCGGTTAACTTTTTAATCACTCTAAGCCATACTTGAAAACATTTATAAATTTGAGAAAAATGCATTTTAAATCTGTAGAATTTGGATAAAATTTCTAATGTAATTGTTGGAAATCATTAAACTCGAGGCATTTCTCTAATCTCATCATGGCTCATTTTGTTTGTCATTCTTCAATATTTTTAGAATTTTTGGTATTGGTAGAATTATTTTAATTTATTTTAATCCTTCAAAAATCCCCATGAAAATAAGAAGAAAAAAAGGAAATATGAGGATAATAACTTGGGCTTTTTCAAAGGTTGAGAATTTGAGAGAGCCCAATAAGAAAAAGATTTCCAAAAACGATATTTTGTGGCGGAAAAATAACGAACAAAACTGGCTCTCTCTCTCTCTCAAAAAGCTTATCTTACAGAGACTGGGAGAGCTCCACTTCCATGGCGACCTTAAGCTTCAACCCAACCAGAATAAGAACCTTAGGGGATCTTCACCTTCACAAATCCAAACCTATTTTGTCGCCATTTTCACAATCGATCAAAACCGCAAACAGATTCTCAGCCAGTTGCCGTATCCATCAACAACTACTGTGTCGATTTCGATCGAAATCTGTATCGGAAAGCTCGGTTTCGGTGCCGGAAGATGTGGAGGTGGACGCGGATGAGGACGATCCAACTTTGGAGTTGGCGTATTTGGATCTGGAGACCGATCCTGAGAGCATTACGGAGTGGGAGCTGGATTTCTGCTCGAGACCTATTTTGGATATTAGAGGGAAGAAGGTGTGGGAGCTTGTAGTGTGTGATAATTCGCTCTCGCTTCAGTACACGAAGTATTTTCCTAACAATGTTATTAATAGCGTTACTTTGAGAGAAGCGATTTCGTCGATTGCTGAAGAGTTGGGTGTGCCATTGCCAGAGAAAATCCGCTTCTTCAGGTATATTTTCTGAACGAATAAACTCGTTTGGATGGATATGGTACTATGAGGTGTTTGGATGCGGTTTTAGTTTTCGGGAGTTAGTTTTAGGGAGTTAGAAATTGAAATTTTTGTAACTACTCGTTTGGATATAGATTTTTATGTAGGATTTGTAGCAAAAAACTCGTTTGGATGTGGTTTTTTTTGTTGAGGAGTTACAGACACTAGCTTGTTTGGTAGTTATTTTGAATAGTTAGAAATGAAGGATTATAAATGTGATTAAAAATGAGTTAGTTATAAAAGAATGATTAGAAATGAGTGGTTAGAAATGAAGAGTTATTTTGAGTATTTAGAAATAAGTAGTTAGAAATGATGAGTTATATTGAGGAGTTAGAAATGAGGAGTTGTTTTGAGTAGTTACAATAGTTCATTTGAATGTGATTTCTTGAGTAGTTAGTAAATACTCAATGTAAATGCTCTTTAAAATTGACAAACAAACACCCACTATGTGTCGTGTTTATGCATTTGAACTTCAAAATGTGTATGAATTTGTTAAAGAATGGTGTCTCCATGTTCATATGATTGAAATGTTGATGGGATTATAGGTCACAGATGCAGACAATCATTACAAAAGCATGTACCGAGCTTGGCATAAAGCCCATTCCTAGTAAAAGGGTTTGTAGTTATGAATTTTTAGGTGTTTTCTTTGATTCTGTTATTGAAGTTGACTGGATTTAGATTATGAATTAGACTCTTTCTGTGCTTAAAAGTTTCCATTGTTATATCAGTGTCTTTCCCTGCTGTTGTGGCTGGAAGAGCGTTACGAAACTGTTTATACGCGTCATCCGGGCTTTCAGATAGGATCTAAGCCCCTCCTTGCTTTAGATAATCCATTTCCAATGGAACTTCCAGAGAATCTTTTTGGGGAGAGGTGGGCATTTGTCCAATTGCCCTTTTCAGGTACACCAATAGCTTTTCTTCTTTATTTTCTGTTGACTCTAAACATGGCTGAAGAGTTTCTGCTTCACTAAGGGGGCATTTGGGGCAAGACAAATGGAAATAATTATAGGAGAATGAGAATATGAAAAAAAGTGATTAATGAAAAGACTGATTATCTACGTTTAGGTAAAGGGAATGATTATGGAATAACCGTTACTTGTGTTTGGGTAAGGGAATGATTATGAGGAACATGACCTATTGAACAATTATGGGAGAGCAAAATGACAAGTATGGAGAGAACGAAAAATGGTTATAGGAAGAATAAAAAGTGGTTATGCAGAGAATGAGATTATGGGCTAGTGTAATAGTAGTTGTTGAGGGAATGAATATTGATTATGAGGGGAATGAATATTTGTGGCTCAAACGATAGGTAAGTGAATTATTCTCTCAAATTCATTTTCATTCTAGTTGCTCCAAATACCCTGGTTGCTTGGTTCTTATAGTTTCTCCAATAATAATTTTGTCTTCCATTAATTCTCAGCTGTTCAAGAGGAGGTCTCAAACTTAAAGGCAAGTTTTATGTTTGGCTCGAGCCTTGATCTGGATTTACTGGGAATCGAAATTGATGATAAGACAATGATCCCAGGGTTGTCTGTTGCATCTTCACGAGCTCAACCATTGGCAGGTACACCACCACTGTATAACCAGTGAGAGCTATGGCGTTTTCGAACATTTACAAACAAATGATGCACAACTTTGTAGTCTTTAATCATTCTAGTTTTGATCTTCTGAGTTGCTGATTAAATTTTTCTTCCCAAATACTTTATGTCTATCTTTCTACGATGAAAAAAAAAAAAAAAACTTTTGTAATGAAAGAAATTTCACTTTGCTGTTTCGTACATGTTCCCCAAAAAATACTTAGCAATAGCTGGTTATAAACAATTTGGCATTTGATCTTTGTGTATTCCACAGCTTGGATGAATGGCATGGAAGTATATTCAGTTGAAGCTGATACATCTCGCGCTAGTTTGATTCTATCTGTCGGGATGTCAACTCGATATGTTTACGCAACCTATAAAAAAACTCCAGTGACGACTGCTGAGGCTGAAGCTTGGGAAGCAGCAAAAAAGGCTTGTGGAGGGTTGCATTTTCTTGCGATACAGGATGACTTGGACTCCGAGGACTGCATTGGATTCTGGCTTCTACTTGACTTGCCACCACCACCAGTATAATCAGTGAAGTAGTGACCTTTTTTTCCGTTTTAAAAAGGTAGGTAGCCGTTTAACGCATGTTAAATTTTGTAACTTGGTTATTTGTTGACTGTACAAACAATGTATAATATAGGATATGGTTTCCCTTTTTGTGAGATGGGATTATTGAGAAAGCTTTTTCAAGAGCAACGAACTCCAACAAAGCTTGAGAAATGAACTTCAAAATGGAATGCATTTTAGACCCTGTAACACTTGTATCTTTCGATTCATTTCTTTTACATTTGTGAATGTTGAAGATAGCTTAGCCCACTTCGAGAGACAATTACCTGACTTTACTATATTTGTTTGTCGAAGTAATTTATAGGAAACTAATTTCTAGGAAAGAAAACGTGGCCGTCTTATTTCGTGATAAATTTTCTCTATCAACATTTGGTTTTTTAATGTCTCCTCACAGCGCGATCTAGACTAAGGAAAAAAAAAAGTGTTTTCCAAGTATTACAAGCCCTGCGTTGCTCACATAGTAGGCAACATTGAAAGCTTTGACACCTTGGGTAGAAACCAAGTATGAAACAATGTAATTGGCAATTTTTTTTTTTTAATATTTGTGTGTTTGGACTAATTTATGCGCACCTCAACTCAACCACCTGATCTTACAACATTTAATTGTAAAAAAATAAGAAATTAATTTTTAGATATATAATTACCATAAATTGAATTCACAATCTCTCTTGACCATTAAACCAACTTACCATGGTCGTAAACAATCGGCAACTATATCGAATGAGAAGCATGGGAGAACCTATTAAGAAACCCAAACTTTATTGAATAAGTAGACTGGAACGCAAACTAAATTATTGGACGAAGAAACCCATTCAATCTTGAATTAAGAACATTAATGGGTTTCAACATGTGTCATCCCTCATTTTTAATAGAACTAGAGAACCATAGGTTAACAATAAAATGGAACTGGTTCTCAAAAATAAAAATAAAAACAATAAAATGGAACTTTCTAATTTTATTATAAAAAATCTCATTTCATTGAACAAGAGTTCTACCCAATAACAACCCAAATGACCATTTAGGCTGCTCATTCCCTATTCTATAACAATGGTATCTTAGAATTAAAACTACATAATTTTAGCAAAATGGTAGAGCTTAATAGAACTACAAGTACAAGGGAACTTATTTGAAGGACTGCCACCCAGTTCTTCAAGGGGATTGCAGAATCTGCTTGAGTTAGATATCAGCTTCCACACAAGCAACCAGAAAGCTACTGTTTGCTCTGTCAATCAAATCCTCCAAAGAATCATTCTCTCCATATACACTGAATATACAATGGAGAAGAAAATCCCACATGAGATTAGTTAGAGAGACTGGCTTCAGCCTTCATGATTTTGATCTCTTTTGTTTAATAGGAACGAGGCGAATTCCTTGCTTGCCAAGTTTCAACGTCTTTACTCTACCATCGTCAAGGGTGACTGATAATGTTGATGAGCCATCAATCATGTCGGAAACCACTCCTTTCTGCCTGAAACATCATATCAAATGGCATATAACAAATTAGTGATGTTCAGTATTTATCTCAAATTCGAACAGACTCTGCACTTTCAGTTGTCAAGTATATTGAGCAAACTCTTTCGTTCCTTTTCCTTTTTCTAGCCCATTTTGAGAATGTGACAGAGAAAGGAAGAAAGAATTTTGTCGTTCCAGTCTTTTAGTTTTGGTGAATTGTGGCTTCTATAATCTTTTAGTAGCAGAAGTGTGTCTTTTTAAAACCCCGTTTCATAACCATTTCGTTGTTTGTTTTTTGTTTCTAGCTTTTCATTTTTGATTTTTTGTATTTTGTTTTAAAAAATAAAAACCGTATATGTTTGATAACTGATATTAGTTTTATGTTTTTAAAATTTAAAAATAAAAAAACATGTTTAATAACTGTTTTTTGTTTTCAAATATCACATTTTATTTTGATTTTTTTAGTTTTTTACTCTTTATTCTTGAACTTTTCCTGCTTTTTTAAAAACGAAAAATAAAAACCTGTTTTTAAAAGTTACTTTTTTTAGCTTTTAAAATTTCTTTAATATTTTAAAAATGTTTTTAAAATTTTAAAAACAAAAAACTAAAATTGGTTATCAAACGAACCTATTTTTAAAATATTAAAAACAAAAACAGAAAATTAAAAACAAAATAGTTATGGCCTAAGTCTTGCTTTCAGGATTGTATTTTCCCTTATCTAGCAGCCTTAGTCTGAATTGCATCTGAAGCTAATGCTTCTTTTCATTTACTTAATCAAAAGTTTGTTTCTTGTTTATAAAAAAAAGAGCAAGAATTGGAGATTTGGAACTCGTAAATTATCTTTACGGCATTATATTCATTAAATCAACTTAAACGAATTGAAATGTACCCACAAATAAAAGACGTTTGCTTCAGAACCAAGAAATAGTTCATTAGCAAAGAAATGGCTTCTTAATCACTTAAAAATGGTAAAAAAGAATTGACCAATGCCAATAAATCCCTTAAGTTAACTAGTTGGTTTTCTAAGTGAATAAACTAATTGGCTTTCCAAGTTTATTAGATAGACAGATAGAGAGAGAGAGAGAGGAAAATAAAACTCACCATGACTTGTCTGATGGATGTTGGAATTCAACCCTCTTTCCTATTGCATCTTTACCCAACTTTTTGAGAATCCAATTAGTATCCATGATCTCATCCAATAAATTATCTTGATGAGAGCATGCCAAGTTTTCGACTTCATTAAAAGATATTTTCTCCATTAAGGGCGACGGTCTTTTCCTTTTCGAGCGCTGGCCTTTGACAAGACTTTTTTCTTCCTCACGAGAAAAAATTTGATTTTCAAGTGTAGGTTTCTTGAACTTGAACCTCAACAAAGGTTTTGAGTCTTTGGGCAAAGACAGTGGTAAGGGTGTCTGACTATTATCATCGTGTCCATCATTGCATATATGGGATCCACTTTCAAGTTGCTTTCCTGAAGATGCCTTCTCTTCTTCTTTTATTGTCGAAACGACACCGAGAGAACCAACTGCAGGTGTACTTGCTTCCACATTTCTTTTACGAGTAAATACGCGAGTGCCATCCGGAGGAGGACCGGCTTCAGATCCACTAGCAGTATTTCCTCTGCCAAATGCTGAATTCATGCCTGAAGATCCAAATCTAACTTTTCCAAAGCTAGGAGGGTTCTTCTCTGTTTCCCCAGTCTTTGGTCCTGTTGATTGGCTGGAGCTATCCACTTTGTCTCCTGCTCATAGAAAAGAACTACAAATTAGATCTTGAATACTGGAATATAAAAAAAGAAAACAATACAATATCTGTCAATTGATATAATTAAATTTACCCCAACCCATAAGCTTAAGCTTTTGGGTTGATTGATGATTTAACATAATCCAACATGGTATTGGAGCAGAAGGTTATAAGTTCGAATCCCTGCCAAGTCGTTTCCTCCC
>JBBMKA010000002.1:3313325-3329231 GCA_037833695.1 Sechiopsis laciniata | reverse complement strand
TGATGATTTAACATAATCCAACATGGTATTGGAGCAGAAGGTTATAAGTTCGAATCCCTGCCAAGTCGTTTCCTCCCTAATTAAAAATTGAATTCCACTTGTAGAGCATTCTTCAAATTTCTAAGGTAAACAAACAGTTTCAATCTCAATCCTTAATATTTAAGGTAAACAAACCACTGTCAAATACTTCTACAAACCATACCATTGGAGGTAACCGAATCTTTTTCTCTTTGGCAGCTTGAAGCATCATACTTTGGGGAATTAGCTATATTGATTTTGCGTGCACCTAGATTTATGACTAGCTTCTTTCCTTTTGTTGTATTTGACTTACTGGCATGTTTATCTGCATCTTCTCCAGTGTCCAAACCATGAGCCTTGCTGGCCTTGATCTGAACAACTTTTGAAGTCCTATCTTCATCACTAACCATCACCTCATCCACAAACTTGTGTTTCAAGACCCCTGGTTGATTAATAAAGCGAATTCCTTTGTTGTGGCTAAGACTCCCAGCAACTGGAGAAGAATATGTATCTTGTCCTCCATTATCATTTTGAGGATTCAAAGCACCATTCTTGTCATTACCTTCACCAAATCCATATTGATGAACATCATTATGCCCTTCAAAACTTTGATCTAGTTCAGACTGATTGGCCAAAGGAGTATGATAAGCTTTTTCTTTCGAATACTTCTTATTCGACGATTTTTTTCCATTATCCTTACTCTTCTTAGGCACTCTGTCAACTAACCCTTTCAGAGATAGTTTTATTGAACGTCCAAACTCATTCTTAACAACTGCAGGACCATTTTCTTCATCGTCTGAATAAGGTGAAATGGAAAATATGTCTTCTCGAGTGGGTAATCCAGCAGCAGCCCTCAGGTTAACAATTAGATCACGATCCGCTTCATCCCTTCTTTTCCAAATCTCTTGAACAGCATCTTCAAGATTCTGAACCTACAAAATAAAGTTGAAGGTCTCAAGAACAATATAAATCAAAACCATCTTTCTCCTGTCAGTATCGAAAACCGAAGGGAAGGGGGTTGCCGGTGTAAAGGAAACCTGATAGCATTCTCCACGACATGCAGTGCATTTGTACTGGAGATTCCCATCTATTTGAAACTGTAGATATTTTTCGTCACTGTAAAAATTTAAATGAATTAAACTTAGCAAGAGTAAAACAAGTGTATTTCCTCTTCTTTCAAGCTAAAAGATTTGTTATCACATTATTAGAATTCAAATTAAAATGAACTATATAATATAAATCAGCAACAATAACAGACATATCAGTTGTAAGAAACACTGATTCAAACACGGAACTCGGACATCAAACAGTATTAGCTCATACCATCTTCATCAGTCAATTGAGCAAGAGTTTTGAGAATAATAAGGGACATTACATGTCTATGCCTTCTTTTGGAAATGGTGGATGGAAAGGAACAATAGGATTTTCAACGACAAGCATCTCTCTCTAGATAACCTTATTGAATCTATGATACATCTTGGATTATATTGGTGCCATCGCTCCCCTCCTTTTTGTAGTTATGATCTTACTACATTATTTAATCATTGGCACCATCTTACGTAATAGATTCTCTTTTTGTACTTTTTCATATATATCAATGAAAAGTATTTGTTTCTCATCAAACAAAAAATAGCAACTATAGTTCTTTTTTTAAGAAACCGAACTTTCATGGGAGAGAATGAACAAGTACAAGGCATAAAAAAAACAACCCAACAAAAAAAGTCTCAACGCTAAATATAAGAACAGACTCCCAATAGCTAATATAGATCATTAATTACTAAGAGTCAGAAAATTAGCGGCAAACAATGAGCATTTACAGTAATAGACAATTAGAACAAAAGACAATCAAGAGTAAACATTCCGGTCTGTGCAAAAAATAAGAACCAAAGGCAGGAAAGAACCTAATACTATCACAATGGCAGTGTACCCAGCGCTGGCAATGATCACAGCAAACCATCGGAGTAGATTCTGAGTCTCTATAAACCTAACAGAAGAACAGAAAAATTCACAGAGCATAATCGGAACCAACCTAAAATATTGTGTTTAGGAAAATATTATTACCTTCAAACAAACGGGGCAATAGTTCCCCTTCACAAATAATCTACCACATGCATCACAAAATGTATATCCAAGAAACCACCTGCAATTCAACAACCATAAGATTTTTTTTCTCGTCGTCTTCAACAGTTCAATTAATGGAAATTCAAAAGAAACAGGTTCATTCCTGATGACAACAGAAATGAATTCATAGCATCAAGCATTGCATAATGCATATTACTTTCAAGAATACTAATGCTTAGTAGTCTACTACAAATAATCGTGGGTTTCTAACCCACCTTATGCAAACTTCAAATGTTGTTGATTAGTAGTCATAACTTAATTAAAAGACAAACTAAAAAAAACATCATTAGTAGCAATTATCTAACGACATGCAAACTGAAATCGATTTTTTTTTAATAGGAAACAAAAATTTCTCATTAATGTATGAAATAATTGTAGAAAGTCCTATCACAATATTACAAAACACTTTGCCACTATGATAATCAAACAGTGAGGCTATAGCCAGCAAGAGCAGCACTCTATCGACATCTTGTACAACCTGGTGTTACAGGTTCGAATCCCCCTTCCCCCAATATTGTTAAATAAAAAGTAAAAAGAAACAGTGAGGCTATAGTTACAAAAAGGTTGAGACCAGTGGCACCAAAATAAAGCTAGATTGATAAATCGAAAGGAACATCATAATTGTTCTGGCTTGATTGAACTCAAGATAGGGAGAGTCCAAGTTCCTCAAATGACTTGGTTTATCTTGTAGTATCGTTTTCTTTCCATTGCAATATATTTTGGTATCTTATCAGATACATGAAGTTTATGTTGGTGACTACCATCCCAACAAAAAGAAGATAATGTTGATGTTGGTGATTACCATCCAACAAACAGTTAGAATGACAGAAGATGAGGTGAACAGGGTGAGTAGGGTCTTTCAGTGAGAAAATTTGAGAAACTAACACCACTGAAAGTTAAATGTTAAAAATTAACTTTTTAAAAAATATATAAAATAAAATAAGTCTCGGCAAGACCATCCAATAGAAGAAAATGTGTACCTCACACTTTGGCCATTTCCTGGAACATTGGACCCACAACTGTGGCACCTTGTATGCTTTGGACACAAGTAAGGTCCAGAACTTACATTCTACAATATTTCAATCATGTGCATCAGAAATAAGCAGGTTACATGACCGGGATATAAAACTCCATAATGGGAAAGTACCCCTACCTTGTGAGGAGGATGCTGGCAGTAACAATGGTACGCACCATCACACCTTTTGCAGAACATAAATTTATTAGGATCACCAGTTCTTCTGCATACCTAATAAGAAAAACATTCATAAAGCAGAGCTAATTTATTAAATCACATGATAAGGTGCTTCTATCTCTTCAATTACTAAGAAACAATGTTATATACTTCAATTGGAAGTATCAGGTTAACTGCCAAAGTTTTAAACAATGAAGATTCGTTCACATCAGTATATTCCAGAATCAAGGAGAATACTCAAGCAATATTCTCCATCAGCTTGAAATAACCCCCCCACCAACTTCTCAATTTAAACTCCATTAAAACATGACTGGTGGTTAAACAGGTCATGAGATTATTAACTAAGAACATGTTGCCTTCAATAGATTAGTGACATTGATGAAAAAGAGAATATAGAGGAATGCTGTGTATAGCTAGTTACCTCGCATGCTCGGCAGGAAGGGCAAGTCCATGAACTCCAATGAAATAAATCTGTAGACAAGCCCATGAAACAAATTTATTAAAAATTCTGGTCTCAAAAAAGTTGGCCAAGCACAAGCAGTCTTACTTACCCCTATGCTGACCCCAGGATTTCAAGCAGCTGCGATGGTACTTTTTGCTACAACTTTTGCATGAAATCATCTTCCTTGCTCTCTCACTAGATTCATTTTCACCAGAAAAACATATTCTACACATTACATTGACATTGGATTGTCCCTGCAATTCTGTCATAATACTACCAGTGGCATCCTGTTCAAGGGAAAAAAACTACAATTATGACTGCAGCTTGCAGGGCACTTCAAAAAGTTGTCCTTATCAATGACATTCCACACTGAAAGAGAACCTGAGTGAATTTTATCAAAAAAGCAGCAAGAGGCAGCCCTCAACCTCATAGTAAAGGTCTTGCACCAATCTAGAAAAAACCAAGTAAATGTATACTCGCCGTCACAGCAGCTACGTTACTCCTTAAGTAGTATATTTTATATATATTTTTTCAATAAATTTCTCACCAAAAGCGAAGTTCAAATCTATGGATAGTAACTACTGAACGGACGAAGGAAAGAACACCTCATCTATCCAGAACACGTCCAAGTATTCAAAATGATTAAAAAAAAAAAGTTATAATAATCTGCCTCCTTATAAATTCCAGTGATACTAACTCTAATAACCTAAAATGTCCGAGCTGCCAGATCTTATTTCCCGTCAAAAAGGAAAGTAAGTTGTTCTATATGCTGGAAAATCAGCAAAAATCAAGCTAAATTCAGTAACAGAACAACAGAAAACAAAAAAAGCCTCACACTGAACTTCTACTCCATGATAAATTTCACAACAAAACCATACTAACCTAACCAGCAACACAATGTCAAACATTCAAAATCACAAATAAAACAATCAAAATTACAATCCTCACCACTAAACTCCCAGACTCAAACCGCCTGGCGTAGTCCTCAGCAGCAATCATAGCAGCAGCAGCCTTTTGCTGAAGCGCAACACGCTTCGTTTGAGCCGACATCGCCGCCGCCATCTCATCCGCTGCATCAGATCCAAAAAACGCCTCACTAACAACCCCAACAGGCTGCACCGGTGGGGGAGGCGGCGCAACCTTCGGAACCCACACCTGAACCGTCGCTCCCTTTCCATCTCTAACCCTAATTCCCAAAGGGTCCTTCAAAAACTCCTCCACCTTAAGAACCCCATCAAGAAACCCATTCTTAGCCCTCCCATTCTGAAACCCCGGCGCAAATCCAAGCGGACAGAAGCAAATCCTTCGACTAAACAGCATAAACAACACAAACAAACAAAACCCATGTGAGATTTCACAGCGAAAGGCAAAACGAAACGAAGATTTGAGCGAATGAAAGGCAAAACAGAGAACAACCCAAAAAACCCATTAAAACCCACAAGAAAACGAGAGAATTAAAGAAGTAAAATGGGGATTATAAGAAAAAGAAATAGAGTGTACCATGTAATTGGACAAGCTACGTGAAATGCCATATTTGCGAGAGATTTTGAATCTCTGCTTCTAAAATTTTAATCTCGTCCAAAAAATATATAAAATAAAATCGAAAAACAAAAATTAGGACTGATGATGTGAGTTTTTGAGAATCGAAGATTAGAGATCAATAAGAAGGACCGGGTAGAGTTTATTCGCTCTGTTTTGGAAGACCGTATTTTTATTTTGTTAAAGTGTCCTATTTTTTTATATATTAGGTTTAATGTTCTCGAATTGACGAAAATACCCCTCTTTTCGAGTTAAATTTTCAAAAGTTACCCAATTTCCCTATTCCTCATATTTCTCACATTCTATCTCAAAAGATGGTGGTTTTTTTGTTTTATTTTATTTATACAAAAAGAACAAAAGTGAGCATTAACATATATTTTGATTATGAATTACATTTTTTAGAATATAATGAACAATTTACCTATACACCAACGTTAGCTATCAAAATATATAGCTTGCAAACTATTGTTAATTAGCTTAAATACGTAAAGTTTAAATTTAATAATTGAAGTCGCAATAGAACTTGCTAGTAGTCATTTAAAATAAATTACATACTGACTTTGATGACATTGTATAACATTAGAATTTTAGTGTGATTGGTGGGGTTGTATTATAGATTAACTATATAATACTATTATGAACAACCCAACATTTGTATGTTGGTCATAACTAATCATGTTAGATTAAAGTCATTGTACACCAAATTTTAAAATACATAAGTTGTACATGCGTACCCGACCAATCAATCCGCAACACTAAAGCTTACAAGCTTAAACTAAATAATTAGTAGAGATAAAATACAAAAATTTAAGATATTTTCTTCAAATGTCATTCAATTATATTTAGTGTTTTCAATCATACAAACTATGACAAATCGTGTGTACATTAATTTTCTATAATTGCGTCAAACTTGACTCACTCACATGCCACCTTCAAGTATAATAACAATATAACCACCTCATGTTCTATCAAGTTACATACATTTGTAGATAATATCAAATTTTATTCCATCCAAACACATTGAAATAATGTGTCATGAATAGAGATAGAGATACAATAAACATACTTGTGAGACTCCACCTTAAACGAGATGGAAAATTCTCTGGAGTATAGATTAAAACCAAGAATCATTTTTTAGCCATAAGTGAAAAATAAAATGATGACTTTAAATCCATCTTATTAATTAATTTATTATTATTTTTTCTCAAAAACGGTATATCATTATTATTCGTAATAAGGATGTTATATTAGCCTTAACTAAAATGTTGCCATGGATAAAATATTTGGAAAATATTATAATTAAAATAGGAAAAAGAAATTTGACACATAAATCAAATTCCCTAAAAAAAATATAAATGATTAATCGACTTTGAATAGGAAACTAATAATTTTAAAAAACGGACTTTCAAAAAAAAAAAATTAAAAAACGGAAATTTTATCGGCCATCGTTCAGCCAAAACGACGTCGTAGCCGAAAACGCTAGAAAAAGAACACCTATAAATAGCCGAGTATCCGTGTTCACAAAGATATTTTCCATTTCAGTTTCAGAGAGAAAAAAAGAACGAAAAAAGAAAAACGATGAACGTACCAGATCGCTACGAGCGCTTCGTCGTCCCCGAGGGCACGAAGAAGTAAGTGATCGAAACCCTAACTTTTTTCATCATCAGTTTCATTCAGTGATCGCTATTGTTTCTGCTTGATTTTCTGTACGGACGTCCATTTTGTTGAACATTGTAGGGTTTCATACGAGAGAGACACGAAGATCATGAACGCTGCGACGTTTATTTTAGAGAGGGAGGATCATACCATCGGAAACATCGTACGCATGTAGGGTTTTGCTTTTCTGTTGATTGAAAAGATTCTAGGGATTTTGATTAGTTTCGTTGTTGTTGTATATTTTATGTGTGTATTTGTGTGCTGTTTTATGGTGTAAATAATCAGGCAACTTCATAGAGACGAGAATGTGCTGTTTTCTGGTTATCAGCTTCCTCATCCTCTTAAGTACAGAACACTTATTCGGGTTGGTACTTTTGTTAATTATTTTTCCATTGTGTATTTGTTGTTATATTGCACGAATTAATGGTTAATTGAATAGCATTGTGAGTATCTGTGCAAGATGATGTTGCTGTTTGGTTGTGGCAGATTATAATCTAGAGGAGAATGGCTGGTTTAATTTTTTTGATGTAAATAGGGTCTGATGTTCTCTGTTATTTGAGCTAGTTTTGAGATTGCTTAGTTATGCTCGAAGGCTAACCTCAACTGGAGGGAGTAATTATTTGAGCTAGTTTTGAGATTGCTTAGTTATGCTCGGGGGCTAACCTCAACTGGCCCTCAAACCAGATTGTGCACTTTTGTCACTGGACATACTGCCTGATCCTATAACATTTGGATATTAAGGAAATATGTAGAAAATTAATTCCTAGGTTGGTGGTCATTATTGATTGAACTCATCACATCTTAGTTACTCAATATCTTAGTTACTCAAGACATTTTTTTACTACTAGGTCACTTCTTAATGGTTCGACTGGCCCTCGCCAAGAAAATTTCCGGATAATGAAAATTTTACCACTAACTTTTTATGATGAAAATTTTAGATCTTTACATTTAAAATTATTTTATTCTTCCCTTCAGATTGGAATCCAATTCATCAATTTTCCTTAGAAGATGTGCAATGAAGTTGAATGCTAATTTCATTTTCTAAACAGAGTAACACTTTTTGTTTTTCCCACCTGAAAGATTATGAACATCATCCGGGGGAAAGAACCGCTTAGAAATTCATTGAAGTATGGCTAGGATTTTGCAGATACTTATTGGTTTTGGATACTATAAATATATGTACCTTTATTATGGTTGTTCAGCGATTGAATTGCTATTGGCCATTATGTTATGATTGGTGTTCTCTTATCATTATTTAAATATATGTACCTTTATTATTGTCTTGCAGATACAAACTGCAAGCCAGTCTTCACCTATGCAGGCATATAACCAGGCTATCAATGATTTGGACAAGGAGCTTGACCGTTTGAAATCTGAGCTTGAGGTAATGCTTTCACACCCCCTTGACCATTTTTTCTGCAATTTGGGTGATGTGAGTATGCTTTTGTTCTTATCATCATGATGAAATTTAGTCCTCTGCTTATTTTGCTCTTAAAGTTTTACACCTTTTTGCTCGTTTTTGTTATTATGTTTTTAATTGATGGATTTCAGTCCTCGAAGCATAAAAATCTGTGTGGTCTTGTTAAAGGTTCATGTTACATGGTCTTGTATAATGTTCTTAAAGATCTTAGATTGCTTTTTTTTTTAGAACCTAGATTGTTTATTCTTTAAAACAAAATATGGGGATACACATTACTTAAGTTTTTTGTTAAATGCGGCATATGAATTTTTATAGTTAAAGGGGAAATGGAAATATAACAAATAGTGTCATGGACAAAAAGTTACAATCTAAATATTTAAAGGGAAAAAGGATTTTGACTATTATTATTATTTGCATTTGTGAATTGCTTGGTGCAGGGTGAGATTTCAAGGTTCTCGAGGACCTATTAGTTGCATTCAAAGAAATCCAAGGGGAAGTTCTGTTATCTGACCATTTTAGGATTTTGATTCTTTGCATATGTGGGTGGAAATTTAAAGAAGACCCTCGATTCAAACATGTAACTTCATGATTATTAGGTTATCAAAGATATTACTATAGACAACGTAAAGGAATATTGTTTCATATTCAATGAACTAAATAAATAATATATGGCTCCAAATGATATTCACTTGAGAAAGTGAAGAGGAATAAATATATTACGACTTCAAATGTTAAATTGGAATGAACCAGTGGTGCAATAGTTTCATTGTTTGATTGTAAACAGGATATTGGAATCTTAGATGTCTGCAATTATTTATGTCAACATTCTTAGATCAAATGCTCTTACAATATTTATATAATTTTGCATTAATTTTAATATATTTATATTAATGAATTTAATTTTGAAAATTAATTATATAAATAATGAGACTTTTTAATAATATATATATATATTTATATATTTGTATTTTGTATTTTATTTTTAATTTTCATAAATGTAAACCATCTCCAAAGTAAAATAAAATATATTTCCAATTTCAATTATTATTTTTTTTTTGAGATATAACCATTTAAATAAAAATTATTTATATGTATATTTTAAAATAGATAAATAAGAAAATGGATGAATGTAAATATATATATATTTTTAAAGGACAAAATTGTCAATAGACAATTCTCTTATCGTAGAAATTTTGGAAATCTACCTATCCAAATGACATACAAATCTTGTGGATTCCACTCTAATGGGTAATTTAAGATGCCCGAGAATGTTAAAAACTTTAAATACAAACGAATATGGTAATCAATATTTTTTGAAAATCTTAAATTACATTAAAGTGAACAAACCTTTAAATATTTGTAGGATAAAACAGCTAGTGTCGTAAGAATCACTATATAATGCAATAAAAGCCAAGGCAAATTGTTTGTGTTTCCATTGTCTAACAATTAGATTAACCTTCTTAAAGTCATTCATTTACGACTCACAAATACTGTTATAAATTAAATAAGATGAGAACTTGCTTTATTTTTCAACTAGTTAGAAATTACTGTTTTACAGAACAAGTCAAATGGTCAGAATTGTATATACTCGTCAATTTCTACACTTTCTCTATCATTTCTTTCCAGCAGCTAACGTTCTACAAATCACCGTATTCCAAGACTACAATTTGCTTCTAAATGCCTATTACAACACAACTACATCTACATAATTGAAAAATCTTCATCAAGTCCATCTAGTTCTCCCTTTAGATTGTAATGTTGGATGATCAAAACTGAGGTTCTAACAGAGAATTCAGATCCGGAAAGAATATCCCCTATAGGACCCAGCTCTGGACATTGTTGCCAGTCATTCATCCCAAAAGTTAACACCGAGTTAACCTTCCCCCCTCGACCGACGATTATGAGTGCATATTGCCCTTCCAGTGATTTCAAAGTGGAATATGTCTCGGAGGAGCTGGCGAGGTGTTTTTCGACATAAGCAACACGCCCGCCAGCCACATGTCGTTCATAAAAATAAGCAAAACATTCATCGTCTAGTCTCATTTCCTCTTCCTGCTCAGCAACACTTATCCTGTAAGTCCCAGCTCTTCTTGCAGCATTTTCTGCATCAGCATCCACCAAGAACCTAATCACAGAGAGTTTGACTCCAGGATGCCTTGCTACTCGGCCAGCGTAGGCTAATGCTTCCCGGTCGTCTTTACCACCAATGAAAATGACGGCCACATTCTGAGATACATACGTCCTTGAAATTTTCTCTACTGTTCCTAGACCTCGATCCACTAGGATTCCCACAGAGCAAGGGGCATTTCTGAGAACCTGTTTGAATGAAATGTGTCAGCCTCTAATGCATTAGGATGAAGCATTGATGACAGTTTATAACCAACCATTTTCTCATAACTTAATCAATAATATTCTTCACTTTCTCTGCACTACATTTCCTTGTATATGTTATGCAAGCATCATAATAATATACTCAGCATTGCCAGTTCTCTAAAATCATTACCTTGCGATTTACGTAGCGGAAACCTGCAAAGCTCTCACTCAACAACCCATCTGAACGCTGGCTCTTATGGAATGGCAGTATGATTAGAGCTCCCATCAAATCCTCTGCCAAAATGCAAATGTCCTGAGCCATACAATTCAATGTTGAGAGAGCTAACATTCTTCTAAGGGTAATTCCTTCTCTATTTTCATCTACATAGCTCTGAATTTCAGCGGTCACTTGGTCTCGCATTTGTGTCACTCCCGGGTGAGTTACAGTCACGCTGTCCACTCCTTCACCTTGCACTAATGTGGCTGCTATTTCATCCGTAAGTTCAATCATGTCTGTGACATATACAACAACTCCAGGGTTAGTCGTCCCTCGAGAAATTTCCATGATGTTAATTGCCGCTGTCGTGTTCTGAGGTCCATGTATACATAACAAGATCTTAAGTTCGCTTGATGGATCAAGCAATTGGAGTGCCATTCGGTGTGTAGGTGTCCGTTTCCTTGCCCTTTTGATTATATGTTCTACAACTTTTGGACCATGCACGACTGTGGAGAAGATTACAATTATCATCACAATGCTCGTGGATGCGGACGTCATTCCAGCCTGCATTAGTTTATCACTTATAAGGTGAAATAGTTCAATTTTAGTATAGTATTTACCAAGATGAAAGTGCATTAGCAGAAAGCAGCGAAGCCTCGAGTACTTACATTTTTTGCAGCAATGGCCAAGTATATATGAAAATGGCCCTTCATGGTTAACAGCAGCCCAAGTGCTACTGATTCAGGCCAATGAAACCCCAAAATCGCCCCAGCGATGACAGTACCAGCAACTTTTCCTACGGTTGCAATCGCAAAAAGCAGAATTAACCTGACCCATGTCATTATTTGTCCAGGCGCAAAGTCACTCAACTTGCATTCAATCCCCATCCAAAAGAAGAAGATAGGATAGAAAATGGTAGTAAGCAGGTAGTTAATTTTTCCAATGGCCCATCTTGATACTCTACCTTCTCGAGGTAAGAACGTTCCGGCTAAGAATGCACTGAGAATGGGATTGTAACCAAATACAGTAGGGCAGCTGCAAAGGAAGGCCATGAAAGCAACTGCAAGAACCAGGTGAGGACCCTTCATAGGTTTACCCTCAGGGTTTTCGTTATTTACCCAGTTCATGAATACAGGTGAAACCTTAGCTGTGAGCATTGACTGGATCAATAACATAACACCTAACTGAAAACCTTTTATAGTGGAGATTCGTGTTTCTTGACATTTGCAAAAGAGATAACCGATACAGATACCGAGAGTAGATATAAAATCAGAATGCATCCCAGCAGCAATAACAAGCCGGCCTATATCTGACCTGCCTATTTTAAGACTGGTGATCAAACGGGTTAGCACAGGAGAAGCAGTGCTAGAGAGGATAGTAGAGATGGAGAGGATGAAAGTGATCTCTTTTGACTTTGCAAAGCCAACAAATGGGATTATCGAGCTGGCTAAGACAAGTGTAGAAATCATTCCAGCATAAGCTACTTTAGCATCACGTGTAGGTGCTTTGAAGAGTACATGTGGATCCATCTCCAATCCCAGCACGAACATATAGCATATCATACCGAAGTCAACGATGTAACTTAGCGTCTTAACCATCGATAAATCGATTTGTTTCCTTACGAAGTTTCCAACAATCAAACCTACCTGTGTGTTCAAAGAACATTGGAAATCATAAGCATTTCAACCAAGGCCAAAGGGGCAAGCTGGTTAGCAAGGTTTTTAATTGAAAAATACTTTGTTGGTATAAATACTTCCATGACTTACCAGCACCCTGTTCTCAGTGACTTGAAAAGAAAAATAATCACTCATGGATACACTAATGACCATCCAGAAATAAGGTTGGGATTCTACTCATATAACCTATCGGCCTGGCAAGAACCCAATACAGTTGATTAATTTTGACCAAAAACAAATAATAATAAGGTGAAAATGTACATAACAGTCCCTCCTCTTTTGAGTTATTTTCAGCGGTCTGAATCTTTTGATTTGAACAACAATTAGGAGATCGAATCCATAACCTCTTCGTTCATGGGCCTACATTGATACCATTGAATTATTGCTCTAGTTGACAGCTTGTCAGAATCTCTTAAAATTCTCAGTTTGGTCCTAAATACTTATTAAAAAATCCCAATTAGGTCCTTTGTTAAAAAATGTAAATTAATCATTGCATATTGTGTTATTAAAGTATTAACACACTGACACATTCCAACCTCAAAATTCAACCCCTCTGTAAACAAAATCCTTTTTTTATTTTCTAAGGGAGCAAGATCATGAGGCATAATGTCCAACTATGTTAATAAACTAATAATTCAATGAGACATAAGTTCTTTTGTTAACAAAATTTCCTATATTCATGTGTGTTCATGTCAGCTTACGTATACCTCGACTAAATCATCTAATCTTAGTATTTAGTTGTCAAAACATAAAATAAACTTCTAGTTAAGTGACCCTGACCATCGTAGATTGAATCTATTCTCTCTCCCAGTACTTTATGATTCTTAATTGCAAATTTTCAGTACATTTTTTTTTTATAATCGAGAATCGAAACTTCACCCCCACTATATACTCGAGGGCATCTATAAACGCCCCCCGCTCGTACAAATTTTCAGTACATTAAAGGTAGAATTTGAAGGATTTTAAAAAATTAAAGACCAAATTAAAAATGGCCTAAAATAACAAGTACTATTTTGATACATTTATCCTGGTTAGGGACAACGGAAATTTTCTTCCATTTCCCCATTACCGTCTCACTGCTCTATGCTGGGAATGTGAATTTTTTAAACCGCCGAAAATCTAAGAATCATACTCTTCTACCAAAACTCAGATTCATAATCTCAAGAATCAGATTATTCTACCAAAAACAATCAGACCCAAACAATCTCAAGAATCATACAATTATAACAAAAATCAGACTCAACATCTCAAGAATCAATATGAAATTTGGCAAGAACCTTCAAAGAAAAATCAAATTGTTTCTCATAAAAATCTGCAGAGAAGAGAAGACTTACGACGGTATCAGAACTAATGCGAGGTTGAGAAAATGGCTTCAAAAAGTAATGCACGCCATTGCAAAGCCCCACCATGAGAAAGAAGCCCAGAATAGACTTGGTGGCCCTTCCGAACATTTCAGTGAGGCGAAGCGTGCATTGTTCATCTACATAAAAAACCTTCTTCCTAGGCTTCACCATTGCGTTTCTTCTTCTTCTTCTTCCCAATCACCATAAAAATCCTCTGCGCGTGAAGATGAAGAACAACGATTTTGCCCTAGTTTTTTTTTCTTTTCTTTTTCTTCTTCTCTGTGATGAAGTTTTTGTTGTTGATTTTGTTTTTTTGCTTGGAAATGATGAACGATTGCACCATTGTTGATCCAACAAGGGCTGTTCGAGTGGATGGGATTTTCTGCTTGAATTTAGCAGAAAATGAAGCAGCATTCTCAGGAGGAACAGCCATGTAAGAGATCATAAACTTCGTATTTTTCTTCTTTCTTTCAATTTATGAATTAAAAAAAAAAAGAAAAAGAAAAAGAAAAAGAAATAACTTTTTTTCTTAAATTTTAACTTCTAGCAAGGTTGACCGCAGCTCGAACTCGAGCAGTCTATTCTCAAACTAGTCGAATATATAAAATAATTATAAATATGATTATTTAAAAAAAAAAAAATAGCAATTGCAGTCAATTGTATTAATGAACATTATCATATAACGTTTATAATAATACTTTAGTGAGTATTTTTATAGTATTAAAATGTATTAGGTAAAAAAAAAATAGTATTAAGACGTTTTTTTTTGGAAGAAGATATTTTATTAGAGGAGTATGTAAGAAACATATTCAAAGAGGTGAAAGACTTATTGAAAGTTCTTACAATAAATTCTTCAAATTGAGAACGATAATAGATATATCATAATATTTGAATAGTGACGACTTAGAACACCAAGAAATGGCCGAGACAATGATATCATCCCATAGTTGAAGGGCAGTCTTGCATTTGTGGCTATCATTAAAAACTCTTGCATTCATTTCACACCAAAACATCGCGTCAATAATATTTTGAGTCATCATTGTCTTTGTGCTTTTAGCTTGATTATTTTATAAATCTCTGCAAAAAAAAAAACTCAATTGTGTAGATGAATTCTCCTCCAACAGAAAGTCGAAGGGAAGCTGCTGAAGAATGAAATGCACAAGATCACATAATAGAAAAGAGATGGTCATCATTTTCAACCTCATTTTTGCATAAAGGGCACCATTGGGGATTGAGCATCATAAAAGGATTTCTACTTTCGACCATATGAGCAGTGTTTAGCCCATTGTAAAAACTAGTCCAAAAAGAATTTGATATTTTTCGGAATGAGAGTGCTCCAAAAAGAGTCTCATGTATGAATATCAAATATGCTAATAAATTCATCAGTGATTAAATTTTTCATTGATTTAATAATAAAAGATTTGCAACCTTAGCCAATCATAACCACCTGTCTTTCTCACCAGAACTAATATCCATCGGATGAGGCCAATTGTTGGTAAACTCCTCCCAACGAGTCACTTCCCTATCGAATAAGGAGCGAGATGAATCCAATTTCCACGAATTCCCTGTAAAAATCCAACTAAAATAACTAATTTTAGTAGGACTTTACTAGCATGCATGATTAAAAACTCAAGAAGTCTCAGAAATTTAAAATCAAAACATGTTCTTTCATTAATTTCAGATAAATCTTCAAGATGACAAATAGTAAAACATTTTCCTAGCCAGGATAAATAAAAAAATATATGTATAACTTCCTGAATTGAAATAAACATTTATTAAATAGTTCATGCGGAATAGAAGATAATTAATAAATAACAAGACACGTGTCCCCCATGATCAAACAGCCTCGTCCAGCTCATCCGTCTCGGTATACCTCATCACCTGGAGGGGGAAAAAATGATAAGGGTGAGTAATGGGAATTACTCAGTAAGAACTCCCACCTAGAGTACAAAAATGCATACATCAGCTC
>JBBMKA010000002.1:3296314-3307238 GCA_037833695.1 Sechiopsis laciniata | reverse complement strand
TCAAAGATTAAATCCATGCATCTTATAGACAATCAAGCAAGTTATCAATCAAATATCAAGCGAACAATGCATTTAAGAACCACACAACCCTAGGTAAAAGTCCTTACCTTTGAAGATACAGAACTCCTCAATCCGCGTGCTAAAACCTCGAACGAGCTACGAATTTAAACCTAATCATAAGTCATAGCCTAGAGTTAAACTTGACTCTCTCTTGAAATGAAAACCCACAACATTATGGGCATTAAAAAAAAAAAACCCAAGAACCTTTAGTCCAACGTTTGTAAAATATTCCCCAACCATTATTTGAAAGTAATAAATAATATCCAATTATTTATTCCAACATAAAACCTTTAAAAATAGAATATTAATTATTTCATAAAAATATTCTATTTAAAAACAAATGGCTCAAAGTTTAAATATTAACAATTTCTAATATTGGGCCTCAATTTAAAGTAAATTAAACCATGCTCATTTATCAAATCCATGAATTCTAAGCCCAACAACTAAGTAATACTTAGATGAGAAAATGCTCTTTATTAAAAAGAATTCCAGCAACCCAAAATTCTATTTTAACAAATAAAATCTCAAGCTCAATAGTTTATTAATCTATTCCAGCAGCTTAAGGTCCATTGCCCATTTTAAATTCTAAGCCTAACAAATTTAATAAAATAAATTCCAGCAATTAAAACTCATTACTCATTTTAAATTCTCAGCCCAAAACAAAACCAAACAGCCCACTACCTCAACTGGGTCGCGAACCGGGTCGGAGTGGAGCAGAGAGCGGGTTCGTGGGTATGCGAGCACAGAACAGCGCTCAACGCGTTTTTTTTTGTGTTGGGCACACAGATCTGGTCGATTTCGAAGAGATTCGAGGTGAAATTGAAACAGATCGCCATGGGTCGGAGAAAATTGAAGCTGGGTTTGGCCGATTTTCTTGCGCAAACACAGTTGCGCTACTCAGATACCCCTTGGGAAGAAAATCGGTGCAATCACCGCCCAATCCCGATAGCCACCGCGACGAACGACTTCAGAAATAGAAACCAGCGGCGAAGGGGGTGACTGAAGATCGGACGATGAAGCTTGTGAAGAAGATGGCACTATTTGTTTTCTTTTCTTTTTTTTTTTTTTAATTTAATTGTCCACACCGTAACGTAAAGAATAATGAAAAGTTTTTATTTTTTATTTTTTAATTATTATTCTTCTCTTAAATTGCCTGCCAGAAATGAAAGTTAATAAAAATAACTTATTATAGGTATTAAAAACAAGTCAATGCCATTTTAATGTACCATTTTAAAATCATAAAATTAATAAATCAAGTGAGATCCCAAAAGGTTTAGGTGGTTTCAAAATTGAAAAGCCACCATTAACTCCAAAGAAAAATCTACACAATAAATTTAATATTTGACCCATAGAATAATAACTTTTAAAAATAGCCTTAAAGACTAAAATATCAAAAATCACCAAACTTTTTTTTTTTTTTTTTGAAACAGAAGACATCTTCATAAACCATCAACTAAACCAATACAATCGTTCTCCAGGACGGAGCCAATAATAGGGGGGAGATTCCCCCTCTAAAAAATACACCCCTCCTCAGTAGAGAGGATCGGTGCTTTCCAACAAAAAAACTCAACATTAGATTGTTTAGCAAGAGCATCCGCCACTTTGTTACAATTCCTATTACAATGTGAAATTTTCACAATACCCAAAGAGGCAATTAATTGCTTAATATCAACAATTATATTGTTGAATTCAGAAATATCTAAAGAGTCATCATCAATAGCTTTTATAACCTCCAACGCATCGGACTCAACCATCATAGGTGGAAGAAAATGATTATTCAACTTCTTAACCTGAATGAGCCCTTCCCTCAAAGCAATTCCCTCTAAAAATTTGACTGACAAGTTTTTGAAATTTGATCTCCATCCAATCATCTTCACATGACCTTTCCAATCACGGATCACCCAACCAATACCTCCTTCCCTTGAGCGAGGGCTAACCGCTGCATCAACATTCATCTTCCACATTCCTTTTGGAAGGGCCTTCCACTTGACATCCACAATAGCTTTTCTAGTGGGGTTCTTTAAAGTACCTGCATAATGTAAATTATAAGAATTAATATTCTTTTCATTGATATTCAGAAGATTATGGAACTCAAAAGATATATTGCCATGAAGGCCCTGATTTCTAAAGTTCCATAAACTCCAAATAATAATAATTCCTTTAAACCTTTCCTCAGAGGGAATATTATCACATAATCCTCTCCAAAAATCAATCCTTTATCAACACTACCGAATTTTTGGCTAAAATCAGAGAACCAAGGGAAAATAGTCTTCCACACTAGAATAGAAACCTTGCAATCCTTCAGAATATGCATACTGGTTTCTCTACTTCTGCCACAAACGAGGCAGGTCACATTCGTATCAATCCCCCTCAGGTAGATATTGTTTTTTGTTGGAATAGCATTAACGAGCACACTCCAAGCCCCCACTTTAATTTTAGGAGGGAGATTCTCCTTCCAAAAATCCTTCCAACATAAAGAAGTAGCCCTCGTATCAGAAGAGGAATCCTCTTTACAGCTCGCTAAATTGACACCAACATGATAGGCACTTTTTACCGAAAAAATGCCTTTAGCTCCAGAATTCCATATTACCTCATCATTTGTTCCAACCTCACTCAAAGGAGTATTAATAATAATATCAGCATCCTCTCTACAGAAAATACTAAAGATCAGCTCCTTATTCCAACTTTTACTCTCCACAATCAGATCAGCAACCTTTCTATCCTTCCAATCCCACCTCACCCCATCAGCATAAGGATTACCCTCTCTATTCAACCAAGGATCACTTCCAATATTGATCTTCCGACCATTCCCCACCTTCCATCTAAAGCCTTTTTGAAATAAATCGCGCCCCCAACAAATACTCCTCCAAGCTAGAGAGGGCCTATTACCAAGAGGGGCAGATAAAAAGTCATTGTTGCTAAAATATTTCCCCTTTAACAATCTACTAATAATGCTATCAGGATTTCTCATGATCCTCCAACTATGCTTAGCTAGTAAGGCCTGATTGAAGATATTAAGATTTCTAAAACCCAAACCACCTAAGTCCTTGCTTTTTCCCATCTTATGCCAACTCACCCAATGCATCTTTCTCTTATTATTCTCCTCTCCCCACCAGAATCTAGCACACATATTTTGAAGATCCTCATTAAAAGACTTTGTCAACCTAAAACAACTCATAATATAGGTGGGAATCGCCTGACCAATCGCTTTAATCATAACTTTCTTCCCTCCTCTAGACAACATCTTGCCTTTCCACCCTTGCAAACACTTCTCAAGCCTCCCCTTAATAGAATGGAACAAAGCCTTCTTATTTTTGCTAGTTTGGGAAGGCATTCCGAGATGCACACCGAGGTTCTCATTGATTTTAACCCCAAACAACAAGCTCAACTTTCTGCGATCACTAACCCTAACATTGCCACTGAACAAAATTGCTGACTTATTAAAATTAATTGTTTGACCCGAAACACTTTCATAGCAATTAAGAATTTCTTTGATTTTCAAGCAATCCATCTCTTTAGCCCTGAAAAACAATAAACTATCGTCAGCAAAGAATAAATGAGAAATGGAAGGGCAACGGTTGTTAATTTTAAAGCTCTTAAAAGAATTCATTTCTTCTTCTTTTTTCAAAAGCACCGATAGCCCTTCCGCACAAAAAAGAAAAAGGTAGGGCGAAAGAGGATCTCCCTGTCTCAACCCTCTATGGGGAGTGATATTACCATAAGGCTTCCCATTGATTAGAACCTCATACCGAACTGAGGAAATGCACCTCTCTATTAGATTAATCCATGACTGACTAAATCCCATTTTGTCCATCATGCCTAACACAAATCTCCATTCCACCCTATCGTAGGCCTTACTCATATCAAGCTTAAGAGCCGCCCACCCCACCTTACCTGTCTTACGCAAATTAATGGAGTGAATACATTCAAAACCCATCACAACATTATCAGTAATAAGTCGCCCTGGAACAAAAGCTGCTTGGTGAGGAGAAATGAGATTGTCAAGAACGATCTTCAATCTATTAGTCATAGCTTTCGCAATAATCTTATAAACAATGTTACAAAGACTAATGGGACGGAACTCCTCCATACAACTTGGAACCAAAACCTTGGGAATTAAAGCTATAAAAGTATTATTAAAATCATCCAACGAGTTACCATCATTGAGAACTCCTAAACAAGCTTGCAACCACATCATCACTCACAATATCCCAATAATTTTGAAAGAAAAGCCCATTAGTGCCATCAGGACCCGGGGCCTTAGAAGGATTCAAATTATTTAGGGCCAGCTCAATATCGGCCCTATTGAAAGGCCTATCTAAGACAGAACGATCCCTATCGGATAGCCTTCGCTCAACACTCTCGAAAATATGCTCAGAAGCCTCCACATTCCTTGGACCAGAGGTAAAAATTTTATCAAAATAATCACTAACAATATTCATGATATCTTTCTCACCACTAAACCAAACCCCCTTAGCATCTTTTAATTTTTCAATATTGTTTCTTTTCTTTCGCTGCGAGGCTCTCAAATGAAACCATTTAGTATTTCTATCCCCACACTTGAGCCAATTCTCACGAGATCTTTGCTTCCAAAAAATCTCCTCCTCCTCTAGAAGCTTCTCAATCTCACTTTCAACGGACCTAATCTGGTTGTTTCGAATGCCATTCCCATTCCTAATCAGAGAGGAGAGGATTTTTTCTTTAGTCTCAATAGCCTTCCTAATAGAACCATTAAGCCTCCTTTTATTCCAACTAGCCATTTCAGATAGGCACCCTTTAATACAATAACTCAAACACGACGGAAAACAAAAATGATTTTTAAAAGAAAATCTTGGTTCGTAACATTCCCCACCTGACACAAAGAATTAGCTACAATGCATAATTTATCCTTAGCGAGCGCAAAAAATCTAAAAAAACAGTTATAGAGCGGGCCATCATCGTTCCACTTGTCAAGCCAGAATCTGGAGTCTTTGCCATTAATAATGGATTTCTTCATATTGCATTGTACAGTATCTTGTAATCTTGCAATGTTCACCCAAGGTGATTTTAAACTGCATTTATTGGATTTGGAAGGGATAAAAGAGAAAGCTGTTTCCTAATATTTTGCTTTAATAAGCATTCTCCAAAGTGAGTAATCTTCATTATGGTATATCGAAATCCATTTGCGGGCCACCTTTTTGTTTAGGCAAAGAAACAATATCCCAACGAACGAGGTTAGAACCCCGTCTTTTCACATAAAATTTTTCATCAATCGGTCCAAACTTTTAAAAAAGCTCATAAATACTTTGAACGGAGAGATGTAATAAGGATTAAGACGTATTAATAATTATTGTTGGTATTAATGAGTTTTTTTTTTTTTGAAAAACGATAATAATGAGTATTTACATTATAGTATTTAAACTCATTAATGATTACAACTACGTATACTCTATAATTTGTCTACATTCATAATTATTTTGTGAGAATACTTAATACAAGACAATTTTCATTTTTAATTTTTTAATCTTGAATTGCATGTATCTTTTTTTAGACTTTTATTTGGACGGTGACACTGTTTCACTTAAAAAAAAAGACAATGTTTCTTTACACAAAATTAGTGAATAAAATATTAGATTGTAGTATAAAAATAGCAATTTAAGGATTTTATTATCATAATTAGTATATGTGTCATGATTGATGATAAATTTTGTTTTAAAATAGTGAAAAATCTTGATCAAAATTCAATTATATAGAACATAATTATCATAATTTTGTTTTAATGTTATTATGAACTGTTTTGGTGGTCAATATGACAAAAGTTAGATCAAATACTCACAAGATATGTAAAAAAGAACAAATAGACTTTTCTTTGTAATAATATTTCATTGATGCCATTGTTGTTCAATCTAATTTTTCTTCCTTCTATCTTCTAACTCAGGAGGCCTAATGTTTAAATATATTTTGGGGATGTAGATGTGTTGTATAAATGTGATAGGAAGAACTCATTTCCTTTATGAAAACATATAATTAAAATGAAATTAAAAAATATACATACATGGAAATTAAAGAAGAAAAGAGAAAAAGTGTACAATTATTATTATTATTATTATTTTAAGACACAATTATTATTATTATTTTTTGAAATCAGAAAAGTGTACAATTTAGTTAATATATATTTAAGAATAAATTAGAGAAAGAGACACCAACTATAGAGTAGAAGATATTACTAATCTCAAATCATATGAAAGTAAATTATCGATTTACTAATCGATAGCCAGATGATTTTATTGCTCAGTGAAAATCCAGTTCAACATAGTCATTAATTTAATTGTGGAAATCGATATTTAACTTTCATTAAAAAAGTAAAATATCAATTTTTCAGATTAAATTTTCATAACCATAAAATTGAATTGGTTTAACATGCAACACCAACTATTTAAACTATTCACTTTTATAATATCGTGGTTTTTTTTTTTTTTTTTGAGAAGATAAAATCGTGGTTTAATAACAATAAACTCCCGTGATATATTTATCCTATATCTTGTCTCACAAGAGAAAAGAAACAAAAAATAACGAAAGATGGAGGTCAAAAACAAAATAACGGCTATGACATTTTGCGAAAACAAGAACCATGAGATCAGACATATAGCCGAAAATGGAGGGAAAGAAAATATTAGGGCATAAAATGGCGTCGAGTTTGGTCAATTTCTGGTGGTGGGGAGGACTCGAAGATCAAACCAGACAACAATTCTTTCACAAATCGTCGAAGGTGGATCGAATTCCACCATAGGTCATCCTCCCCAGGCACTGCTGGTGAGAATTTCATTTCGATTTTGGAATCTGTCGATCTTTGGATCGACAATTGCACCGCCGGCGTTTCCGCCGGAGCTACCTGTTTTTTCTCGAGGACCGTCGTTGGGAATTCGTTCTCATTCTTAGTGCTGGAAGATTAATGGTTTTAGGGCAAGTGATGTTGCCTGTTTGTGAAAGTTTGTGTTTCTGTTGCCCTGCATTGCGTGCGAGATCGAGGCATCCTATCAAGCGCTATAAGAAGCTGCTCGCTGATATCTTTCCTCGCTCTCCGGTTCTTTCTCTTTTTCTTTAAGTGAAAATTTTACGGTTCAGTACATTGAATTGTTACAGCTTTATTTTGCATCGTTCTCCCCCAATGGTTTATGTAGTGGTCAAACTAAATTATCAAATAGTAAGTGGGCCATTTTACGCACAACTCAACTTTTCTCACGAGACTACCACGTGATCCTACTGCATTTTTTAGTTAATGACATTTGGGGGTGGGAGATTGGTACCCATGACCTCTTGGTCATGGGCGCACACTTATCTCGTCTTGTTCAACTATTTCTCTTGCTGGTTGTGACCCTACTACATTTGGTTGTCAAAGAAACCATAGTAATTAATTTCTAAGTAGGTGACTACCATGGATTGGACACATGATCTCCTAGTTTCTCAAATCCCTTTTGGTCACTAGGCCAACATCTTAATGAAATCTTAATGTAGTGATCACCTTTGCCAATCAAAGAGATTGGAAGACTTTACAGTTCATCGGAATATAGCTTCGAGAGCTTTAAGTTGGTCTAGACACTCACGAATAAAAAACAAAACCCCTTAAAGGTATCAGAAAGCCGTACTATTTAATATGGTATGAGTAAGAGGACTAATTACTAATTATTAACACAGTTTTATTTCATTTAAAAAAAACCAATATTTATCAATGTACATGGTATTACAACTTACACAAGCATTTTTACTTTGAACCTAACTCTATGGTATATTTTTCTTTGTTCACGTTATAACTTTTGTTCTTGCCCATGTAGCTTATTATCCGTGCGAGTGTTTTTTTGTGCCTAAAAGAGGCCTATAAGTTTAATTTCTATTTAAGTATCTGAGAATTCTGTTAAATTGATCCCTCTCTTTTGCGTTATGGCAGGATGAAGAACCTAATGACAGGAAGATTAGTAAATTATGTGAATATGCATCCAAAAATCCTTTTCGTATTCCCAAGGTGCCACCTTGCTGAACTTTACTTTCAATAATATCTCTGAACCATGCTTTTAGATTACTATGAAACTGGTTTTTTACCTTAATTTTTTTATGACACTTAATCTCACCTTCCAAAAGTTGAAGATAATGTGTATCAATTGCTATGTGGCCTTAACTGTTATTGACAAGGAGGTTATGGATTCTCATTTACATGGAGGATGGAGTGCTGAACTATGTTGATATGTATCAAGCATTGTGCTTTTCCCTTTGAGGAATCATATATTTTTCGAGGGCAAGCGTCTTTGTTTTGTTTTGGCATACTTCAGCTGGTTGTAATGATAGATTCATTGCCTGACCCTTGGGGATGGGATCATAGTAATTTATTGATTTTCCTTTATAACAACACCTCTATTCTTGTTCTTAATCATTGGATACCTTACACAATTTTAATTTTCTTTTTTTGCAGATTGCAAGTTATCTTGAGCATAGATTTTACAGGGAATTGAGAAACGAGCGGCTTCACTCTGTTAAAGTCATCATATGTATCTACCGAAAGCTGTTGGTTTCCTGTAAAGATCAAATGTAAGTTCCTTATTTAAGTTTGTAGTGGAGTGAAATCTCTTAAATATCATTATCACTTTTATGTATCTTCCTATGAGATGCATATAAAACATGCACCAGGAAAGCTAGATTTGGTTGAGTGATGCTGCTGATATCTGTAGCAAGTAAAACTTGTTCATGTCAATCAAATAAACTCAACTCGGACACAAAATATATTTTAACCCTCTTTCCCCATTCAAACAAACAAATTCCTTCCTTTTTCAGAATTCTTGTTGTAGATGACCTTGCATAAAAGTCTTCAGGAAATCCTATGCTCTATCAGAAAAAATGTTTATACTTTGAATCTTTGATTACTCTACTTCTCACATTGCTTAGCGATGGATGCTACTATTTAGAGCTGCATTAGGATTTAGGACCAATTTTCCTTGTTATATAATTGTGGTTTATGTTACTTTGGATTACAATGGGATTGCCGATATTGGTTATATGTGGGAATAGTACAATGTTTATTTGGACATTTGAAATTACATGCACTGACTGGAATGAATTCCAAAGTACGAAGACCAAAATGTTATTTTCACCATATTTTGATGTTTCTTCACATATAGATAGGCGATGGATTGAGTTTTGTATTTGTGTAAATTGTTTGGATTTCTTAATGGCCTCAAGTATCTCTTACTTAGCACAAGTCTTTTCCTTTTGATTGGATTTCAAATTAATGTTTTTTGCTTACTTCTTTATTAAAATGTTATGATTCATATGTAAAATGAAATTATATTGTTAAAAACACCATGGATACCTTTTAGCCTATTGAGAATATAAATTTAGTTATTTTCTTCTAAGCTTGGAAATCTTTTGCAATATGAAAGTTGTAATCAGAAAAAAAAACTACGGTATATGGAAGTTGTAATAAGAAAAAAACTATTGCAGGCCTCTATTTGCAAGTAGTTTGCTGGGCATCATCCACATTTTACTAGATCAAGCACGTCATGATGAAATGCGAATTTTAGGATGCCGAGCTCTCTTTGATTTCATAAATAACCAAGTATGGTTTTCCAGTATGATATGCTTACATTTAGATGGTTGTTTGGTCTATTTTGGAAGGATGTGAATTAACTTTTAGCTTGTTTCTTGTAAGTCATTATTTTTATATACTTTATTGGCTATGCAGAGGGATGGTACTTATATGTTTAACTTGGATGGAATGATTCCCAAACTTGGCCTCTTAGCGCAAGAAATAGGGGAGGAAGGGAGAGAAAAACAAATACGTTCTGCTGGCCTTCAAGCCCTCTCATCTATGGTAATCAACATTATATTTATTTGGATGTCTTACTATGTATAATATCTTTATGCACGCACTTAATTTGTTAGTTTTTCAAAGTTAGTAGACTGACTCCTTTCCAAAAAAAAAGTCAGTAGACTGATTTTTTTTATAAACAAGAAACATAAGATTACAAACTCCAAAAGGAGCGAAGAAAAGAAAATAACAACCAATCAAAGACCAACAAAAGGATAAAAGCGACAGATAATAAGAGAACAATAATCAAAACGAGACCCAAAAGCTGACCGCCTGACACATTGCTACAATCCAAGACAAAAAGATACTGAAAAGCTAACTCTACCGCAAAAAGAACAAGAAAAATGCCAAACTACAGCTCCATATGCACAAGAATTTGAGAAGTAAGGCCATGCTGAAGGTTGAACTACGAGTCAACCCAACAAAATCGATTGAAAGGAAAAAAAGAAGATGCAAAGGCACCAAGAAGAAAAAAGCGAAAGACAACACTATGACATCAGAAATTTATCAAAAGAATCAAGTTTCTGGATGAGTATAATCTATTTGGAAGAAATTTCTCTCAAATCAGTAGATTGATTTTGAATCTCTGCTTCGTCTATATATTGGAAGATAAAGTGAAAAAATGGTCTTAAATAAAGCCCACAAACATTTCTGGTCCATTTCTTAAATGAAAATATGTGTTTGATTTGCTATCTAAGGCAAGAAAATTAGGAGCCGAGCCATGCAATACTCTAATGATGCCTAGTATGCAATTTACAAAAGGCGAGATCCATTTGAAGATCTTGTGAGATATAGACGATTGATTGAAAGTTGAATTATCTTACAGTGAGGCGACTAAACATAGCTTATTTGGTAAGTATTGTGAGTTCGTTTATGTTTTTGCCTACTGAGGATCCTTGAACTGTTGTACAACAAAATTTTGTTATTTGGTGGCTGCCCTTGAATGTGGAATCTTGTCTAAAAATCATGGTCATATGAGGATGGAGTGTTTCTCAAACGTCGATTGGACAGAATCAAGAGAAGATAGAA
>JBBMKA010000002.1:3277220-3296214 GCA_037833695.1 Sechiopsis laciniata | reverse complement strand
GATTGACTTCTGCTTATTGTGTTTTTGTTGGAGGTAATTTGATTTCGTGGAAAAGTAAGAAACATAATGCAGTCTTGTGAGTCCGTTTATGTTTTTGCCTATTTAGGATCCTTGAACTGTTGTACAACAAAATTTTATTATTTGGAGGCTGAACTTGAACGTGGAATCTTGTCTAAAAATCATGGCCATATGAGGATGGAGTGTTTCTCAAACGCCGATTGGACAGGATCAAGAAAAGATAGAAGATTGACTTCTGCTTATTGTGTTTTTGTTGGAGGTAATTTGATTTCGTGGAAAAGTAAGAAACATAATGCAGTCTTGCGATCAAGTGCTAAATCAAAATACAAATCTATTACATAATCAGTATGTGAAGTAATGTGGATACATCAACTCATGATTGAATTAGGCTTCAATATCCAATTGTGGTGTGACAACCAAGTGTCTTTTCATATTGCATCAAATCCAATATTTCATGAGCAAATAAGCACATTGAGATTGATTGCCACTTTGTTCGTGAGAGAATGCAACAAGGTTTGGTGTCTACGACTCTACTGGATATGTGAAGATTGGAGACCAGTTATTTGATATTTTCACGAAAGCCTTAAATGGAGTGCGATTGGATTATCTATGTAACACGCTAGGCATGATAAACATAAATGCTCCAGCTTGAGTGTGAGTGTTAAAATATATATGTGATTTAAGAGTTTATTAGTATTTTGTCCTTTATCACAGTTATGGTTCCTTTTATGCCTATATATATGTATCATTCTCATGTATAACACAAAAGAGTATTCTTCTCATTAAGGTTTACACTATGTTCAAGCAGCAAAGGACCTACATTGTGCAGGTGGGTATCATCTGCATGAGGGGCAGGACATTGAAGCAGAATGGCCACTGTAAGAACTTTGAACGGAGAATACCCAAAAGCATTATTTTCTTAATACGAAACAAAACCCCAAAGCAAATTGTTGTCCTGAACGCATTTTTCCTTTTCAATGTCTGATTTCTTTTGTACTTATTAACATTTAGTTAGATTCATTCCAGATCTCTCATTTTAGGCAATTATTTCTGTTGAAGAACCATATTGCTTTCTTGTCAGTTTGGAAATTATTTGCTCATCAGAGTGCGTTCAATCTGCAGATTTGGTTTATGGGTGAATTTTCCAATATATCAGCAGAATTTGACAATGTGAGTTGCTTTGCTTTGATCACATGAATATATTTTTCTTGCTCTAATTCCTGAAGTTACTACAGCTTTTCTACCTGTGGCTACTGACGTTTTCCTCCATATTTGTTCGTTTTCTATATCCCATCAAATTGAATAAGTATGAGGAAGCAAGATTGACAATTTAGATCATTTCCTTATGGTCTTGGCTTGTGATGAATATGCTAGTCTCTTATAGTCGTTCTTGTTCATTCTAGATATTTCATCTGTTTACTAATTTTTATTTCTTCTGTTGGTGATATTAACTTCTGTCTAAAATTTTGTAGCATTTTCACCTTCTATGTGAATTAGGTTATTTCTATTGTCTTGGATAATTATGGGGATCATAAAAATACTTCCAGTTCTTCTGGTCATGATGAGCAAGATACTCACGATGCCACTGCAGCAGTTTCCCATTCACGTGAACACATAACAAGGATGTGTTCATGGAGGATGGTAGTTTCTGAAAAGGGGGAAATTATTGTATCTCTGTAAGTTCACGTCTCAGCATTCCATAATTATATTTGCATATCAATTTTAAAAGTCTAATCATTCTTATACATATCTATCAGGGAAGATGCTCAGAACCCAGAATTTTGGTCTAGGGTTTGTCTACGTAACATTGCTAAGTTGGCTAAAGAAGCTACAACTATGCGACGAGTCTTGGAATCTTTCTTTCGTTATTTTGATAATGGAAACCTTTGGTCTCCAAAATTTGGGTTGGGTCTTTCTGTCTTGATAGATATGCAAATAATAATGGAGAATTTAGGTATTATTTTCCTTGAAAATTTTCTGAAGTTGGTATCTTTGAAATCTAAACTACTGCTGCTCACTTATTCTTATATTTCCATAACTGCACTAGTGGTTCTTATGTAGTTCATTTATTTGATACAGGGCATACCTCCCACTTTATGCTTGCAATTCTCATCAAGCACCTAGATCACAAGAATGTTCTAAAAAATCCGACCATGCAGATTGACATTGTTAATGTTGCCACCTCCCTCGCTGAGCGTTCGGATGCCCAACCATCAGTGGCCATAATTGGTGCATTAAGTGATATAATGAGACATCTTCGAAAAAGTATACATTGCTCTCTCGATGATGCTAACTTGGGGGCAGAAGTTGTACAATGGAACCAAAAATACCAAACTTCAATTGATGCTTGCCTTGTGGAGCTGTCGAGAAAGGTAATTATCCTTTCATTTGTTCTCTCGAGAGCAGTTCTCAGGCCAAAGTTCCCCATCAAACCGGTAACTACCTAGGTTGGCTTGGTGGTCAAGAGGATCTCGGGAAACCAAAATGTTATAGGTTAAATCCATGATGGTCACCTCCTTAGAAATTATTTTCTCATGGGTTTCCTTGACAACCTAGATGTTATAGGGTCAGACAATTTGTCCTGTGAAAGTGGTTGAGGTGCACGCAAGCTAACCCGAATACTCACATAGCAAGCAACTAAAATGTATTTACTGATGTTGAATTATGTTAAACCACCAATCAATCCAAAAGCCTAAGCTGATGGATTGGAGTAAATTTAATTATATCAACTAACACTCCCCCTCACTTGTGGGCTTTGAAATTTGAGAAATGCCCTATAAGTGGAATTTAATTTTAATTGGGGATGAAATGACTCGACAGGGGTTCGAACTCAAAACCTCCTGCTCTGATACCATGTTGAATTATGTTAAAGCACCAATCAATCCAAAAGCCTAAACTGATGGATTGGAGTAAATTTAATTATATCAACCAACAATTGACATCATAAGTTTCAAGAAAATACCTGTTTAAAGGGAGTGTTATAAATACAGTTGTTCTTTTGGCTTTTGTGTAATTTATGGTAGGAGAGCATTTCTTTGAGATGGCTAGAAGAAAAATCCAAGTATGGAGGAAGAAATCAATATCATTTTTCAGCAACTCTGGTGACCCGCATTAATCTCTGACCCATGGGATTGCTGGGTTTAGGATAAATATCAGCAGTGAATCAGACCTTGAAGAAGTATATGGAAAATTGAGTCATACATCCTCAAACCATATAGGAAAAAGGTGGAAAAAGGGGCAAGAGCTGAGAATTCAATCCCCAAATAGTTATTTCTTCAAGATTAGCTCCATGAAGGCACACGTCTGGTGCAAGCTTTGTGATTACTAACTTGGATGAGTCTGATATTCAGGGTGAGTTACAACAACGATCAATAATCCAAGAAAAGGGGCCTTCTTTTGATAATCACGGTTACCAATCTGAAGCATTAAAGTTTGGATGAAGATTGACCTATCTTCATTTGAAGAATGGTGGAAGGTTGAATAGCTTTGTGATTGGGTAAAACAATGTAGAGAGTTTCTTCGAGTACACCAGAGAAAAGAGAGTCAAGCTTCTTGTATTAAACTACATTCCAGTATTTTCGCATGATGGGACCAACTACAAGCTAATTGAAAAAGAGTAGGGGAAATGCCTACAAGATAGCGGCCTACATTGAGCAAACTATTTAAGGACCACAAATACTTGGAAATTAGTAAGCAATTACTATTTATTAATATCATAATTGCTGCCTACTGAGTGAATGCAAGGATCAGCATCAGTGAGACAAAATTCCAGCAAATCAGTGAGACAAAATTACTGTTTAGGAGAGTGACTGAATACATTGATGAATTTACTGAGTGGTGAAGTAGTGCTAAATTAGAATTTAGAGTGTAGTCCATGACATTTGTTATTTGTTATTTTTTTTAAAACCGGGAAATCAGAGCTTCGTTCCACTATATTTGGAGTAACCACACCCGTCCTTGTTTCAGGCACCGGGAGACATCGAAAGAATGGAGACCCTGTAGACGTCTACAAATTAATGACACATGTGAGTCTTTAACATGAGATCTTGAAGAGAGTACACCTTCAAAGCCCAAGCCTTCAACCACTGAGTCGCCCCTTGGGGGCGTAGTCCATGACATTTGTTAGGGTATATCGATAAAGAGACCGTTAGAAGAATTGAAATTTCTCCAGATGACACTCATTCGTATTTATTGTGGTAACAAAACAACATTATCCATTACTCATAATTCAGTTATTCATGATGAAACAAAACATATTGAAGTAAATAAACACTTCATAAAGGAGAAGATCGAAGCAGGAACAATAATATGCATTCCCTATCTTCCGACTTTCTTACGAACGATTGACATGCTCACAAAGAGTCTTTCAAAGCTCCAATTTAATTGAATGATAGACAAGGTAGCAATGGAAGCATCTTCAAGCGGTATTGGTTATTCATTTAAATATTGAAATATCTTTGTATTTCAAGGGTGAATCTCATACTATATTCCTTATTTGTTAGAGATTTCCTCTTTTAAAACACTTCCCTCTCTCATTTGTATAGTGTGTAGAAATATAATGAAGATTATTTTTCTTCCCTAAAATTAAGAGTAATACATTTATAATGATCACAGTAGTTCCTTTTAGCTTTTGCATGCACACCATAGATGGCCATAGATGCACGCCACAAAATTCTTATAAATCTATAATCTTTTGGACATTCGAACGTTATTGTGATGATCGAGATCTAATTTTCCTGAAATGTTGTCTAGGTTGAAGATGCAGGTCTTATTCTAGAGATGATGGCTGCAATGCTAGAAAAATTATCAAATATTCCTGTGATGGCCAAAACCTTAATTTCTACTGTCTACCGTACAGCTCAAATTGTGGCATCAATACCAAATTTGGTGTATCAAGATAAGGCAAGAGCCCATGATCGATGTATTTTGCACCACCTTTTCTTTAACCCTCTTCTCCCGCCTTTTAAGTTCTTATCAAAATGTGCTGCAGGCTTTTCCTGAGGCATTATTTCATCAATTACTACTGGCAATGGTTTGCTCAGACCATGAAACCAGAGTTGGTGCTCACCGCATATTTTCTGTTGTTCTTGTTCCAACATCTGTTTTCCCGCGTCCTCACGCATCTATTTCTCACTCTACAAAGCCTACTTATATTCAAAGGACACTGTCAAGAACTGTTTCTGTGTTTTCCTCTTCAACAACACTTTTTGAGAAAGTGAAACTAGAGCCTTATTCTGCACAAGAGAACATCATCTTGAAGGTGGATGAAAAACCTATTGTTCCACAGGTTGAGAGTGAGTCTATTTTGAACACACTGAAGTCAAGTTACAGCCGAGTTTACACTGTGAAAAAAGATCCACCAACTTTAGCTACAGATTTAATTATAGATGATGAAGATCCAAAGATCAATACTATTCTGAACAGACTGAAGTCTAGTTACAGCCGATCTTATAGTACGAAAAGGTATCTGCCCAGTGTGGTTACTGAGAAGAAACCTTTGAGAAGTGCAGAAAAGGAACCGGTATGTATGTATGTTTGTTTTTTTATAACCGTTTCAGTAAAGATTCCTCCAGTATTGTTTCTTTGTTGTCTCATATAGTCATTTTGTTGAATTAAACCTTCAGACGATGTTCCTTAAGCTTAGCAGCCGCCAGATTACCCATTTGCTCTCATCAATATGGGTGCAATCTGTCTCTCCTTTAAACAAACCTGAAAACTATGAAGCAATTGCTCATACTTATTGCCTGGTGTTGCTGTTTGCACGAACTAAGGTAAATTCATTTCCGTTGGTTTAATCAATATATTGAATCAGCATATTTTTTTCTGCAGGCACTGAGTACTGTAGTTCACATCTACTTTGGAGTCTGAAATTAAGAGTCCATATATCTTTCTTTAGTCAACTTCATTTTGTGTTGGCTACCGTTATTTCAGCTATGGCATTGTCAATCATCTTTATGGCTTATGGTATACTGTTATGTTAGAGATAAAATCTAATATAAAACGTAATGTATTCTGGAAGTCACTTTGGCTTGTAAAGGCATCAACTATAAGACACTGATTTTACAACCGTGTAAAGTGATAATACTTTTTTGACAATTCTGAAGGATGCCATTTATTTGAATTAGTCGGTTATGTTTTTAAAAAGAATGTGTCAAAGGTGCTTCTTGTATATATATTTTTTGGAATAAGAAAAACAATCATTGATGAACGAAATGAAGGTGAAAAAAATTCTGAGCACCTAAAGGTGATTACAAGAAAGATTTCCAGAAAAAGGTAGACAAACTATAAAGATTCAAAGGATAAAATACTTGCATCAGGAAAAAAAAAAGAAGAGAAAGAACAGAGTCCAACAAATGATCAAAATTAAAGAATGTCATCTCTGAAAATTACAGTAGCAAAGGGCTCTTATGTGCTCTTGAACTCAATCTGGTGTAGGTGGTAGGGTTTATGAAGCTCAAGGGTCAATAATGTAGGGCTCTAAACATCTCATGGGAGTACTGTGGAATTCTTTTATTTGGCTAATATAAAAGGACAGAAAAGACAGATGATTTCTTAGTAGAAAGTAGCCAAGTTAACAGTTTTTTAAGGTCTTATGAGCTTCGACCAAGCCACGAAATACTTCTTTATATTCTCATATTCTAAATTCATATAAAAATTTAGCTTGGTAATGTAGAGAATTTTGATACTCGGTTTAAGAGTTATCTTATTTCTTATGATCTGTTAGAAAGCCTAATGAGAAAATGTTACATTAAGACATCAGCTTATCTTTTAGTTCTTGGTTAGTCTATTTGATATTAACAATTTGTTTTATACCTATATGAATTTTCTTTTTTCTTATGATATGCTGTGTTTATAGCGCTCTAGTCATGAGACGCTCATTCGAAGTTTCCAACTAGCATTTTCCTTGCGGAGCATTTCCCTTGCTGGAGGTAGAGTACATTCTAGAGCTAACAAAAGTTCCATTCCATTTTTTTAGTTTCTCAAATCGCTCCAATTTATAATCCCATTCAAACATGAGCTGGTATGTGTAACTCATTGTGATGTCAAAACTTTACAACAAGCTTTTATAAAATTATCATACCTACCTTGAAATTTTGGGTTAAACACTGGGGGAAAAAGTTGTAAGATATTTCATCATTTCTTCCTTTTATTTTAAGATCCCATAATTGTGAACCATCATCATTTGGAATCTTGGAAACTGACTCTGATGCTATACTAGATGTGGGATCTTTGTAGAAATAGGGGGCCTCTCTTTATCTAGAAACGCCTATTTATTCTTTGATGGATCGAACAAATTTTTATGGTTTATTCTGACATATGAGTGAAGGAAATGCTGGTAACCAAGTGAGTTTAACTGGCCTGCAACACTTTAGTTAGAAATAAATATGAAGTTGTCATTCCAAATGTATTTGGGTGAAAAGATAGTTTTCAATACCAGTCATATGACTACATCGAGTGGTTCTCTCTTAGGCCAACTCTACAACTAAAACAGACTTTTACAAAATTGCAGAGAAATTGCAACCATCACATCGTAGAGCCCTTTTTACTTTGGCGATGTCGATGATCATCTTCACATCAAAAGCTTACAACATCGTGCCACTTATCCCTCGTGCTAAAGCTGCTCTTACTAGTGAAACAGTAGGTGTAAATTTTTTGTTGCCACTCTGATTCATACACAGTAGTACTAAAGTGTCCATCTTTAGTTCAATATCTCTCTTTTCTGGATGTCTAAGTGTGTTCTTGATCATTTTTAGTCCCACTGCTAGGAAAGCGGATTTCATATAAAGTTAGAGATTTTATCTTTCTTGAATACTGTTCTTCTACTTATTATGAATTCTTGCCTCTATCAGGTTGACCCCTTTCTAAAGTTGGTAGAAGATTGCAAGTTACAGGTTATTAATTTAGGACAAGACAATCCCAAAGAGGTTTATGGATCAAAAGAAGACGATGAAAATGCTGTGAAGTCCCTTTCAACAGTTGATAAAAGTGAAAGCCAGTCTAAAGAGTCCTTTGCTAAGCTAATTTTGCAGACATTGGAAAACATGTCAGAAGTAAGCATTATTTCAGTATCTCAAAATAGATTGACATAGTTTATATTTCTGGTAAAGGTAACTAATTTGTGCGACGCTTAAAGCAGAACGAGCTATCATCCATCAGAAAGCAATTACTTCAAGATTTTTTACCAGTTGATGCTTGTCCATTAGGAACTCAGTTCTTTGTCACACCAGGAGAAATATATCAATGTGGACCCAAGAAGGACGAAGCTCTTAACATGGTTCCTTTACTTCATTCGTCTTTCTGTCCAATATTTTCAACGATTTTCAAGTTGTGGAATTCACTTTACAATTTGGTTTACTTAGCAGGTTGATAATGTTAATTTATGTGAGGAACCTCAAAGTCAAAATGATCTTGAGACAGAGAAGCCCTTGGAAATTCCAACTCTCATGAGTGCTGATGAACTTTTAAAGTTGGTAAGTTAATAAGCTATACAGTTGAGCTCATATAGCTGTATAAGTGTGAGACAAAAAAATTTTGTTCTTTACATCTTCTCAACAAATGGAATTGAAATCAGAGCAGATGCGAACTACAAAAGTAAGATGGTCAAGTTAAAGAAAAGGGAAAATATGAATGTACTTATTATATTACTGATCAGGAAATTGGCAACAAACCTATTAGGCCACCATGTGTAGTATATAATTAAAAAAACCGGAAACTTCATTCTTTCATGCAAATCTCTAATATGGTTTATATAAAGGATATTTACGTAATTAGTTAAAGAGCTTGTCAGGCATTTTAGTTATGAATAGAGGGTGTGAGGAGTGAGAAAGATATGCAATTATTCAGTACGTTTTTAGGGCTTGAAAGAGTGTTCGAGTACCTTAAACTTGATTTATATTTATGTTGTTTGAACATTTCAATATAGCAAGTTCTATCAATCTTCTCTCCCACCCCTCCATGCCATTGAATTAAACACCTTAGTTCAATTAGAAATTCGTTGGTCAGTAGTTTGTAGTTTAATTTAGTAGCTCAACCATTATAGTTGGTATATTTTCCCTTTTTGAATCAAGGACATGATAAAAGACTTATATGTAGGCTCTTGAGATCTATTAGTGTGGCTAAAATGTGGTCTTCTAACATGGCCTCATCTTGCTAAGATATCTATCAGGATTCTTGTTATTAGTCAATCGATGTATATTTCCTATTAACGAGTTATGATACAGGTTTCCAATGTATCAAATGAAGTAGGAAGAACATCAGGCTCCATCCCGGAAAATATGTCTTACAAGGAAATGGCTGACAACTGCGAGGTCCTTTTAGAAGGAAAGCAGCAAAATGCATCCAATTTTACAAGCTCTCAACAAAGTGAAGGCCAACGTCCAGTTATGACTTCCAACCATGGTGGCAACAATCAGGAAAAGGAAAACCCTTCGCGGCGCCAAGTTCACTTCAATGTAAATACGGTATGTTGATTTTTTTTTATCATATAGGGGATGTTTGTTTGTCGAATTTAGAGGATTTAAAATGAGTATTTACTAACTAATCCTAAAAAAACTACATCTAAACGTGTTTTTTGTAACTACTCAAAATAACTCCTCATTTTTACTACTAAAGATAACTCCTCATTTCTAATAATTCATTTCTAACTTTTCAAGATAACTCATTTTTAACCACTCATTTCTAATCATTCTTTTTTTAACTACTCAAAATAACTACTTATTTTAAATCTACATCCAAACAAGTTATTGTCTCTAACTCCTCGTCAAAGAAACCACATCCAAACGAATTTTTGGCTACAACTCTCAATTTTTAACTACTCAAAATAACTTCTCAAAATAACTCCTCAAACTAACTCCTCATCCAATCACCTCCATACTCCATCCACTTTGTATCAAATTTTAATACTAGATAAAGAAAGAATTAAGACCGAAGCATTCCAACAGAAATGGAGATGGTTGGGCGTTATACCGATTTAATCCTTAGTACTTTCCTCCTTGTTTGGTCACTATATTCGACATCTACCCTGTTTCCTCTTTTTCGATAGTCATTTTAACACTTTTATCGATCAATAAAAATGTTTTTGTTTACTATAAAAAAACTCATCTCTCTAAGAGTATTTTGGAACATATCCTTCGCTTGCACACTAACATCCACCATGCTCATATGCTGTTATATCCTTTTTCTGTAAAATCTAACTTCAAAGCTCATTGAAATGCAGAGTGGAAACCCATTCATCGACTCAGATTTTCCTACGCATTCGTCCACGGACGTCTTTCCAAAGCTTTGTTCAGTTGAATTCCAACATCATCCCCACCTGTTTCAACTACCATCTTCAAGCCCATATGATAACTTTCTAAAGGCAGCTGGTTGTTAAGTTAAGCCATGGAAATGGACATGAAAAACAAATACTCAGAGGAGGCATCTTGGAGATGATAATGAATGGCTACAAATTTCAAGGTGAGAAAGCAAAACTTCCAGCCTCCTAACATTTAGCATCATAATCATCTTCTCATTGAATCATCAGATATTTAGCAAGTTCTTGCCATTGTTTTTGTATATCTTAATTTGATGTTTTCTTTGGCTTCCTTCAGTTGCATGATCACATGATGTTGAAACTGAAACTATTCATTGAATTAGGAGAATGGATATAGGGTTTTAGATGGGTTTGGGCATTATCTCTGTCCATGGATTTGTACAAAGAGTGCATTCTTATGTGGTATGCTTTTGATTTGTTGAAGTGTAAGGAGGTTCTATTTGTAAAAAGTACAGAAAAGCTTATACTTATTCAGCTTTGTGATATGAATAATACAAGGAATATACTGTAGTTACATAGGTGGGTGAGCCTCCTTTCATTTCTCTCCCTCTTTCTCTTGATTGAGGATTTCTCTTAAATAGGTTATATTTATTTAGCCTTGTTAGATATCCATTTAGTTTATTCTCAAAAAAAAAAAAAAAAAAAAAAAATCCCTTTAATTTTTTATTTTTAAAAAGTAGACACACTATTACATTTCAACCTATGTTTTTTTTTTTGTTTTGTTTTGTTTTATTTTTTTTTAAATTTATATTTTACCTATATTTTTTAAAATCAAACCAAAATTTAAAAACTAAAAAAGAAATAGTTCATTTTTTTTTTTATGATCGGACAACGAAGAGTTTGAAATTCCAAATGACCAAGTAAGGAATAGTCAGAGATTTGAACTTTCACTTCCAAAATGTTGGAACTAAAAGAAAAGTCAATATTCTATAAATTAAACTTATATTAAATAAACAAGAGATTGAAAGCACTTTCTATACATAAACTTTTATCAACAATTTAGTATTCGTGTAATCCAACATCATAGTCACAAGTTCAATCTTGAGAATCGATATTTAATTTTCATTTATTTGAAAGTAGTAGTACTCTCTATGTAAAATTTGTAGTCTTTTACCCCAATTTGTACAAAAAATAAAAATTAATTTTAATGAAAAAAAATTATCAATATTAAATGTTTATTTGATAAAATCTAATAAATAGCTTACATCTTTTGTAATCTCGAGTGGATTAAGTACGCGGTAGAAACCATCTAGGTGTAGAACACGTAATTTTTTTATTCAATCCACCATTTAATTTATAGTATTATTATTGACACATAATAACTACTTTTGACATATTTAATTCTTTAATAATTAGGGAACAAACTATGATCAATTTTAAAATTTTAAATTTTTTAAAATTATAGAATCTAAATTCTATATTTTAAAAGTATATCGAAGAAGAAATCATAGGAAGCAAATTTACTGATGTTACCCATTAATTGTTATTTAAAAAAAAAAAAAAAAAAAAATCCTATATTACCCATTAAAATTGAGTGAATCATTTTTGAGGTTAAAAAGTTATTAAACCCGAGGACCAAAATTTAAGCTATCGTGTTTGTTTTACGCCTCATGCATTCGAGTCAAATTCCCAATTCCCAATTCCCAATTCTTTCTCTGTCTCGATTCTTCTTCTATTCGCGAACCAGAAAAGAACAAGAACAGTCCCATTTTCACACACTAAAATATTGCAAAATTTGAGCACTTTGCGTATCAAACTCTCTTTCTCTCTGCTTTTATACTGCGTTGACTACTTGGACTGTGCGTTAAATCTCATATCAGGAATTCCCCCTTTTCCCCTTCGGTCCATTCTCAAATCTCTCCTTTTCGCCGTCGCCATCGCCATCGCCGCCTATTCTCCCCCACCCACCGCCGTCATCGTCGGTTTCTCCTCTCTTTTCCGGTAAAACTCATTCTATGATCCTATTTTTTGTTTTCTTCTCTTCTTCTACTTTTTGGGTGTAAACCCTAGCTATCGGGGTGTTTTTGTGAAATTCGATATGGGTTCTCGCCGGAGGTTTAGAAGTTTGTAGTTTGATCTTATTATTTTCTAGTTTGTTGTTGCTGTTTGTTTGATTTCGTGATGAAGAGGTTGAAGTCTTGCGACGATCTCGATTCGTATGCCGAGAAAAATCCGGGTAAGGATCCTGTGTTGAGTCGGACATCGTCGTCTTCTCATCGAGTGTTTTACCATAAATCTGAGGCTATACGGAAAAATCTGTCGTCTTCGTCTGGTAGATATTATAGGGATCGGTCGGTGGATGAGGATCGGGAAGGTTTGAGGCAGGTGCGTAAGCGATCAGATAATGATTTTGAGGGGTTTGATCGGAGAAAAGGGTTTGATCGGTTTCGGGAAAGTGGAGAGAGTAGGGGTTTTGCTGGTAGTAGTGGAGGTGGCAGTGGAGGGGATCGTAATGGGCTTCATAGGTCGGAAAGTTACTCCGGGCCACGCAGGGAGTACCCGAAAGGATTTCGATCCGAGCGGGACAGGCCTAGGAAAGAAGGAAGTGTATCTTCCTGGCGGAGATTTGGGAGTTGGAATAAAGATGTTGACGATGGAGCAAGAAGCAGATGTGGGGGTGTTGCTGGATTGGAAGATAGAGGGAGTGCGAGGAATTCTCCCAAGGGATTGAGGGATGTGAAATCGCCATCTCTGTCTAAAGATTCAAGTAGTGAGCAATCTAAGTTAAGAGCCTCACCTAGTTTGGCTTCAAGAGGTGTGATAGCTCAAGAATCAAAGTCTAAGTCACCATCATGGTCGAAGGACTCTGAAAGCGAGCAATCGAAGAGTGTGGAGGTGAAGAAGGGAGATGACTTGCAGGTCGAAAGTGGGAATAACAGTGAAATGGAGGAAGGAGAATTAGAACCTGATCCTGAGGCTGAACATGCGCTTGCACCTGAACCACAGCTGAATTTTGAACCTGAACCCGAGCCCAAATCTGAAACTAGATGTGAAGCTGAATCACTTCCTGAGAGTGAAGATAAATTGGCAGAAGAAAAACATTTGGAGTCTGATAATGATCAGAGGAAGGCTGAAAGTGAGAATCTAGTTCCAAATCAGAAAGATAGTGCTGTAGCAGAAGGTATGTTGTTGGATAAGGGCATGGATATAGCTAAAGCGAAAGAAGTTTGCAGTGACGATGCCGATTTATCAGAAAGTCAGAATGTATCCATTGGTTTGAGGAGTTGTACCAAGGATGAACTAGAAGTTGTGGCTGATGAAGGTGACAAGTTGGAAGAAAGTTTGGTTGGTGAAAGAGAACAAGGTAATGAGGTGCCCGACAAGAACTCATTAGAATCTTCAGTTCAGTTGGATGAGAAGTTCAAGGTAAGCAAGGGCATTGATCTAGAAGTGAAGACTAGGAATTTATATCTATCAGATAAAGAGGTAGAAAAAGAAATGTCTGACAGAGAGACAGCAAGAACTACCAAGGCCCTAACTCAAAATTTTAGAGATAAAGGCAAAAGTGTGGCTGTTAGTCCTTCAACCTCTCATGCATTATATTCTGCAGAAGATGGAGGCTGGACAGATAGAGAACATGGAGCTACTGAAATTTGTAGAGACAGTGATATGGAAGGGCCAAGTATTAGGGGGTTTGAGTTGTTCACAAGATCTCCTGTGAGGAAACTTGAGAAAGTGGATGAAACTGGTGATAGTAGACAAAGGGACGAAACACTTAAGTTAGAGCCTCTTGATCTTTCTCTAAGCTTACCAAATGTTTTGTTGCCCATTGGTACCACTGGAGATTCAATTCCACCCAGTTCCCCTAGTCGTGGAAGAAGTGTCCAGTCCCTGAGTAATACTTTTTGCACTAATTCAGATGGATTTGCCCCATCAATGTCTTTTTCAGGGTCGCACTCCTTCTTTCACAACCCAAGCTGTTCTTTGAATCAGAATTCAATGGACAACTTTGAACAATCTGTAGGAAGTCGCCCGATATTTCAGGGAATCGACCAGGCTTCTCGAGGAGCTTGGGTGGGACAGTCACAGAACGAGTCTAAGTCAAAGGAAATTCCCTTATATCAAAGAATTTTGATGAATGGAAATGGAGGCCTTCAACAGTCTCAATCATCACATGGTATTTCAAACGCTCAAACCACTCTTGGTCCTCATTCATGTGAGGAAGAAAGCTCTAAAATTCTTAGTGGAATGGATAGGCAATTAAGCTTTCATAAACAGATGATTGGAAATTCTAAGTCCAATGATGATGTTAGGTCGCCTGCACTAAAAGTAGGATCTCATGATGGTGGATTAACTTATGATATGGAGAAGAAGAGAATCGTGAAAGAGACTAGCAGTGGTAGTTTATATAGAACTAGTAAGGAACAAGAAAAGCTTACAACAGGAGGTAAGGATTTTACAGAGACAGTAATTGCCAGACTAATTACTGAACCAGTGAATGAAATGTCCAAGAAATTTAATGAAATGACGCCTCAGTTCAGAGCTGTTCTTAAAGCAAGTATCTGTGCGATCATGTCCAATACTGAAAAACACGGTCAGTTATACACACTTCAGAAAGCACTGCAAATCAGGTCGGACATAACTATGAATATGCTACTTAAATGTGATCGAGTACAGTTGGAAATCTTGGTTGGCCTAAAAACTGGTCTACCAGCTTATCTCAAGGAAATAAGTTTTGTTGGATCAACAGACTTAGCTGAGATCTTTCTAAACTTAAGATGCAAAAATATTACATGCAGAAATCTTTTGCCTGTGGATGAGTGTGATTGTAAAGTTTGTGCACCGAAAAATGGATTTTGCAGTGCTTGTATGTGTCTTGTTTGTTCAAAGTTTGATATGGCGTCTAATACTTGTAGTTGGGTTGGCTGTGATGTTTGTCTTCACTGGTGCCATGCGGATTGTGCCTTAGGTGAATCTTATATTAGAAATGGTCCTAGTGCTACAGGAGACCAAGGAGCAACTGAAATGCAGTTTCATTGTGTTGCCTGTGATCACCCTTCAGAGATGTTTGGGTTTGTGAAAGAGGTTTTTCAAAATTTTGCAAAAGATTGGACAGCTGAAACTTTCTCCATGGAACTTGAACATGTTAAAAGAATTTTTTCTGCCAGCAAGGACGCTAGAGGGAAACAACTTCATGAACTTGCTGACCGTATGCAAGCAAGATTAGTCAACAAGTCAAATCTTCCTGAGGTGTACGCTCGTATTATGGCTTTCATTTCTGGTAAGCTAAGTTTACATTTCACATGTTATGTCTTCTTATATTGCCTCGCAGTTGACAATGATATCCACACACATTTAAATAGTCTTATTCTGTAAAATGCTTGCTTGGTAGCGTGAGAATTTATCTTGTCATTTGTTCCACAATGAATTTTGTCAGATCACTTCTTGTAAATCCTTTATTTTGTTTGCCAAAATTTCTCAGAGATAAGGCCTGTCAGCCAATCAAAATGAAGTTATTGAGACTGTAAGAGAGATATTGGAATATGCCATCTTGAAAACACTTTTTGTTTTCTTTGCGACATGTTCTCTTTGATTTGACTGTTCTATTGACTTCTGTGCATTCAGCTTTTATTTAAGCAGTCTGACTGCTCTTTTGCTGGAATGTTCTGTGATAGTTTAGATTTGAATTAGTACCTATGACAACATTATTAATGCCGTTGCTTAGTATTGGAAATTTGGAACTATATATGTGTGTTTCTTGCAGTAGTGTCTAGCAGCAATTTGTGAATTTTACACATCAACTTTCTGATGCTTGGTCCCGTTGGCGTGAATGAGAATGTTGCTAATTTCTAACTTTTTGTTTGATGTGTGATTACAGATGCGGATTCTTCCAAGCAAGGCAAGACACCACTACCATCTGGGAGGGATCCATCAAAAAGCAGCAACGGTGTTTTGGGGTCACGTCCAGAAGCTCCACGGCTGAAATCCGTGTATTCTGAAAAAGTTCCCCAAACAGAAAGAGCAGCGATTGCTCTTCCTAGTTTGAACTATGAACGGAGTGACAAACGGGTAATGGAGCCAGAATTGCAGATAAATTCTCACAGGGAGCCTCTTTTTGATGAATTGGACAGTATTGTTAGAATAAAACTTGCAGAGGCCAAAATGTTTCAAGCACGAGCTGATGATGCTAGAAGAGAAGCAGAAGGTTTAAAGCGCATTGCTATTGCAAAAAACAAAAAAATAGATGAAGAGTGCACAAGTAGAATTGCCAAGTTGCGTTTGACTGAAGCGGAGCATATGCGCAAGCAGAGAATCGAGGAACTCCAGGCTCTAGAAAGAGCACATCGAGAATACTCGAGCTTGAAGGTAAGGATGGAGGCAGATATCAAAGATCTTCTTATGAAAATGGAAGCTACAAAACGGAACCTCCCTGTGTGATGAGTAATACAAACTGGGGATTCTCTCAGCCTCTTTCTTTATCTCTGGTCTCCACAGTTGGAACTGAAAGTACTTCAAATTTATAGGTTTATATATTTTCAGTCTGTCTTATTAGTTCTTAGTTTCACCCCTCCCTTTATTTTTGTATTGCTAACTAAAAGTCTGTACAGCGACTTCACAGCATTTGTTCATGTATAAACAGTTCCATCTATGAAAGCAATCCGAGAGAATTTTTAATCGGATTTTCATCACTTGTTACCAAAATAAGTCCTAAAGCACATCGTTATGGAGCTCTGTGCAAAGATGATGAACTTTAGAGACTTCTACTAATGTCAAAGTAGTTGCTTTGCTTTTATCTCCAGCCCGCTTACCACCACCTGTACCAGGTTGAAAACTTGTTATATTAGCTGATTTTTGGTTAGCTTAGGCATTTCGATTCAGGGAGTCTGAAATTTTTCTCCTAGTATACATATTTATGTTCTCTGTGCTGTGACCTTATATTTCTCACTTGCACTTTCGTGTACATCTCTTTTCTTATTCGAAGCAGAGATGTATCAATCTCTTATTGTAACGGGTATCCAAGCATCCGGCCTCGAAGCGTCGACATTTTGCTGCAAACTCATCTTTATGAAAGCAAGGATCGAGAGGTCCGAAGTTTTCTTATGTTTTTACAAATTATAAAGCTTAACTACATTATTAGTGTTTCTGTCAGGAATTCTGTGAGTTATTGACTGCAAGTTAGCTATTTCAATTTTAAGCACTTCATTATGCACTTCTAGATGTCCTCAAGTAGCAGGTGGGGTTGTCTTGGGATTTTTTGGATTAGTTTGGCTTAGGTAAACTCATACCAATCCAATCCATCAAAATTTCATTTATTTGAACTTAATTCAATCCAAATAATTTTATAACTCAAGCCGTCAAATTGGGTTAAGTTGATCAAGCTCTTCGGATTATCAGATTTTTTTTAGCACCGAGCAATTTGAGGCCTCTTTTGATCACAGTGGCAGAGGTCTCAAGTTAGAGCCATTAGGAGAGCCTATAAATAAAAACTTCGATATCTCTTGAGTAAGGGTCTTGGAGTAGGCACAATTCCTTGGGTATAGAAGTAAAGCTCAAGAAATGTTGACTTCTAGAAATTTAGTGAGCTTAAAACAAAAATTCTTGATATCTCTCGAGTTTGAACCTTGGGGTAGGAGCAATCTCATTGGTAAGGGTTAGGGCCTCTTGATCACACTGGTTTTAAGTTTGAAATATTGAGCAATCTTAAGAATAAAACTCACGATATTGCATCGTGAGTATAGGAAGCGAGGGGAGCGAAGTTTTGATTTCTCCAATTACAAAAAAAGAATGATGAATATTTAGGTCATGTTCAGACATGACCTAAAATATAAAGTCCATTTATGTGGTATTATGTAAATCACATTCTACTTTATTTTAAATTCAAAAGATAAAAAATAAAATAAAGTAAAATAAGATGTGGTTCATATTGAGCTACCTAAGTGGTCATTATATTTTAAGTCATGTCCAAACATCACCTAAATATTAAAAAAAAAGAATAGTATTGACTTGTAGAAATTTGGTGACAACTTGTCCATGCTGAACACAATAGGCAGAGAGAAATGTTTATGTATAAATTAATTGCGGAGATTTTCCCCACCATGCAGCTTTAATTTTTGCAACACAACCAACTTCAAGCCACGTCATTTGTTCTTTATAGAAAGAAGAGAAACCAGTTTTGGTCAAACAAAACCAACCTCGATTATTTAACCTTTTGCCTTTTTTATTCTTTTGAATATATATATAAACCGTACAATATGTCTAACTTTATAATATTTGAATGTTAAAAAAATTCGTTAGAAATTAATTCTTAGATAGATAGTTATCAATTTCTCAAAAAAAAAGAAAGATAGACAGTTATCATAAATTAAAGTCATCATTTTTTAATTATTTATGTCACTCTTGATCACTAGGCTAATGGATAAATATATAATTGTTATTTGGTTGACCCGGATGTGAAATGTATGAAATTGCCACGATATTATTGTGGTAGTAGAAAGTGAAGTTAATATGGTAAATTACCTAAATCAATTTTAAATGATGGGGTTTGTAACGACACGTGCCTACATTTTTATCTCGATTAATTATCTCTTAGGGTGCGTTTGGTGCACTGATTATGTAATTGTAGACGAAGGGTTATGATAAACGGAATGTTATGATAAACGGTGGGTTATAATAAACAGTGTTTGAGGTGCAGGTTATTATAAGAGGGGTTATGATAAATGGTGT